>VZTZ01022904.1:702641-957504 GCA_013400955.1 Drymodes brunneopygia
ATTCAGGCTGAAGTAATTAAATCAATGAGACCTGGGCACAATACAGCCTCACTGGTGTGACAGAGCCCATGGTATAAAGAAATGACATCGTGCCAGCTAATAGGAATTAAAAACACCAGAATAACAACAATGTAGTCTCTGCAGGCAGCACATTACTTAAACAAAGCACTAATGACATTCACTTCATGCATCTGGGGGAGCAGAGGGAGTCAGACTTTATTTTTAGCCTTTTCTTAGACATCTTTATTCTATATATGTGCCTGTATATATATATGTATATATATAAAATACACCTGCAGTGGTTACAGTTTTACTGGTTTCCCCTGTCACATTCAGGAAGACTGTGCAGAGAAATAAGCAGAGAGTAAGGGCTTTTGGATTTGTGTTTTAATTTTTCTAAAGCTTGAAGGCATGGGAAGAGGAACCATTTCCAACCCTGACACTGTTGGAGGAGTTCTACACATGATTTCTATAGACATTAGCCCAGCTTTGCCTCCCAGTGGTTTCTCACTCTTCTCTGCCAAATACAGGTTTAATTTTAGGCATTGCTTAGATTCAAAGTTCACTGGTGAGTCCTAGTGAACTTTGAGGTAGGGTTCATATCTGCAGCAGCCAAATGATTACACAGCCAGTCTGTCTGGCCATCCAAGGACATGCTATGGTGTCCCTCTCTACCATCTGGTTCCTCCCTTTCAAGTGTAGCTTTGGGGGTTTCTGATGCCTTGCATAAATCTTTGCCCATAGCAAAAGTTTGCAGGGCAAACCATTGCTGCTGGTTCAGGGAAATGCACGGGTTTGAGTGCCAAGCACTGAGAAAAAACAGGTGTATGCAGAAGCAGTGCTGACACCAGCTTTGGACCTGCTGCAGAGGAAATGAGAGAGCTGATATGCTGTGAGCTTTTATCTTGTGAGTGGAAGCAGCTACCTATCACGCTTAGATGCTTTCCACTTCTATTGTTCCTTTAAGCTGCCACATGCAGGGGTGCTGTCATGCTGCCTGGGAGCAGATCATGGACAGAGAACTGGAGTGGTGCAGGGACATGGATGCAGCCCCAGGTGCTGATTAATGGGGTGCATTGGGTAGGAACAGTGGCCAGATACCAGGGCCTGTCTGGGACAGTTTCAGGAGGCTCTTAATAATTGCAAATGACAGGCTCAGGCAGCCTGGCAGTGCTCTGTTGGCATCTCTTGGGCTGTCCCTGTCTGAGCTTTCCAGGAGCTGGTCAAGGGTGGCTCTGGCCCCCAGCGGGGGAGTGCAGCATGAGGAAGAGCTGAGGGAGTGTAAATTAATGCAGAAATTTTCCAGTTAACCACTGCAGCATGTCAGGGAAGTGTGCCTTGTCTAACTGCCCCTGAGGGGGCATTTCCACTCCTTTCTGGGAGCATGGGTGTGATGGCCTCAAAATGTTCCCAAGGCGGGGCTGTTCAAGGGCAGAGGTGAGTCACGCAAGGATCTCAGCAAAAAATGTGAGTCAGGGAAGTCAGAATGTCTCTGCCTGCAGTCTTAGGTAATCAGTTTAGATTTAGAATATCTAACTACTGTGTATACATATATAGATGCATATATGAAATATATTTCTATCTGATTATTCTCCTTCAGACAGATCAGGTGGGGAAGGTGGTTGTGGCTCACTTCTAGGTCCTTGTGAGATGGGGTGAGTCACTGGAAGGGTTTCAGCAGCCACTGACTTCCCACACCTAGTAGATGCAGTAAACCAGACCTTTGCTAGCTGGGTTTTTTAGTACATCCCATTTTACAATCTTGAGGGAAAAAATAATTAAAATACATAAAAAATAATGTTTCTTGAAAATCTCTATTTTCACTTAACCATGAAATGATACTGTCCCAAGAAAAATCTACCCTACAGCTTGCAGGATTGAGCAGCTGTCTGCACCTTGAGCAGTACTGGGAGGATATGTGCAAGGGGAGAAATGTGATGACAGAAATCTGAGCTGTATCACCTGTGACTCATTCCCTGCTGGATTCACCACATCCTCACCACTCCTTACACACTTCATTTAAAACTCTTTAGCACAGAAGAGCTGATTCACTTTGGGTTTTCTGGTTTTTTTTCTGATCTTTTAGTTGCCTGCTTTTGTACACAGTGTTTGATTTTGGCTGAATTTTGTTTTGCTCCCTGATATTTGTGCTCCTTGTTACAGGAAGATTGTATTCCAATCTTTAATGCTTCTGTCTCAGAGCCCTAATTAACTAACTCCTAATGAAGTGCTACTGTGGACAGAAGTCAGCCTGAGACTTGTTCAAGGGATTTGGCCAACACAAGCAGATCCAGGTTTAGAAATTAGGAACTGGTAACTGTCCAGCCAGCATTCTGTCCTCTTATCTCACAGACCTTTTTCTGTGCTATAGGTAGCACTTCCTACAGGTGTTTTCCAGCAAATTGCTTTACATTTTCCACTGTGTTCATTGCACAGTGCCAGTTCATTAAAGAGGGCAAACTCCAGCACAGCAGCTCTTTGCTCAAACAGCGCCTGGGGAATGGTTACCTGATCTCACTTTACCAACAGCATTTAATCTGGTGTTTGGAAGGATGTTAAAAGGCTAACTTTGTCAGCCACCTTTGAATGAATTTTGTGAAAAAGACTAGGCCACAGTGGATTACCACCTCGGTGTTATTTGTCTTTACTTGCACAATGTTAATTTTGGTTTGCCACAGTCTTGACACTACTGTTATTTTCACACAGTGTGACTTCGTTCAGTGCAGTAGGGGGTAACATCAAGTACAGATGTGGAAGAAATACAACACTGTTAAACCTCCAAAGCAATTGTAAAAACAGCTTTACCCCAGTAAATCAATAATTTGATAATTACTGTGAGCTAGCTGACCTCTGTTTAAAATACAGGAATAGCAGGGAACATGGTCCTAATAGCAATAAATTGAATAGTTTTCTGTAGTTTTTACCTGGTGTGTGGTGTGAACACCTCCAAATGGGATAGCAGGCCAAAATGTGGAACAACAGAAAAAACTGAGGGAACGAGTTTAAAAAAATCCACTTCCTTTTTCTTTGGCTCAATGGCTTGTTTGTTCAATAAAAATGTAAATCTTCTCCAAGCTTTCAGAATTGTAGAACATTATGGTCTTTGCTGTAATGGCAAAGGTAGCCCTGCCTGGACAACACTTTAAAATAGATGGTTCTTGTAAAACCTCTGGTGCAAATACAATTCAGATCGAATTTGGTACACAAGCCTGGAAGCCACTACTGGATCTCATAAACCTTTACCCAATAATAGTGACATTTCTGTACCTTTTATCTTTGTATCCCAGTTAAAAACTTAAATAATAATGAAATACCTGTGCCATTTCTAAATTTTGGTAGTCATCACTGGAAATCTGAAGGCATAAACACATCCTTGGAAGTGATGGAAGGAGACCTTACAGGGTGGTTGCTGGCCAGTGCTGCACTTGTAAAAGTCAGCAAAAAAGGCAGAGAGAAGATAAGCATTGAAAAAGCAGTGAGGGATGGAGTTTTTTTCTGGGGCAACAAACCATTAGCAGAATAGTGGGGCCTTATTTCTGAGCTGCTCAAGAATCTTGATTTTGTCTCACTGGTAAAAGAAATCTCTTGAGTTATTTGGGGTCTGAGTAGCATTTCCAAAAGTTACAGCAGAAATCTTATCACTGGTCTTCTTTTTGTCATTGATTTCATCTGAGTCTGCAACCCTATATAATTTCCTGGAACATCACTGGTGATCTGCAGAGAACTGTGGACATCATTGTCCTTCACCAACTGCTTCACCAGACACCACCCTGACTCTGCACATCCAAAATATCACCCTGGCTCTGCACACCCAACACATCACCCCAACCCAGTGTTCCCAGCACTGTGGGTGGCTGTTGGCAGGGACAATGTATGATAAAAATAAATGTATGTTGTTAACAAGCAAAAATAAAAGTTAGGAGGCAAAATTCCTTCTTTCATTTCCTTACACCTACATTTCCACTATACCCACTGCTTCCTGAAACCAGGTCTGGAGGCAAAATGGGATTCCCTGAGATGTATAAAATAGCACTGAACACCAGTATTACTTCCTTACAGCATTGAGCAACTATACTGTGGTTAAAAAATATTTCTATTCTCAAATGCCTTCATTTTTCTTTGAACTAATTTTGCACTGCTCAATAGCAATATGTAAGGCAATACAGAATCACACAGATTCCTATTTGCCAGTATCTTTGTGATCCTTCAGCTATGGTTGCTATGTATTCAGGGTATTCTGGTAAAAGAAAACACAGGATTTTAAGCTAAATACAGAATTTTAAGCTAAAGCTTTCATAAGAAATTATTCAAACTATGTAATCTCTTACTTTTCATACTCTCAGCACCAATTCAAATGACCTTTGATCCCCCAGAATGTTTGTTTGCAGGAACAAATGTCACAATTAAATGTAATAAAAGGTACATAAAATGTGTCAGACTTTTGAGAAACTAGGTTTGAAAACATTAATTTCCTTTTGGGACCTTGTCTATAAATCTTACATGATTTTCTTTTTTGTAGACACCTGATCAATCACAGCATCAAGTACTGAATAGGGAAAAATATACCCCCAAAACAAATTATGAAAGTAACTTGGCTCTTTTGCCCTTACAGGCTATTTTTAAGTATGAAAAATTGCAGCAGCTAGACTTTTCTAGAATCTACTATGTCTTCTGTATTTGATGCCTTTTCTCTGCATAGTAATGTGTCTTTAAAAAAACCCCACTGATATATGTTACAAGGAGTGTATCTCTTTCACTGAGACAGAACATTTTAATTTCCCGACACCTTTTAGTGATTGCTTCAATTTCCGAAGATTTTGATAAAATCGTGTGGTTTTAGAGTATCAGGATTGAATACCCTGCTCCGGCAGCAATTTAATGAAATGTTGTAGTTTCACAGCATTTCATTTGACATAACCTAGCTCAGAGGTCTAATAAATGCAGTGTGATAAATGTTGGAGCTACGATTGTAAAAATATACTAGTAATTGGGTTAATATGCCTTAAAATACTGCCCATCAGTTATCTTTCTTCTCGCCGTTATATGGCTTGCTCTGTAAAGACTAAGCAATGCAGTTTACCCTTTTCTCCCCTGCTATCTCCTTTTCCTTTCCTGCTTTTATAAGTGTTCACTTTATTTAAGCATTTGATTATAGCAAGCTGTAGGTATTCTCCTACAAGTGACAAATTCTTCTTACCCTGGAGCCTTTTTCTGAGCTCCTCGCGTGGTTTTCAGAGTTATCTGGAAGAAATTTAAGAATATGAGACTGATGCTTCAGAAAGAAAAACAAATATAAATAAGCATGCAGAATACCTCAGGAGATGCAAAGGAAGGTTTTGACAAGTGTTATTTTCCCCTAGTATATCAGATGAGTTGTAGGAATAAATAATAGAGGTATCAGTGTTATGAGATTACAACCAGTAAAAGATTTTGACCTTCTAATTATCTGTGTGTGTGTGTGTGTGTTTTATCACAACAATGCCATAGGAGAGAAACCCTTCTGCTGTAAACTGGTGCTTTAGCAGAGAGAGTCAGAACTTTTCAGCTAAATTCTGATGTTTGTTGTGTTTCCCCAGACTGGAAGTAGTCCTGTTAATTTTCAACACGCAGATTAGCATTTCAATGACAACTAATTAATTCACAACGATTATTTCAAGCAACAGGCAAATATCCATACCTCCTGCTGGACTCTGAAATCCTTTGTTAGTCTTTGAAAACAGCTGTCTGAAGATATACAGCTGTAGCTGAAATATCACCACGTGGAAGTGCTGCCTCTGGGGATGTGTGTGTCATTACTCATTGGCCCCACAGAACTGAAATGAATTATACTGTACATATAATTTTGCTGTATATTCATTGCATATGACCATGGATGCACATGACTGTGGGTGCAGGGTGTTGTGCAAACACTGCACAAGACAGGGGTGAGGTGGAGGAGCATTCTGTTCTCTCCATAACATCCAACCTGGAAGGAAGAGTGGGGATGAGGGAACAGAGCCAGGACTGCAACGGGGTCTGCCACACTATAGATGAGAGCAGAGGTGAGGGGAAGGAGAGGCTCCTGAGGCCATGAGAAGACAGTGGGGAGCCATTTAACAAGCTAACCATGAGCTCTAACAAGGGCAGAAAAAACCTGACTGCACTCTGCACACCCTGGGGGTTCCCGTCTAATGGCCAAAGGTTAAGGAGCCATGAAATAGCTGCAAGGATGGGACTCAGTCCCTCTGTTCAAGCAGGACAAGTGCACACACTTCTTTCCACTGCTGCCTTAGGTGAGTCCCAGTGGCCAGTGACTTCCCAAGATCTAACACCAAGTAACAAGGATACCTTAGTGTAGGGAATGTAGTTGAAATACTTTGTGGCCGTGTGAGAACACGCACATAAATCCATCTTTCCCATGATTTACACAGCTTCTCTACACAGGGGCCAATATCTGGCTTTTGAAGTTCCCTCTCCTTAGACACACATGCCAAAATCTCCCATCACAGTCATGTGAAAATGGACAAGATCCAATACTGGATAGTAGCTCAGCGTGTGCATAATGCAAGATTATAACTTCAAATGCAAGGTACAGGAAAGATTTGTCATTGAGAATTTCCCTCCCCAGCTGCCTCTCTACATTAATGAGAAAATACCTTTTCTTCCCTTAAAGTAGACTTTAAAAGCTTGATACAGCAATATTGCTGTACCCTCTATTAAGAGTTTGCAACTGAGCATTTGGACCAGTGTAGTTAAATTGGTGGACAGTCCAGAAAGTCCAAAACCAAAAAAAGTGGTTCTTAACTCAAAGGACCATTCTAGAGTTTGTCAGAAACTCTAGATAATCAATGTGAGAGAGCTCATCTGTGGCTGTGGAGTTATGCCTGATGCTTTTCTAATAAGAATGATAGAAATGACACACCTGAGTTCTTAAAATTAATCTTTTCATTTACACTGTGTCACATCTATCTTCAGGGAGGGCTTTTTCCTCACTTAACTCCAGCTATTTGAAACTCTTCTCTTTTCTAGGCAGCCAAACCCTCTGTGTGGTCACAGGAAAGGTCTGCACTCCTGAATGCACTTTACCCGATCCCAACATTGCTCTGCTACAGGCAGGAGGAATTACAGAATCACTTAGATTGGAAAAAACCATCAAATATCATCGGGTCCTACTGTTAACCCAGCACTGCCAAGTCCATCACTAAACCATGTCCCCAAGGGCCACATTTACATGTCTTTTAAATACCTGCAGGGATGGTGACTCCACTGCCCTGGGCAGCCTGTCCTAATGCTTGACAACACTTGCAGTGGAGAATTTTTTTCCCTCCTAACCGATATAAACCTCCCCTGGTACAACTTGAGGGCATTTCCACTTGTCCTAGAATTTTCTACTTGGGAGAGGAGATCAACACCCATGGTCCACAGATACAACATTTACGAAGTAAAAATTAGGTGAGATGAACCAAACTGTGCTTTATCAGAGCAGTCACACTGATTCATCTCACTAGCACAGTGCTTTTTGCAGACACATGAGTTATCATCAACTGGAAGTGGTTTCAGAGCCATTATGGAGGTTCCTTGGGCAAAGGAGTCTCTGAGGACATCCTTGCATTCATTAGGCAGTTGTGACAGGGACTTTTTCTGGGATAGCTGTGCAGGTAATTCCCAGCCCCTGCCTGTCCCATGGTTTCAGCAGGAGGGTACCTGTGTGATGGACTAAGGCAGTCCTGGCTGGAAGAGGCAGGTTCCAGCCCATCATGGCTCCACACAAGTGGTAAAGCAGGAAATGGGTAGGGTAGGGTTTGAAATGACATGGCATGGCATGGCATGGCTTGACACGACATGGACAGACTGTTGGACCCCTGGGGAAAGGCCACATCTTCTTTCACATCGAAGCATCTCCTCATGCTTCAGCAGCAGATGCCCAACAGGCAGCTAGGCTGGAGAAGACCTAGGAAGCCTCTTGCAGCTCTCATTCCACGCCTTCCTTGAGCTTTGGAGCCGGGGGCCTGCTTTCCTGGGCTGTCACGTAGCCTAGCAGCACATTTACATTTTCTGAATAGCGCAATTAGTGCACACTCCTTTCCCCGTGTCACTCGCACCTGGTCTCTGACATCGGAGCCTCATCAGCACTAATGGCCCAGCCATTAGTGGTTATTATTGGTCATTGTTTCTATCCCACTGACCCCCCCTGACTGGCACAAGAACCCTTCTGCCTTTCCCCCAGCACCTCGACGTTAATAGCCCAGTTTAATACCAGAACCTCTGAGCATATAAATAAAACCAGACAGGCCCTACCTGTATTTTATATGGTTAGTGAGAGATGAATACATGCTTTTGTGATTATGATTAATGCTGCTGTTTATTATTTTTATTGCAGTAGTGGTTTAAATATCACTATCCTGTCCTATCTAAGTGCAGTAAAAATTCATGGGAAAAAGATGGTTTCTGTTTCAGGCAGATGATACCCCAGACCATCGGAGGAATGAGGATCTGGGACAGCTTTCTTCCTGGACAAACAAGAATCAAGAAAACATAGGAATTTTAAGGGTGAGTTCCAGAAGTTTGCTAGATTATATAGCAGGCCTACACGAGATTGGTTACGGTGACTCCAGAGATCACTTTTAGCTCTGTGTGCTTATGTTCTTCTGGGCAGGAACCTCTGTGTTTTCTGCTCATCATGTGATAAAACCCTTGTGTCTGCTGTATAACAGAAGAATGTGCTGTGTTAAAGTTAAATAGTTTTGATATTATACGTCATTCACTCTGCTGTCCTGCTCTGGCCAGTGTGATATCTGAAGGGATAAGATCCTGGCACATGAGAGTAAGAACAGCAGGAACTCACCTTCGTTTTGTACTGCTATTTATTTTAGCACATGTAAGAGGCAAAGATGTGCCTGCAAATTTTCTTCCAGCCTCAACCCAACCCTGAAGCAAAGTTCAGCTGTAAACAGCTTTGTTCTTCCCAACTACATTTGGTCTGCTTTACCAGTACATCCAGAATATTTGCTCCTGGCAAGCCTGCTCCTCCTGCACTGTCCACTACTGTGAATGTGGGGCCACAGGACCAGTCCAGCCCTCTATAGCTGTTGAAATGCCTTGAATGAAGCTGGTTAAGAAGCTAATCTTCTCAAGGCCTTTTTGGAAGGGACCTG
Organism: Drymodes brunneopygia; assembly: GCA_013400955.1. Taxonomy (NCBI): domain Eukaryota; kingdom Metazoa; phylum Chordata; class Aves; order Passeriformes; family Petroicidae; genus Drymodes; species Drymodes brunneopygia. The sequence goes on from VZTZ01022904.1 coordinate 711,776, forward strand.
TCTTTCCTGAAATTTATGCTGCTGCTAATGTAAATTATCCAAGGTCTTGTCCGAGGTCCAGCTTGCTGCCCCACCCACTGCTCCAAAGATTAATTAAGCCCTTTGCTGAGGGCTTTCTTAAGACTTTCCTCTAAACTGTGTCCCAGGATTTGTGGATGGCCCTTATGCTGATTTGGATTTTACCTTGAATGAGTAATGTTATCTGTATTATAGCTGTCACAGATGAAAAAACAACTTCTACAGATGAGTGAATCCATTTGTTGGTTTATGGATCCCGAATCCTCCAGGGCAACAAATCCATCTGTCATCTCTGAATGCTTGTGTTTTTTTTGGTGCTGTGAGTCAGCTGACAGGTATTAAAATGCACATGGAAGTGGACAGATTTTTGCTGACTTCCCTACAGAGGAGGCCCATGGGTGTTTTTATTCCAGCACATGCAATGAAATAACATAAAGTCAGGAAATCCATTCCTAGGGGATAGTACAAATTGTCTGAGCTAGTAAGACATCGATATTTGGTCCGTGGGTATTTGACCCAACCATCTGCCTAGGTCACCTTAGCCCACTGCTTGCTTTCTTTTCCTTACTGCTCTGTTCTTTCCAGCTGGATGCAGCTCAGGAAAACTGCATTTTTGTGGGCCAGCCTCTTTTGTTCCCCTTCTTCTCTCCTTTCTTGTTCTTTGTGTTTACTGCTCCATTCTCAGTTCCTTTTTTATGCTCTTGTACTTCAGGAAGAGCCAAGCAAAAACTTGCTGATTAAAAACTAACTAGGGAAAACCAGTTTTAGTTGTGTGTGAATCTCTTTCTCAGAGGTGATTTCAGCCAAAAGGAGCCCAATTTCTAGCATCCATTTAACCAAAATGTGCTTATTGAGAATTAAACCCTGCCCTTTGAGTGAGTAGAAGTGAAGTTGCTTCCATGGGGCTTTAGGCACCTACCTTAATCAGTTCCCATTTCAGAACTCTTCCTGTGATATCTCCAGATGCTGAGTCAAAGCAATTTAACCTGTTTCTTGCTCTGCATCACTGTCAGAGGAGTCTGCTTCCCTCCACTGACTGAAAAGAACGCCCACTTTTAGAAGTATCTAAATTTGGGCTGAATTGTCCCTATTTGATCAGCCCACACACACAAACCTGCCCACCTCAGCTGCACTGCCTACAGTAAAAGCAAACTAAAACATTATCTGGAAAAGTTGAGAGCCCAAAGTGGCCAAGATTTGAGAAAAAATCTGCAAGACCACAATTTTTTATACATCTCTGCTGAATCATGTCTGCCTGGGTATTACCCCAGGCCATACCTGGTGTCGTGCAGAGCCAGATGGACAGGGGATTGCCTTCCTAAAGAGAGAAGTTAACCCACAGTCAGGCAGGGACTGTGCATGCCCTTAATAAATCCTGTTGCCACAAAGACTGGCCTTTTCAGACCTTCTGTTTGTATTACTTTATCAGTTACTGTCATTTGATGACTGAATTTTGAGAAGGAGAAAGGCCCAAATGACCCATTCGGAGATTTGCCCTTCTTTGCTGACCTTTAAACCCAAACCTGATGCCCCCATCTTAAGAACAAAGGTTCTCCCTCCTGATGTAGAATCCATCTCACCCCAACAATCCCAGCATTTACAGCCTCCTTATTACTGCTGGTTATTGTTCAAATAAAGCATGCATTCTGGTAAATAGGAATTACTCAAACATAAGCAGCTTCAAAGGCAAGAAGTAACCCTTCCAGTCTCTAGATGAAGGATGATTTGAAATGAATTGATGTGTTCTGACTGGTGAGTCAAAATAATTCAGTTCCCCCCCCCACCCCTGCAGTGTTAAACCAAGTCAATTTTTTCAAACCATATTTGATATCTTATTGTTTATTTTCGGTCAGCAGACAGCAATTTTCAAGAACTGCTCTTGATATACAGCTCAGATATCTTACAGGTCACATGTCATTCAAGAAAGGTCAATGATTCATTTAAAGTTTCATCATTCTTCACATAAACAGGCAAACAGCATTTCATTCACAGGGCAGAATTTGTGGGGGTGATAGGCCCCTGTTGTAACAAAGTCTATGGAGTCTTTTTCCCTGCCTAAGAAAGAGTAAATTCACATTATTATCATTACCTTTTCATATATCTTGGATGCACTCCCAATGAAAGCATGTGCACCTAAACAGATTTTCATTTAGGGTCAATTCCAAGGACTTTTTTATATCTGCTCCTTGCCCTGATTTTTTTCACACCATTTGTGAAAAAAAAAAAAAATTAACTGATTATACCTTCCTGGCTTGTTCAGTCAGAATACCTAGAGAGAAATATTAAAATCGAGCAAGAGTGACATATACATCACCAGCAACTGATTTATAACTGTTTTTTAGTGTTTAATCAAAATTTTTGCTGCTGTTGATTCCTTTGGGAACTGTACTTTCAGTAGAAAATGCACATTTAAAAAACAACTTTCTTATATCCAAGCAATAATACCTGATTTAATTAAACCTGAAAGACTTCTTAAGAAATAAGATGTAGTTTTCATAGGGTAAGTGATCTATTTTCTATTTCCTGTCTGTGCTGTCCTCAGTATAGCATTTCAAGCTAGTAAATTCACTGAGTAGCCTTCATGAAATAAATAATAATGCCAGCTTCTCAGTCTGGATCCAAATGAACCTGCCTAACCATCACCTTAAACCATTTTAATTGGTATTTTAGGAGCAAGTTTCTTATCAGGAGTGAAAAAGCAGATCTAAAAAAAAAAAAGTAATAAAATTAAAGATAGTTTTAAAAAACATTGCTGACTACTGATGTCATTCCAATACCATTAAAGATCTCCAGATGCAGAATTGGAGCATGACATTCATCTGCTTTATCTGGGGCTTTTGGCATCAATGAGGCTTTACAGTGAGTATAATTCTTGCACATCAGTGCATTGGTAAGCACCCACTGCATCTTCTGGAGTCTAAGTACTCCTCAACTTCTTGGTCCCCATTCCAGTGATCCTTCACACCAGTGCAATCACTTGAAGGCAAGATAGGAGCGGAGAAAGTTTTGAAAACTGCATCCTCTCTCTCATTACTGTTAAATGTCTCCACAAATCTGGTGGTTAGTGCCTACAAATTAGAGAGAGGCTGCTCTCAGATGCAGAAGTTTGCACTGTGTTCTGCACCAACTGATTGCAAAGCAGAAGTGTGAACAAGAGTTACAGAGGTGTTCAGTCAAAGACCTTGGCCCTGAACAGCTCACACTGACAGTACAGAAGAGGAGTTTGCAGTAGCAGTCAAATTTTACAAATTGTTTAGTAAGCAATGCCTTCCAGTCAGAATAAGGAGCCCTTCTCATTGATACATGCTATATCTTCCAGCCTGTGGTGCAAAAACTTGAGTTAACAGTTTTATTCTTGCCTGTGTTTACATTATGGAACCAGATTATTGTTTGAAACTCTCCACATCTCAGTTTTTCAAGCGATGCATGCAAGGGAATAGTATCAGATCACAAAGTTGCTGTTTTAGTGTTGAATTCCTTAATCTACTTAGAAGCCAGACACTTCTAAGGTATCATTTGATTTTTACCATCATATGCACGTATTCATGGAAAGGCAATTGCAGAAACTAACACTTAGTTCTTGTCCCTGGGAGTTTTCTGAGTAAGCTGCCAACATCTAAAGGGGAATAATTGGAGAATCTTTCCATTGACTTGTGATGGGTTTCATCCCCAGGGAGTGGGACTGACCTGTCTCCCATGACAGCCCTGGGAGACATCTGATGGGGGCTCATTTCTTGATTATTTGGGTTCCTCAGTTTGTCATTGCACCTCTGTGCTCCTTTTTGTGGTTGTGAAGATGAGCCTTTCACATAACAAAACACAACACACAGGCTCAGTGCAATTCTTGCAACAGAGGCAGTATTTATCTCCCTGCATATGCTCCACAAATTGTTTAATTCAAAAGGAGATAAAGCTTACTTGCACCTTGGCAATTATCCGGCTCAACCCATGTGTGAACTTCATTTGTGGAGGGAGGAACTTCTCCATTCATACTGGAAAGTGTTGGCAGGATGGCCCCTTCAGTGAGAGCAAGAGAAAGCTGTTTGCATTTTGCAACCTGACAGTGGAAATGACTTTGCTAACTAGGAGCAGAATGAATTTGATAGATTGAACATAACACAGCAAAACATTTACACTTCATGAAAGTGAAATGAATTAAAATTCTTTGAAGTAAGGCTTCTGTTTTTCAAATTGTTCTTTTTAATTTTGGAAGCCAAAGCAAATTCTTCTTTGACATTCCTATTACCTGGGAAGGAAGACAGCTTGTTGGGTAACTTGTCTTGAGGTAGAAAACCTCCTTCTTGACCTGTCATGGCTTTTTGCAAGATCTCTCTGTGCACCACTGAGTGTCTTGTGGGCACAATTTTCTAACTGAAGGATTATAGCTATATGTGCATGAATGATTTACAACAAATTTTGCAAAACTTGATTGTTGACATTTCCCCACTGTTCAGTTTTACAGCAGTATTAAGGATGCACTACAGACTGCATTAAGGAGGTTGTTATCTAGTAGAGCATGGAAATACATGAAACTTTTGGCAGGTGAAAAGCAAATAATACAGCATTCCTTCAGCAGAAAAACATCCACCCAAAAACCCAACAAAATAAACCAGACAAAAAAGTCAAAATAATGTCGGGGACTTTGATGTAGGAAGAAGTTTTCTGGACACTAAATTACTTCAAACCCTCTGATATTGTAGTTGAGTTCTTGAACTTTGATTTTAGCACCTTTCTGAAGGAGTTGCCTTCAATATCATGAAGGTGTTCCCTCTGAATGTGAATTCACCTGTTTTTTAGCATTTACAGTTAATGATTTAAAAAACCAGAAAACACATCTGAGAGTATTGAGGAGTTTTTCTCCAAGTCTGACCATTTTAGGTGGTCTCAGTAGGACTCTGTCCTTGTTCTGCCTCAGCAAAACAAGCAGACCCTGAGTGAAGTTAAAATGCTCACTGCTAGAACTATTTCCTTGTAACTCTTTTTAGAATCCAAACTAAACAGAAACCAGTAGCTGGGATCCCTAATTTTGATGCCATATTATAGCACTCCCTCTCTCTTCTTTCTCTCTCATTTTATTTTTCTAAATCCTGTAATCCAGAGGGACAAAACCAGCATTAGGAAACCCAAAGAGCATTTACTGCCAACTGCGGCTTGGATGAAAAATTGAAACTGTCTTGCTCTTGAGGGAGGATCTTTTAATATTTTCTCTGTTAAAAATATTAGTCTGGAAGTAGTGCTTTTTATCCATTGGGAAGGAGAATATGGAGGTAAGGGAATGTGTTCATCTCCAGCTGCAACATCAGAGTAACCAAGGGTCTGACCTAACCCAGCAAAAACAAGAGAAAAGTCAAACAGGGCATCACCACCTGACCTCTGTGTTCAGGGGGTGGATTTATCACTCCCACAAAATTTTAATAAAGCAGTAAATTACAGCCCTCTTAGATAAGCACTTGGAGCCTGGATTGGAAATGACAATACAGGATTGAAGGGCTTTTTGGGCCTTATTATTGATCCATGTGCTGGCCAGTGAGTTAAGAATCATTTTCAGGACCCGCTTCGTTAAGCTTTGAATTTGCATCTGCACCCTGAATGTATGGCTGTATTTCTGTTTGTACAAATTGAGCAACAATGCAAATGACCACATAGTGCACTTAAAGATCAGGCTTAATAGGCTTTTAAAATAATTCAAGTGTTCACTTGGATTTTGCACGAAGGACCACGGACAGAAGATGTGACTGTTGTGCACCATCGTTAGAAGGATGCACTTGATTAGTGAGAAATTTCAATTAAACTCGTGTTTCACATCAGATGGCAATTAATGAAGCCTACAAACAACACACAAAAGGATGTGTGTGTGTGTTAACAAACTCCTCCTGGTTTTTGATGGAGCTATTTTGAGTGTACCACTAATAGAGTTTAAATTGGTTTTTATTGCCAACTTGGCTTTTTTTTGCTGCTCAGATCCAATTGAAAAGCGAAGGAAAAAGTGATCTTGAGTTTCTTCGTTTGCCATCAAGCTGAAATGAGGTGGGAGAAAACAGAAGGGGCACTGCGCAAGCTAAATTCTGTTGAAAGATTTTCTTAACTTTGCTTTCTCTTCTTTTCAGTTTAGGGCCTAATAATAAAAGAAGTATGAGCAAATATTTCTTCTACTCACTGGTGTTATTCCTCCAACAATGTATTTTTTTTTGCAACAATCCACTGGGTATCAGCACACATAGTTTGAAATTGTTGCTTGAACAAATTATACTCACACAAAGTAAACTCTTATAATTAGAAGAGCTCTTAGGATGGGTGCTGGTGTAAAGGAGAGCAGAATTTGGCCCATAATAGGTCAAATGTGTACCCTGTCAGCACAGATCAATAAGGATGAAGCTAGAATTTCTTGTCAGGTTTTTGTTTTATATCAGGTGGTCTGCAGAGCTCTGGGCCTCTACTAACATATTTATGGTGTGTGTAACTACAGGCAACACACAAACAGTGAACAGCACCTATATTTAATATTCTTGGCTCTGAGACTCTCTGAAAGTTCTTGTTACAAGACTTTGCTTTATATTGCTCATAATTTTTTTGAATGTGACCTGGTCTAGGGGAAAATTTCCATGCTAGATATTTCTGCTGGCCGTACATTTGGGGAACATTTCAGCTAAAATAGTTGAAGTGCTTCAGAGTGTGAAATTATGGGAAAATATACTGTGTTGAATGTAGGAAAATGCTCCTTTCTAGTAGTTTAGCAGGGAGATGTACCTTCACTGTGGTTTAAAGCAAAAATTAAGTGAGGTCTGCTCTGCCTTCAACAGAAAAACCTTAAATATGGCTACATTATAGGAATTCTTGTGAGCCAGTAGAAACTCCATAGATGAGGATATCCATTAATTTTTACTCTGAAAGGTAAGGTCCTTTCTGAAACTGTGGGATAGGAGCAGGACGTTCCTAGCAATTTCTTTCAGCACTGCTGGAACAAGATCTGATGGATTTTTCCTCCAGTATAATATGTGGACTCAAGTCAAGTGACTTGAGCATGTTGAGGGAAGGGAAGAGGGTATCCTGCAAGTAAAGCTGAAAGTTGTTCAAAGAAAGTGTATTTGAGTGGGGAAAAACAGGGAATAGATCAAGAAGGGAAAGGATGAGGTAAGGAGCTGAGGGGTAGAAAAAGAAGATTATCCAGGCAAGGTGACTGGAAAAGGGACAGTGGTGCACAGCTGTGGGCACGATCTTTCTTTCTCAGCTAGAGGGTTGACTTGCCAGCAAATCCCCAGGAGCCAGGAAAGGAGACTCTTTCTCAAAAAGGGAAACTGTCCACCATTGTAGCACAGATGGTATTTCAGGTTCTTATGAGAGGAAATCTCCTGTCTGATCTTAGCAAAAGTCTCACAGATCCTTCTTCTAAGACCCTGCAGGTCCCAATGCTGCAATCAGCCCCTGGAAATGCCTTGGCATGCTATTTTTGCCTTCCCCTATACAAAAGCAGATAAAACTGAAACCCTGTGTTCTTGTGTCTACCAACACTTGGGCCTTCAGCAAGAATTCATGAGGTTATGGTACAAAAAGCTCTTCCCAGCCCAGTCAATTGTTAAGTCTTGTTGTGATCATCATTAACCATAGCTACCATGAGCATTCATGGTTGTGACTGACACCTTGTCTCACTGATGGCACCGTGATTCCTTCAGACAAAATTCTTGGTCTGAATGAAAGGTGTTTCATGCCTAAGTTGTGTATTAAAAATCTGTTAAGGTTGAAAACCTGGATACAATGAAGAAAATAAGAGTATTAATTCAATCCCTCCCTAGGAGACTAACTCCTAGAATGAATTGCTATATCTAGGAACCATTCTGATGATTTATCCCCATAGAAGCTGGAAGGCACACACTGAGTGCTGTCAGGGCTTCAAGAAGAGAAACACAGTGTTGTGCCAAGCTGGAGGATTCTTTTGCTGCCTTGGGATTGCATGCTGATGTGATGCTGCTCAGTAGCATCTCTGCCAGGCACCAAAACACCTCCACAAAGTATGACAGCCACCACCTCTGCTCCACAGCACCTGGAGGACCTTTGCTAATGCCAAGACCTGTGCTGAGGTCCTGAGGAGCTGAGAGCAGGTTTTGACACCTGTAGGTGGGAGGCTAACAGAAGTCCTCAAACTGGGTCTTGGTTTAGGCAAGTGGAGATAGGAAATTGGCAAGGAAAATGGGATAGGAGAACATCCTTTTATATTCTGTTCCAGGACAAATTCCCCTCAAACTTCTGCAGCAGGCAGAAGAATCACAGGTCTTGTACATATTCAAACAACCCTAAATAGAGGGAAGCAGGGTGATAATTCTTTCCTAAGGATGGGATGAGGATAATGTGTTGTAAACTAATCACAGAGTCCCCCACAGAATGATGACAATAAAACACAATATTGACCAGCTGCTCCCTTTGTGCTGAACGAGGCAGGGCTGCTGGGGAAGAAATTAGATTATTACCACAGACAGTGTCATGATGTTCTTGTGACCAGGACATGTTGGCTCTGGCATTTCCTAAACTTCAAGTGCAATTTTCAGACTCTTCCATGTCATGGTGTACACATGCAGACACAAGGATGTAGTCATGTCTGTTCACCTGCAGAAACTGACATATTAGAGAATTAATTCTAATTGTACCCATAGAGATTAAAAGGAGTTTTTTTTCATTCTACCAAGACTGCCCAGTCAAAGACAGTTCTATAAAGGATTTCAAGGTTTGCTTTTACGTTCAAAGATGTTTCACTGTATGAAAAACAACAAGATATTGTCTTGCATTCAGTAAACCCCTCACATTGCTAATAACCACAAGCAGAAATGTGTGTGGCTGAAGCCCATTTACCTCAGTGCTATCAAACACAGTACCAAGGACCTCACATCCGTGGTGGACCAATGCCCATCTCTCATAGCTGAGCTTCTGATCTCTGTGCTACATTTGGGATGCCTGCACAGTTCCATTTGCCTAAATTTTTGGGCTGGTGGCCTAAAGATAATTAGTCTGTCATCATTGTTGCTCTCTTCAAGAAAAGGTGTTTGAATATGCTCTGCTCCTGAATCATGTATTTTCTCCCAATGACTACAGAAAGCTGACTGGAGTTCAGCAAAAACAGAGAGGGGAAACTAATCCAAAAGAATGAAGACATTAAATACAGTTAAAAGCTACTCTGTTCCCAATTTATAAGGATGCTATTCTGAAGCAAAAATTTTAATTTAAAAAGAAAAAATGAATCCAATTAATGCAGCCACCTTCGTGTTTTGGTTCTGAGTTGCTTGAGCTCTTCACCAAGTATACTGAAGCCTACATATAAACCTACATATGCACTCACAGGGAAAGTTTTCAACAGTGTATTACACACAAGAGCAAGCAGCAGATTGCTTAAGATTACCCCGACATCCTGGACCAGTCTTGGAGCAGTAATATCTTCATGTTTGCTGTCAAGGCCCGTCACCCCAGCTGACCAGTAGGGACGCCGAGGCAACCCACATTACTCAATCAACTTTAAGTGTTATAAATACTGAGGTCCATAAAAAAGTACAATGTAATGATGACTTAAACAAACCCAATTCATCATCCCAGCTGCACACATATCATTTCCCTCAGGGTGACCAACCAAGCAGCAGTGAATTCAACCCAAGCCAGATTCCGATTCCATTTCTCTTCATCAATTTGACTTTTGGGTTTACCTCCCTCCAAAGGAAAAGAAAAAATATCCCCTTAAAAATGAATAAAAATCCCTCAAATCAAATACAGCTCAGCTGCTTGAGTCCCCTTTTTGTTGTTGTTGTACTCGTGTCCATGCATTTTGCCTCCAGTGATATAAAAGGAAACCCTTCAATTTAAAGGTCAAATGGGGGCCGTTTGTTTTAACCCAGTGAACCATGGCAATGGTATTCACATATATTATCTTTTGTCCTTCAACAGTTGTTAGACTTGTAGCCAGAGGGGAGGCTTGGCAGATTTGCTTGCAATGTTTTTTTTATGATATAAAAAATACAAAATTTTTGCAGTTAAGTGTGCTTGATTGAGTAATATCCCGAAAATCGAATCGATACCAAATCTGATTTTCATTCAATGGTAAAGCACATTCACCAGCACTATTAAAGTTTATTGGTTTCATTTATTTAGAGAGGAAAAGTAGAGATTCACAATTCAGAGTGCTCTGCTCCCTCTCCTGCCTCCATCCTCTTCAATGCCTCCCCTTGATTTTATGTTTCCCCTTTTGTTAATCACAGAAATGTCATGTAAAAACACAGCTAATTATTGTTCTACCTTTCAATTCCCATGACATCACCCCAAATTCCCTCTTCTTTTTATTAAAAATTTGCAATTACAGGAATGGCAACTCAGCAAAACTAGATTTAAGAGAACTAGTTAACCAGAACTAGTACAATGTTCTGGTTAAAGTAAGGTTTCAGCTACTTTTCATTTCCACACAACTGTGGGAGCAAACTGGTTGGCACAGTCTGGGATTAGTAATTTTTTGTCTGGAATTGCTGTGCATGCCTTTTCTGCTGTTGACTTTTTTTTTTTTTTTTTTTTTTTTTTCAATAGGTACAGAAGAACAGTTTGCAAAGTTTAGATCTTTTTCCGTCCTGTTGAAATTGGATGAAAGGAATATGGTAATCAGTGGGGCTGGAAATCTGTAACTGACATCAAATTTGGCTTTGGCCTCTTCTTGTGTCTGCAGTAAAATCAAAGTGATTGGGATGCTTCAGTATGAAGCTCCTTGTCCTGGAATTTGCTGCAGCTTTTTTCTTTAGGTAAAATTTGACCTGACCTGAAGCTGAACTGTTCCCGGGAAAATTTTGTATGTACTGATACTTTCTGGCAAAAACCCCAGTTTGTTAAAATATTTATTTGTTAATGAACCTGAAAAATATGTTGTTGACACATTTTTCCCCAAGGATCACACAAACAAAATGATACAATGAGACAAAAATAAACATAAAACTGTGGAGGAAATGTAGCTATTCAAGTTTATTAGAAATGCAGGGGGGAAATGCAAATGTTTTCACCTTCATTAGTGGAGGTAGGACACTGTGTTCCCTCTGTTTAGACAAAATGCTTCAGGGCTAGGCTGTTCTTTACTCTGCATCTCCACAGTGTTTAACACAAGACCAGTTCTTGACTCTGCCATCATGCTTTCACTGAAAATAATGTATATTTAGAGTGATACTGCAAATTGCTGCACTATTCAGTTTTGTCAGTGAGCTCTGTGTGTAAGATGGGTGAGACATAGTTTGGGGATAAGTTTTCAAGGGGCAGGAATTTAAATAGAACTTAAATGGGATGTTCTCTCAGAGCCTGCACACTCCACTGATTTGTTTTGTCATATTTTTGTTTTCTCTCTTTTGATTCAAATGGATGCAAATCAAAGCACTTACTAGGAGATTTTTGGATACCATATGAACTTCAGAAACTGTTACTCTGGTTACTTTTAACTGCTTAGACAATAAAATCACAGTCTTTTCAGACAGAAATTACATCAGTGTAGTAGAGTGGTGATAGAGGCCTGAGTTGTCCCTAAGCCTGAGGGAACCACAGAAATGATAATTTCTGAACTTGGGGAGTAAAAAACATAAAATCCATCAAGCAGGGCAGAGTTGCAAGTCCTGATGGATGCACAGAACTGCCTGAGAGTGCAGACAGGGACTGCCATCTTTTCCTTACCAGGAGGGCTGACCAGTTTGTAAATATGTCCATCACTCCACAATCCTGTCCCACCAGCTCTCCCACCCTTGGCTTTGTACAACTGCAGGTTCCTTAGGAAAGCAGGAGCTAGGATTACACAACTGGTCTTTAATAGGGAGCCAACGTGAGCCAATTCAAATGAATGAAGGATGTGGCATTGCAAAAAACTCGATGCCATGTGATATCTTACCTGCCTCATGGGGTGTATGCAGCACTCCACAAGCTACATCTTGTAGCAAATAATCTTAAATGACTGTTTGCACCTTATGTAAACATTGATATTTACCCCATTTCAGGTTGAAGTTCACTGTCTTTGTTGTTTTGGCTAATAATTATCATAATGCCCAAATTCTGATGGGCATTGTTCCCATGTCTCCTAATAAGATCTAGCACCAGTTTTTGGATCCAACTGTCAGGCTGAAAAAAATTTTTAGGAGAAAAGTCATATTTTATCTTGTAGAGGCCAAAATTTCTAACTGTTGAAAAAGTTTGTGGGGCTTTTTTAATTGACCTTGGAGTAAAAAACAAACTAAGAGGGATGAGATGGGCTTAGACAGGGTTTGTGTCATGTGCGTGCTTTTCTTTCACGCCGTTTATTTTTCACTTTATCTAGATTTCCTCATTCCCTGGGTATCAGGTAACTCTCAGTGATTCTGCACAATCTGAGCAGTTGCAGCTGATATATTCTCCCTTGAGGTGTGCACACTGCAGTTGGTACCAATACAACATTTTTAAGTATTGCAAAAACGGGTGAGCTAATCTGGCAGCCTGCTCACTATCTGACATTTCTAGTTCTGCTATATGACCCAGCCTCTCTATCGTTTGCACAATTCCCTAACTGATCTCTTCCTCAGGATTCTGCCCATCCATTCCTTTTGGTTATCAACCTCTGCTCCTGCAAGAAGACAGATAGACTGGAAAAATACTTTAAAAAGTCAAATATCCTGAGGCACTATCTCAAATGGGGCCATTATTTGTCATATTGTTGTATCCTTCACTCTGTTTCACCCTCTTAGAAGAGTGAGTTTGCATGGGAAATTATAATCTTGAAACCAGATTGTCCTTTACATTCTTTAATCCTCTATTATTTTTCATTTGCTTCGATATTGCAAAACTCTTCTTGCTGCACAGCTGATATGTTTATTCCTTAAGAATGCTGATCTTCCCCAGATGTGTACAGTACATGCTTTACCATTTCGTCCTTCATCAGTTCTTGGACTCATAGCCAGAGGCAAAGATGTTCGGATTTGCTTGAGCTGAGCAATACAATATTTTTGTTCAGCTGTGAAGTTGATTAATAATTTGGAAATTAAATCAATATTTTCTTTGATTTTCATTGCAGTGGGGTTTGCATATAAACCTTTTGTGCTGGCATTCCCAGCCTGAGTAGGGAAACACAGTAAAAGTAATGTAACAGATTTGGTATCATCTTCTTCATGATATGGCAAAAATTAAGTAAAACTCTAAGGAGGAGCAGAAGGATGATAATTTTTGCTGTTTAACTTCCCTGATAATTTTTGATTGTCAAAGCAGAAAAGGTCTGGAATGCTTGCAGTTTGTAATGCCAAGTATGAGGTAATTTGCACACTACAAAATTACTGATCCCCTTTTTATCAGACAGTTTGGGTCCTTTAGATAGTCATATGGAAAATAAAGCTCCAAAATTCTGTATCTTTTGATGGACAATGAAAGCTGATTTCCAGAGTCAATGAGTGCTCCAATTGTTCAGCAGCATTGAAAAAACCCACCATGTAACTTTACCCTGGGAAGAAAATATTTTAAGAGGTGAGAACCAAGCTTCGTTGAAATCGGTGGGAAGACTGAAAATTTCAGGGCCTTGTAGTAGAGTCCTATGTACTTAAATCAAGTTAAATATGATGGGAAAATCATATTTGCCTTGAAATTCTTGCTGTTGTAATTTACACAGCAAACTTTCTCCAATGGGAATGTCTTTCTGACTTTGAAGCTGACAATAGTTCCCCAACACCAACCAAAGCTGGGACAGTCGAAATGGAAAATTTCTGCTGTTGAAAGTGTTGGATTTTTCCTCCTGTTGGTATTTGTGTCTCCAGAAAGGTACTCTTTCTGGGTACACCACAATAAGTATTAGAGAAGCATTGCAATGTACCTTATGTAGTTGACAAAGAGAGTTTACTGCAGTCACTGAATCTCTTGAAAGAGGCATGATTAGGATGCAAGATGTACAGTCAGTCTCTGACACAATTGACAATATTTACATCCAACTCTCATCTTATTTGACTTCTGTTTATATGGCATTCAGTGCAATTTCAGTCTCTATTCAGGCTTCAAATGTATCAGATTACCAGAAATCTATTAAAAACAGTAGCTTCAGTCTGAACCTTAATGAATGTCCTACCTCCTTACTCATCAGTGTTCTGAAGTAGAACATGGAGCTCAGGAATGAAACCTTCAGTTTAAAAAAATGGAGGTGGATTTGGAGAAAAAAGCCTAGAGCTGCCACTACACCATGATGCTATGCCCTTCCACTTCCCACCCACTTCTGCAAAACTACATTTAAATATAGGATCTAAAAGTTTTAGGCCTAAAAACATGTTTCAACTCTACTCCAGATGCATGTTGGAACTTAATGTAAGGGATTAATTGAAGACATGCTATACTTCCTCCAGAAGACTTCGGTTTGGAAGACTGGGTCTCTGTACCTGTTGCTTATACAACATATGTAATTTTATATAAAAGTATGTAAATTTCCCCTGTAGCTCAATGGTTTTTTTTAAAAAAACCTGAGGGAGTCCAGAGCAATCAATAAAATCCATTTCCAGAGTGCTCCTGAACCCAGCCATGAACAACATCATCATGCAGATCAGCATCACTTAGTCAACTGATAAAACCTCTTAAGAGACAGAATTTAAACTAAGTTTATCAGGCTTGGGGGTGAGGTAATTCAACAGCCCAAGATGTTTTTGTGAAATCACAGCCTCCTGAAATGGATACTGACCTGTCTCCAGACACTTCAGGGGCCAGAGGTAAGGACAGAATGGGCAGCATTTCAGAGGCTGCTTCATCACAACATGCTGAGAAGCATCTTAGGCAAGACCTTATTTAACAGCTTTGTTCCATAACATTCCATTGGATCCCTAAAATTAGTTCTAAATATCTGTCCATGTTCAACTATCTCTATCTTGGCCAAGTGGCCCATCCACTGTCAGCTGGCCTTTTCTTTTATCCCATTGCCTCTTTTGCTGGAGCAGTGGCACCAGTGTCACCCACCTGACACTACTTCCCTTAAGAGCTGCACTGTTATTCCACACTGCCCTTTACTCATCTCTCCAGGAATCTGCTGCATTCTTGAAGGCTCTGGCCAAGTAGTGAACGACTCAGTTGATGGTTAAATGACTTTAGCTACTACCAGGTGCAAGTAGACTTCACCAGAAGCCCACCCAAGGGTTCTACATACAGTCGTAAAACTTAGGGAGAGTAACAAATGAAAGCAGATGTGTTCTACTTCTTTTTCTCAGGCTCTGATCCTGCAAAATGACCTCCAAGACCCTCCAAAAGGGTAACTGCACAAAGCATAAAGATTAACCCTGCTAAGGTCACTGCTGTGTTGGGCCCTTTTTGGTTTTTTGCCTTGTCCAGAGGAGATTTGAGGGTCAGAACTCTTGGACCTCCTCTGGTTCAAGTGGCAGCAGCTCAGACAGCTCCTTGTTGTAAGCCCCATGTTCATGTGAGATGATGGCTCACACCAAGAGCAGCCAGAGGACTGAGGATATTCATTTTTGAGGGCAAAGGTGGCGCCTTCACACGTGTTTACACAGGATCGAGCACTACAGGGCTCTAGTCCCGAATGAGATTTCCAAGTTATGCTGTAGTACAAACAAACAACAATAACAGAGAATGGGTAAGGGTAAGGGGAGGAGGGGGAAGTTATGATTAATTTTTATCAGACTTCCTTCTCCTTTCCACAGAGCAGTTCAATGTGAAGTCAAAGTTCATTGACACATTCTCTGTAGTCGGTGGGATGATTGTTTTATATTAGCCATTGACTTGGCCTGCATTGATCCTTGAGAATGTATCGCACAAATCATTTTGCACTAAACTGCTGAATCGATGAAGAAATCTCCTGGAAAATTTATATTAAAAGTCGCTGTTTGCCTAAATGAGTTCCCTGTGCCCCATATTGAATATTTTGCTGATGAATTGAATGAGTTTAAATTTGAACATTGCAGACCCATTAAAGAATGAATTCTTAAATCAACTTCTGCCATTTATGATTGAAATGAGGTTTCCCCTGCAATGGACTAGCTGTTATATAAATCAGTTGTGCATTTTATACTGTTCCATAAACAAGATATAATTCTTTTAAATACACAACAGGTGCCTTAAATCTTTTGATGCATCTTGTATTTATCTGATGTTGATATTAGTATATTTACACCAGGTAACGAACATGGGTTTATAATAGCATATAGTTTCTGAAGGTTAAAGAAGCCATAATCTTTGTTCTTAAATGCAACTGAGTTTTCAGGGGTTATACTCTACATCACTGCTCACAGCTGAGATCTAAATTTAATTTAAAATAAATAATTGTCCCTTGTACTATAAAAAAGCAAACCCTCTTGAGTAAGATTATTATTAGAGTAAATTTGATTTTTAGTATGACATAGAGGAACATTTTTCCTGCTATCTAGTTTTTAATATTGCAGTGAATAGTTGAATTTCTTTCCTTTCCACTCAGACTCTCTGCACCTTAGGTGACCTTTACTTACTGGCTCAGGTTAATGATTTAAGCTGGTACCAAAATTACTTCATGCACTGCTCCAGTTTTGGAGTTACCCCAGATACAAGGTTTCCACTGACAATTTGCTGGAGCAACTCTTGTCAGAGAAGTGGTTCTTCCACAAATAACAGCTTTTTCACATAAATCATGTCCATCTTGAAAGACGGTTGTTTCTTCTCAAGCCAAATGAGGAGGTCACTGCTGGAGTCAGACTTGATCTTTGATGTCATGGGATGTTTTCTGTGTTTCAGAGCTTGGGTCAAGTGGATCTCAGAAGGGCAGTAAGCACCAAATTGCTGTCCTCCTCCTCAGAGAACTCATCAAAGTGGACATAAACCCAGACTATGAGGGTCAAACCAGGAGCTGGAGCAAATCAGTGAGTTTTATGTGATATCTAGGAATGGTGCCAATGTGGTCTCTATGTAGTCAGTGAGTTCTGAATAGACAAAACTTCCTGATTCATCCCCAGTCAAATGGAGAGCTTCAATGAGCTACAAGAGAGGAGCAAAAGCTGCATTGTGGATTAGGAGGTAGGCAGGCCTGGAGGTTAATTCAACATTGCTCTGTTCCTATCTTAGATAATGCGGCATTCAGAAATGTTCACAGTGTAACATATGAAAAAGAATTCAGTCCCAGAGAAGGAACTATAAAGAACATTGAAAATTCAGTAAAATCTGGAAGCCTAATGAGAAATGCATTTCTTCACTGGTGTTGCCTTGAGCACACCCTACAAGGTGGTTCAGAGCTCTGATGCACAGACAGAGGTGAGGCCTCCAGTCAATCCTGCTCCAATGGTCATCCTTCAATGCTCATCCTCCTCTTCCTCTGCCCCACAGCTGAGCACACACTGGATTTGCCCTGTGGGGGCACCCACACATCACGTCCCTGATGAGAAGCCAAAGTCAAACTTCAGGGTGTGCTGCAGGCCCTGCTTCTCAGTTTGGATTTGACTCTTTCCCTGCAAGCAGGACCCTTTCCTTAGCCAAGCATGAAGGGATGGTACAAGGTACTGTGACTTTCCTTTGAGAAAGAAAACCTTCCCTTTTTTCATCCCATTCTTGCCAGTAACAGGATTCAGAAGCGGCTTCCAAAGTAAAGAGATCTTTAAATCACAGATGTTGCAGGAGGGCTGGAATAGCTCACTTTAACCAGGCTGTAAAATCTCACTATTGAGGCTGTAGTATCAGCTTCATCCCATGGCTTTTCTTGGCTCTGTGGGACTCTCTCATCCAAGGACAAGCATCAAGGGTTTTATAACTATCAGTTGATCATTTCTGCTAAAGTAGGGGAGGTGGATTCTCAGTGAGATAACAAAGGTGTTATCTCTATCCAGGGAGGATATAAAGGATATTGGGAAGATAACATCTAATTGAAGATTCAATTTTCCAAGTGTCAAATTGTTTTGATGACTAATTGATTTACATAGGCTGAATTCATTCACAGAGCAAGTATTTTTTAGATCTTACTCCCTTTCTTCTTCTGTGGCAGCACATAGGAATTGCTGTTAACTTTCCTAAAAATAAAAGAGATGGACTAGGATTGGCATGGGAGAAGTTTCTGAGTTTTAGCCCTTTATCTTCTAGACATAGACACAGTAAAGGTGTGGTTCAGGGATCCAAGCCCAAAACTAGGTGACAGAAAAGGTCAGGATCTAATTGCTCTGCCTTGGTGCTGAGAGACCAGGAAAAGGAAGAAACCATGATGGCCTCAGGAAAAGCTGTTGCACAAGACATCTTTGGCTCAGTTTAAAAGAGGGAGAGTGATGTTTATTTGCTGTTCTCAGAGGGATATTGAGAGAATTAATTAACTAATGTTGATAAAGGGCTATGAAGGTCAAAAATAATATGTAGTGACAATGCAGGATGAAGTGGTATGGAAGATTAATTGGGATGCATTTAGAATGGCTTTAAAAGTGAGATGTGACAAAAACATCAGTGAATTCTGTTGTAGAGAAGCTTTTTTGCCCCCACCTCAACAAATTGTTCTGCTTTTAGTGACAGCATTTTCAAAGAAGTTCAAGAGAAGTCTTTTTAGCAGGAATTTACTTTCAAATCCCTCTGCTAGTAACAGCAGGCCAATTTCCAAAAGTCTGGGCACAGAGGTGTTTCTTCTCTCCCCACGTCTCTCATCCTTATCTTTTAATTCCTGAGGACTGATGGATGACATGCTTTTGCAGAAAAACTTGGTGCTGAGACCATCACTGGCACTACCAGGATTTGGGTCCAGGGCCCTGCTCATCTCCTATCTCCCAAGAAAGTTCCCAATCTCAAAATATCTCTCTGGGATGACTGAAACAGAGAAACATTCTCTATAATTAAAGAAATTCTATAATTACGATACTAAGGAAATTTCACACTATAGGTGCAAAAGTAATTTTCAAATGTTGATTTACTTTTTCACTGAACATGTTGGGACCATATTAACTGCCATACATGAAATTTTCTTGTATGTGTTTTAGCAGACAGAAACAGTGTGTTTTAGTTTTTCACATTTTAATTTTCATCTTCTTCATCTTATTCTCACTAAAATATTCATGTCTGAGTATCACTTCTGTCAAAAGGTTATTTCTATTGTCATCATTGTAAAAGATTTAATTAAAACATTTGTGATTCTTCACAAATTTTTTAAATGTAATTTCACCTATTGATAACAATAGACAGCAATTTTGTCTATTAATTTTTTATTAGCATGCATAAAAATTTAATTTCATAAGGTTTAATTTATTTTCAAAAGTGCACATTTCTTCAAAATAATGAAACAAATATTTTCAAATTTTAATTAAAAATTTATAAAACCTTTCTCCTTGAATTTTTCCAGACACACTAAATGCAACTGCACACTTAAAAAAAACATTTCCATGAGAATTGTTATGTTTGGAAAAATAAAAGTGATGCCTTTATTAGGAGCCAGATTGATGTAATTGGGCTCTATAATGTCTCCTTTATGTCTCTATACCTTTTCCACTAAACTACAACTTATACCTAATGTCTTGGCCAACAAATAATGCCAAGTGCACAAAGAGATGGTTTGGTGGAGATCAGCTGAGACTGATGAGAAATGGTCTGAGGCCACCACACTCATTTCACTGTCACCAAAGAGCTGCTTCAGCTGCACTGAGCAAATCAAGGTGCCTGTCCCCCTGATGTTTGTAAACTGTTGTTTATACTTCATCTTGTGTATTTTAGCACAGGTTATGCATTTTATTTATGGTTGCATTTCTCAAAGCTCTTTTATAGTGGATAAAATACCAGAACAGGGTAAGCACAATCTTGTCTCGGTGTGACAGTGTCCCCTGTCCCACAAAACACAAGTTTGTAAGTATGAAGAAAATTTTCTGTTGCATTTTCACTTCCTGAGTGCTAATGAAGAAAGAGCAGGTCTTTTTGAGAGGCGTGGCTGGCAGATAATTGCTTTCCCAGAATAAACTCTGTATCTCTCCTTTTGCCATCTAACATTTAAAATCATTTTACATATACAGAACATTTGAGTCTAATTGGATGAAGGATTTTAATTCCTGTTACAAAAAAAAATACTGTTAAATTGATATTACTTCATTGATTTTAATAAAGCCTTTGAAGATCTGAGAACAAAGGGTCCTATTGGTTCTTTAATTAGTAAAGGATTTATTCAATAAGTTATCGGACAAGTTAATTTACAGGACTTAATTTTGCTATTGAAAGGTTTAGCCTCCTTCCCTCCAAAATTGGGACGATGGACCATTCCAATACTGTGAAGGTGATGACCTTGTGATAACCCGTGTGTTCATCAGTCAAATTACTGTCCCCAGTAATGATAATGCCAAAGCTCTGGAACACTGGGGCAGCTAATCTGTATTCAAATTACACTCAATGAAACAGCAAGCACAATTCGAGTAATAACTCACTAGCACTGAGAGGTGAAGGGAGATGCTCAGACCCCTTCATGCAGATTGGACATTATCATACATTTCTTAGGTGTTGGACAGGTCTGCATGAGAGGGTTGTTAATGAAAATATCAATCAAAAACTCTGCTGACTTAATGGTCAATTTAAATTAATTAATTGGAAAGGAAAAAGTTGAGAAGGACAGCATTGATTGTTTAGCTCGGAGCAGTTGGCAGGCTCAGAGAACAAGGTTGCCCAAATAAGACCACATTTCCTGTGTCAGCTGATGCTTTGTGTAAAATCTTGTGTTTGAAAAGATGGGGAAAACAGCAGGATGCTGTAATTTGAACACTTTGATACTTTGAGTCGTGGCTCAGTGGCTTTGGGATGGGGTTCTGAACATCCAGTAATAACAGCCTTGGGAAGGAAATCTGCAGGAGAGGGAGAAGTGAGGCACTGTGCACCAGCTGAGGATTTGACCCTCACTATGCAGCCACAGGCAGGAATCCTTTCATTCATAGCCTGCTTTTTATCCTCACAGCTTGTACTTTTCAGAACATGTCTGTCAGCTGTCCCTAAAAGGCTGACTCTGGAGGTCAGGGGAGGATTCCCTTTGATTTAGGGGAGAGAGAATTTCAGCCTCTCTCTGCAAGGGGGCTCCTCACAAATAAACTTGTGATTCAAGAAAATATTTAATGCCTGAAAGCATCTATAAGAATTTGTTATTAATATGAAAGGCAATATATGTTTTGGGAAAATGTGTAAAGTCTTTGGGATGAATAAAATATTAAACCTATATTTTTTACTGTATATTTTGAAAATAAATGCTTTAAATGAAGATACTTTCTATACCTGTGTCTACATTTATATCTATCTGTATAATTAAATATCAGCATAATTTTTGAAGACAAAAATGTCCATAATATTTTAAAATGCACTTTGCTTCTTACATAAGCAAAGGCTATAGTAATTTGGTGTAGAAATAGGCTAAGGCTTGAAATTAAATCAAATTCTTATACCAGATTCCTGTATTTTGAACCCAAAACTCAACATTGGTTTTGAATTCAGTAGTAAGGAAAGATTTGCTAAATCCATGATATTTTATCTGTTTGTAGCACAATCCAAACTTCCTGCCAGCTGCATTGGGGCGTGGTGTAGGTGCAAAATAAGATCTGAGCATCCAGAATGCCCTTGGAGATCCTATAAAATTCAAAACTGTTACTCCAGAACCTTTTAATCCCAATACCCTTTTTTTTTTCCTTCAGCCAATTATCTGGTTTTGGTTTTAATTTGTTTCCTAATTCTGTTCTTTCTAAATCACACATTGTCATTTGCATCAGAACAGAATACCAACACCAACCCTGTGTATACTGCAGGGGGAAATAAATATGAGATGTAAAATGAAATGCAGATGCAGCAGCTTTACTGAGGAAAGCATCTGACAGGCAGCACTGGGGTTGGTTCTAATGTTGTTTTTATAATTCTTTTTATTATCACAAAAAGGATGGGAACAGAAAATCGGCCTAATGAGACAGAAAGGAAGCCAAATGAAACAATTGGCCCCATAAAAACAATATGGTAATTATACATTTAAGTAAATGACAACAAGTGGAGAAGTACATGGCACATTATTAGGGAAATGAAGATACTGCACTGACTTTCTATTCCTTCTTTTCCTTCTCCACACATCCTTCCCTCAAGGCAGTATTAAAATGATAATAAGGAGCCCAAATGAACATATTTGCAATTAAATGTGACTTGGTGCTTAGTAGATTTTAGGGGCAGGTTTCCAACCAGGTTTCATACCTGACTTCTAGAAAATGCTTAACATTGGATACACCGTAGATCAGGGCTGCACTGTTACTGAGTATGCTGCAAAGAAAATTTATAAAGGCTCAAAATGACCAAACCACCCATGGCTGTGTTAGGGCAATGCCCCAAAGCAAATCTTGTTTAACTTCAGGAGCTGAGTCCTGTTTTCTGTTCTCTCCAGCAGCTATCACTCACCTGTTCAGAGCTATCTCAGAGAATATTTCACCCAGGTCCCAAGGGGAAGGAGGTGAAAACAGCAGTGACACAGGAAGGGCAAGCAGGACACCAGGCAAAGCCCACGGTGGCACAGCCTTTGCAGCAGAGCAGCTCAGCACAGCCCAGACCTGATGATTCTGCAGTTCAAAGATGTGCCTGGCTGAACTGACTTCTTTCTTGCTGGACTGTGTTAATGTAATGGCTGTAGAGCTCAAATGCAATCTCAATAAATGGTGTTGCTGTTTGCAAACTCTCTGGCTTTGCTTTGAGATCTTATCTCCCACCAAAGTCACCCAGGGTGTCTTTGACTCTTCACCACCCTCACAGCAGCTGAACCACTCTGGGAATGGCTCTATCACCCCAAAATTCAACCTGTGCAACCCTTCCACACAACTGTGGCCATATTCCCATGGAATATAGGAGATGTAGAGGTATATCAAGGTCCTTTATTGCAGTTATACCTAAGTCTGCCCCCTATTCTGATACACTGGTGTACTTGCAGGAGAAAACTTTGTAGGGATGAACCTTATGTTGAGACACATCAATGAAGAGTAGGGCAGAAAAGGTGTGAAAATACCACTCCTGGTGACTTTATCTGAGTCCTGCCTCAGTTTTCTCATTTAGAAGGTAAAGATAATAACCAGACACCAGAAAGTTTTATTTCTAACCCTGACACAGATTCTGTCTGTGGTTTTGAACAAGCTACTTAGACTGACCACATCATTTTATTGCATCCAGAAGGGAATAGCAACATCCAATGTGTTCGCTCTTTGTGGATTTCCAGATCTCCTCCCAGCACAAACTTTCCTGTGTGCAAGCATGAGGGTTAGACAAACCTGCCCTAGCATTGCCTGGGTAGTGTCTTGCTTGGGGGGATGGATTTCCAAGCATGTCCCAGGAGCTTTAAGGTTGAATAAATCCTGATTGTCTGTGGGATCTACTGTTTAACGCTGGATTTCCCTCTTGGCCTGAAGGTAATGCAAAAATGTGTATGAACTATTTTTAGCTGGGCTATAAAGAGAAAATTAAGCTATCAGAGAATATAATTAGAACAGAACCACCATGCTAAATCTGGGGACAAGATACTGTACCTTGTATTTAATCAGGCTGAATAAAGTCATCCTGGAGTAGAATTGCATGAACTATTTTATTCTGGCTCAGGATAAAAGGTTCTATGAGGAGTATTTGTGAAGGGCAAAGGGCTGCTGTGGTTGCAGTAAGTCAGGAAATGGCCTTGTGCTCTACTGGAGCTGCTGAGGGTCCCAGCCCAGCATGGAATCAGCCTCGTGGCTCTAAGGTCAACCATGGTTGTGCCAGTGCCAGCCTGTGCCTCAGTGTGACCGGAGCTTTTCACAGCCTTAGAATTTCCCAGCACAGAAAGCAAAGCAGGCACAGAAATTGTTAAAAAAAAGGTGGCCTTTGCTATGTAAGTGCATCAAGACCTGACCATGAGCAGAAAGTATTAGTACTGTTTTATTTTCTTATGAATAACAATAAAATATTACACTGGCTGCAAGCTTGATGTGAGAGCTAGTAATATTATTGCTCTGGTAGTATTTAGTTTGCTTGTATATTCTCCTGACTCCAGATGGATTTTAATTTTGTGTATGGTAGCTACACAGTGTGCAAGTAAAAGCTTTAATAAATCTGCTTGTTCAAACTGAAATAGGCATTTTGTATTATGAGATTGTCTTGCTCCAAAACAAATCCACATGATTAGAGTAGTGGATTTAACTAATTGTCCTCCAAGCAGCTCCTATGGGAAAACAAAATGTTGTCTATGTTAACAGTGCCTCAAAGAGGGATCAGTCAGGATCAGCAAAAACATGGTATCACATGCAGTAGTATTGTGTTGTTTACCAGATGGCAGGAGGATAATTACCATAAAATCATTATCACTTGCTTTAGGGTAAGCACCATCATAACAGCTGATATCTGAACTGAGTCCCAAATCCCAATATGTAACTACTGCTGAATTTCTAGAGAAATGCAGGATCCCAGGAATCAAATCAGGATTTCATCTGGGTGAGATTCTGAAGTGTGAGGGTTCTGTTCCTCAGTAAACTCCTTATTCAGCTGTTCATGTGAGATACTCAACTGAGAGATGCTTTTCAGAGATTTCTATTCTATTCTATTCTATTCTATTCTATTCTATTCTATTCTATTCTATCCCATTCCATTCCATTCCATTCTTCTCTAAATTGTGACAATACCCGGTAATATTGGCAATAATATTAATTGGGTTGTTAAAATTCATAATAATACCTACAACATGTTGCTGAAAATCTGAGAACAAATACTAAAGCAGTTCAGGCTCTAGAAATGCCTCTCAGGCTGTGAGGAGAGCCTGGGGCTGTCTGAGGTGCAGATGTCCATGTGATTTCTGTTTAAAGGCTGGTGATTTAAAGGCATGATTCCAGCCCTCAGTGCTTCAGTTTTTCACCATAAAACTGTGTGAATCTTGACATGGAGAGACCCTGACAGGAGAGAAGCTGGGTCATTCCTTCTGCCAGCTCAGTGCTTGTTTTTAGGAGGCAGAATGTAGAAGCACAGCTGGAATGATTGCTCCAGGACTGCTGGCTCTGGCAAAGGTCGTTTTAACCTACCTTAGAAAGAGTCCAGCTGTTAAATTTACTTTGTCTTCCCCTCCTCAGTGAGTGGTGCAAGGAAATGTCAGGGCACTGGAAGGCTGGTTTTCATTAAAGGCATAATTATAGGCAAGGAAAACAGATGGAGGCACTGTTAGCAAGAAATTCTGTGGCACCACAATGAGAATTGCCTGACCAATGCTACAGCTCTGTGACGAGGACATGTGAGGTGGCACAGACCCAATATAACTGCAAAATCCTGCAAAGAACCACCCAGAAATGTTCAGGGTGGATGCAGAGATGATTAACACAGACCTCTGTAGCTTTGACCCTACTGCAGGCCAACACAGTGTTGTTGTTAAAATCTGTGGTCTCTACCCACGGGACCTACACTCACAACTGTGTGATCCTGCTCCTGAGATGAAAAGGCTAAAAAAAAGGTAAGGATAACATTGTCTGCTATGTTTAGTTCAGAATAAGAATCTCCAGGTCTATTAAACTGCCACTTCTGATCACTCTGGTCCTTCAAGGGTGGTTTTATAAAGGATCTGAGTACTTAAATTTCACTGAGATTTGTGGATGTCATGTTGTGAAACTCCTTTGAAACTGCCTGCCTGCGTTCAACTAAAACTGCAGAGAAAAGCCAAAGTACAAGCTTTTCATTTTGCAGATTGGTACTGTAGATTGTACAACTGGACATTTGTGGGTCACTTTGCATGTTCTGGAGCAGAGCAGGCAAAGCCAGTGTGTGGCACACTCAGGCATTACATGCTCAAAGACCACTGAAGCAGACAGCAATTCTCTAGTAAAATTTTTCCAAATTAGCCTTTTTTTTTTTTTGGTATGTTATCACTGTAAGAAGAGGAAGAACTGACCTTTCTGGTTTTTTCCCGAGTCAGTCATTATTTATATTTCTCACCATCAGGGCTTGCTCTACCTTGCCTGTCTCCAATGTAATGTTCCTGTGTCATCATTTCTCTGATTTCCCACTGCTCTGCAGTATCTGCTGGGGCAGTGGTCAGGGTCCTGCTGTGCCTGAGCTGCATCACTCACTGTCAAACCAGTGCCTTCACTCAGAACATATCTAGGGCCATGAGTGAGTGAAGAACAATGAATGCAAGTTCCAGGCAGCAAGAATCTAGCCAAAAAGTCCATGGAAAATACTGGAGAGCATCTAAACACTGCAGGCAAAGCTATGGCAAACCTACCCTGGCATCTGGAGTGACATGGGAATTTATGGTCTGGATAGTTGGAACCACCTTCTCTAGACTCCATTTGTAGCCAGAGGAGAAAGAAATACAAGGAGAGCTGAAGAGGGACTTTCCTCTCCACTGACCAAACATCTGGCAGTTCTGGAGCACCCTGAAGGTCCAGCTCAGCAGCACAGTCCCAGCTGCAAACACCTCAGGTAGTGTTGGGGTTTCCCTCCCAGAGACACCCCAGTGTCCTATTTGGGAATGCTCTGTGCACAGAGAAATAATCTGCCCTGCCAGCTTTCATCACTGGTAGTTACCAAGTGGGTCATTAATATGCTGTGTAATTCCAACCTAACTATTCTAATGTGCATTGATTTCATCTTATGAGGGGAAAAAGAGCTCATTGCTTATTATTGGCTGTATTTTATCTCCATGGCAAAGGCAAAAGCTCACCACTGGCCTCTCAAGTGGCTGAGAGGAGTTAGCAGCGTTTGCTGGAAATGGGGCACTGACTCTGGACACTTTGCAGCAGAGCACTGGGATGCCAGAGGCTCCACTGCCATGGGGAGAGATGCTCCAGTCCCTTAATCATCTTCACAGACTTCTGTTGGATTCTCTCCAGTCTGTCCATGTCTCTCTTGCACTGAGGAGCCCAGAACTGGACATGGTGCTCCAGCTGTGGCTTCACCAATTCTGAATAAAGGGGAAGGATCAACTCCCTCCACCTGCTGTCAATACATTTTTTTTCCCACTGTCCAGTCATGGGTGCAGGTGCTGGAAAGCATCTGTTGGTGTGTCATCAACGGCATAAATCTCCAACTACTTTGCCACAGCTCTGAAAAAAATTGTACTGCTGCTGGAAAACACCTCTGGGATACAGATCAAGAGAGTCATGTGTGCAAAAACAACAGGAGAACACTGCTTTGTGGCCCATGAATATTTCCTTTCCACCCAGTTACTGTTCCACTATTGGCTTTCCTGTGAAAAAGTCTTATTTTTATTTACTTCATATCAGCTGTTGCTGTTGAGATTTTTTTTTTTATGCCCTTCTCTGTGGAGCTCATTGCTGTCTAAACAAAGTCCTAGGTTTTTAGAGATATTTCATGTTCCTATCTGACAACTTACATGGACTTTGGGAGCTCACTGAATTTTGTTGAGGGTGGAAAAAAGTCAGGATGGCAAGTCCTTTGAACTTTTCAGCCACATTCAAAAACTGCATGTGTGACTGTGTTCAGGTCACCTCCATCTGCCACCCCCTGCTCTGCCAGGCTGGGTGACACCAGGCAGCCTTCACAGGGACACTTGTTGGGTGGAGAGGTCAGTCCCCATGGCTGTGTGCACAGCCTTGGTGGCTTGCCACCCACATCTTACTGCTCTTCAGACATGCTAAAAGAGTCTTCATGTCAAATATGTCTTAAATATCCACAGAAAACCACAGGGAAATAGAAAATAGAAGTAATGTTGCCAGATTATGTACAGGAAAATAACCAGCATGTCCTTTGCAGGGCTTTTGACCTTGCAGGTCCTTCCATGAGCATGGCCCACGTCCTTTCCCACCCCACATACAGTAGCCAGCATGCCTGCAAGGCTGTTTTTAGACTAATTCCTGCTAATGTCATGCATGGCTAGTTAACCTCCATTTGATCTGTCTTTTGGAGATTTATTCATCAATAAAGGCGTTATTACTCCTTTGATGATAGTTAGTATCATTTATATGAATTGTCTATTGACGGACACATTTAACAAAGGGTGTTTATGTGCTGAACAATCACATAGTTTATTTATCCAATAATCGTATAATCGATTGGAAAAAAAATTCAAGTTGAAGGACTTCTTTGAGATTTAAGGATTTCACAGTTTCCATCTGTGTCCAAGATGTTTAATTTGTGTTAGTTATGTATTACATTTCACTAGTATTGTTCTTACAAGAGGATCTTATAGATCAACCTCTGGCAGCTCTCAGGTAAAGACTGAACCTGGCCAGCTTGTTTAAGATGATGTTCAGGTATTTTTGATCACAAATGACAGTATGAAAAAATCAGAAATATTGTGCAGTGTGTGTCTT
This sequence comes from Drymodes brunneopygia, assembly GCA_013400955.1. Classification (NCBI taxonomy): domain Eukaryota; kingdom Metazoa; phylum Chordata; class Aves; order Passeriformes; family Petroicidae; genus Drymodes; species Drymodes brunneopygia. Next base: position 739,984 of record VZTZ01022904.1, read on the forward strand.
GAGTCATTCTTAGGGAAAGGTACTACTGATCACACTTGCCTTTCAGACAAAGTGCTTAGTGCTTTTTCAGCACTAAGACCATCATCTCTACAGTGGTTACAAATATCTACTAATGACTGAAAGACATGAAGCCTGTTTGCCTGATGCCTTTCACTGGCTGATGCCATTACATTTCCACAAGGTATAACATTGCTCTCTTGTACTCAGATAAAAATCCAAACTGAACCAGAAAACACTTCTTGTCTAGCAAGCCCTGTAGAGCTGCTGTTGCTCCTGGATTGAAGCACAGCCAGCTCTTGTGCAGCGGCACAATGGGGACAATCTCCAGCAGGGCATGTCCAGTGCTCACATCCCCCTGAAACCACCAGGACTGGCACCACGTTCCCTCTGGAAACCCCAGAATATTGAATCCCCCAACCTCCCCAAGCCCCAGATGCCAAGCCATCACCACATTCTGTTTGGCTCTTATACAGACATTGCAAACCTGCAAAGAGTGGCTGTCACACTCCTTGGTGTGGATGGGAGAGTCCATTGTTTGCCTAGGTTTAGATAGTGTGTGTTTTATATCCTAAGATCCTGACCCTGACAGTTTCTCCATGTCAATCCCATGTCCTGCCCTCAGAAAACAGGTGACTGCATTGACTGACAGTTTCCTACAGGAAGGAAATGAGGCTGGGTTTTCATCCTGCAAAGACTCTCCCAGTTGTATTTACTTGGAAACATGTGATTCCTTCTGTAGGACTACAGAGAACATCAGAGGAGAGCCTGTGCTGCACAGTGCAAAGCCCTGCAGGGACCTTGGCCCCCAGGGACAAAAGCTTTGTGTGGCACCTGCAACAGTGAACAGCTTATTCCATAAGGCAGGGAGACTGCATGAATGCAAGAGAAAATTCCCAAGGATAAGAGCTGAGGAGTCATTTATGAAACAGTGTTTTTTCACCCTTTTGTACCACAGAAAGCAGGAACTGAGTGGTCTGAGCTCATGTTGGGATCTTAGAAAAAGGCAGGCTCAGCCTCTGTGATTAGAGCTCAGGTCCCCAGAATCAGTCACAGTTATCACCTCTGGGATGTCCTGCTGTGGCATGGATTCCCTGTTAAAATACCCTCATGAGCAGGGAGGGCTGAAGGGGATTGGTTTGCTATTATTAGTTACTGGCCAAAAGCTTTTGCACTCTGGTTTGAAAGAATTTTTGATCTTTTGATTTTACAGAAGACTGGAATTGATAAGCCAGGTGATTTCAAGGGCTGCAGTTTCAATCACACCCCCACTCCCTGCTGCCCACCCAGGAGACTTTGATCACAGGGAAGGACAAGTCCTGGGATTTGAAGGTGTAGCCTGAGGCCACCAAGTCCCATAGCTTGAGCATTACCAGTTTTGTAAGAGCCTGAGCTAAGCTCTGGGAGCAGCAGCTTAGCTGGCCAATGTCTTTGTTAGATGCACTTGCAAGTGGTAGAGAATAAAACCCTGATCCTGTGAAATTTGGTGAGTGGAGGCAGATGGCTTTCAGTGCTGAAGAAGTGTCAATAGAGTGGTGAACTTGTTACACCCCGAATGAGTGGGAGCTTGTCCTCCTTTCCTGAAAAAAATGCTGGAGAAAACTTTCCTTAGGAGAGGTGGGAGAGGGGGACTGACACACACAAATTCAGATGTTACACTCTGTGAGTCCTTCCTTGCCCTCTTTGCATGGCTGCTCCTCTGAGATCCCTTCCTTGAAGGTGACACTGTAGGTGTTGATCTCAGACCTCTCAATCTGAAGTGTTTTTACTCTGGAGTCACTGTGGTACGATTGAAATCTGCTTTATTCTGTACTCTTAACTAGTTAAGTGTATTTAAAATTATTTGTCTGTTATGTTTGTTAATTAACTCTCCCTTCTAAGTGAAAACCAAGACATTTTGATACTGTCTTTAAACTGTGTACTTTAGAAATAGCACTCTCTTGTCTTTGCTCTGGACTCTGGTAAAATCTACATTTAATTAAAATGACAATAACAGCAGCAGAGATGCAGTCAATGAGGCCCAAACCTGTGGCAGGCATGAGTGCAGGAGAGCTGAGACTTGGCAGACACAGCTGCTGCTCCTGTTCCCTTCCCAGGAAATGTGGAAAAACCTCGCACCTTCTCAGCATGCAGCCTGGCTGGATGTGCAGGGCACATCTGCACCAGAGACAAACCCACCATTGCATTTTTATCTATATATCTATATCTATATATATTTATATATATATATATATATATCATGTACATGTACAGATATATTTGGATGCACATTCCTGTATGTGTGTATATAAGCATGGGCACATGACTAGCACTGGATGATGTTTCTGCAATACTTGGCATTGCCTTCACAGGAAAGGGCTTTATAAGCAGAGCAGTTCAGATTAAGCATTATTAAATGCATGTGCCTTTGTTATAGCAAACAAAAATACAAATCATCCCATTAGAGTGATAAAAATATAAGAGAGGAAGACAGAGAGCTCCTGGAAATAGCATTAACCCTTACCTGTATGCCTCTTCTCTTGGCCCTGGATCTACTTCAGCACTGGTGCCAACTTCCTTTGTCTGGGAGTTTTCCAGGTGCAGTGGGATAACTGAGAGCCTGTTCTGGTCACTTCAACCACAGGGGAAAACCAAATTTTTTAGGTTTGTTATTCCTTAAAATGTTTACTCAAAGCTGTGATCTGAGGCTCTTGCCACAAGCCCTACTTATGGGACAGCATGTATCTGCCCAGGGGGTGGGCAGGAAGGAAACACCTCTGTACCTCAGACCTTGTTGTCCCTTCCCTCTTGCTGATGGGAAGAGCTGCAGGTGTGTCACTGTGCCACTGCAGCCAAACAGGACAGCAGCACTTCAGGGGACACCTGGAACCACCCATGGCCCAGGGAGGGGTGCTTGCTGGCAGAAGGAGCTGCAGCACAAGCAACAGAAAGGCTGATTTATCTGACTTTTCAAAAGTCTGGTCCTATCACTGGGGCAACACGATGACCCAGGATACAGCTTGTCTTTGTACCTCTGCTTCTTATTTAATTAAACTCTTTGAGCTTTAGAGCCCAGTGGTGAGATCTGTATCACATGACGCTCAAAAGTGGAGTTGCTCCTTTTCTTCCTCCCCAAAAAAAGAAGCCATAGGCACAAACCATCTGACAGCATCTCCTGGGCCACCCCATGGTAGAGAGATGATACCACAGGTCTAATTTGTAATCCAATTTCAGGAGTGAACTGCCCCTGTGTTTCATGACTGCACAGGTAAGTGACAGCTGAGAAATGAAATCCAGTCCTTCACTCAGAGGACTATGAGGAAAACTGGAAGCTTTTTGACAGGTCAGAAAGGTCATTGGCCTAAATTGGAGAGAAGCTTTGTGAATTAATTCAACAATGACTTAGTACAAGTTGAGTCCTGGAGAAAATCTGACAGAGGCCACCTGGGTTGCTCTGCCATGGACCCGGAGCTGAGATATTCAGGATATTCAGATTCAGGATATTCAGATACTCCCCAGTGTCCTGGGGTGCTGGGAGGATCCTGGAGGCAGGTGGCCATGGGGCAGGATTCCATCATTCTGAAGTGATGCTCACCTTCCCCAATCCCACCTTACAGCCCGGGACTTTTCCTTGGGCTTTGGTGCCATCCAGTGGCAGCAAAGCTGAAAGAAGACGAGCAAAATCCTTGGGTTTTGGGCAGCTCCTGGGCACACACGAGGAGCTCCCAAACAAGATTAAAGTCTTTCCCCAAATTTCAGAGTGTGAGAGTGCAAGTGCAGTGACCAATGAGGAATTTTGATAATGTTTGAACCAGGCAGGAAAGTCAGCTTTAAAAAAAAAACCTCAAAAACAAAGAAAATTGAGAAGCTTGGCTTTTAGAAATTATTAATGAAGCTGCCTTAAAGATTGTGTCTGAAAATCACATCAATATTCTCCAGAATTTCAAATGTTCTGAGACTTGAGCCAAACAAAACATTCAGGTCTTCAGCTTGGGTTAATGACTGAGACACAAAGTCAGTGAGGCCAGAATTATTCCACCAGAAATTAGGCTTAAAATTTTTTGTCTAATTGGAAAAACGATTTAGAGTTCAATGAATTTTGTTTTCATCTTGGTTTTTCATCTATTTCAATGTTACAGCACTGAATTAACAGCAAAAGGGATTCATGGACTTCGTGTTGTCCACATCAAATGCATCAAATTCTCTGTACTGACAACAGAGTCTGCTTTGACTCAAGATTAGCATGGCCTTGGCTAAAACACGTCCCACAGCATGTACACAGCTGAAATTTTAAGGAAATTGGACTTGGGTTATTCCCATGGGCAGACATTTGAACTTTTAGAGATGGGAGTCTTCTTCAGATTTTCCTGTCTAATCCCCCAGACAGTGAATCCTGTTACAACTTCCCCCACAAACCTCTGGTCCATTTGCTTGCTGATGTTATCCCCTCTCTCATGCGCTGTCTGTAGATGAGGAAGACTAAAAATAAGAATTTACATCAATTTCAGCAATTCTTTATTGAATATAAAGGGATGGAAATGCAATGAGCTTTTCTTCCTCTCTCCCAATAAGAGAAGCTAGCTAGGAAAAGAACAGCTTGGAATAACATTAACAATTGGTATTTGTATGTGTAGGAGGGCTGTTTGCATTTATTATTATTATTTTATTATTGTTGTTGTTTTGTGGGTTTTTTAAAGAAATACTTAGCTTTCATGACTCCCATTTAAATAAAAAATAAAGAACTTGGATTTTTTTAAATAAAGAATGTAGTAAGACTGTTAAAATTCACACATCGTTTGAATCGTCAACGGTTGTCATTGAGGTAGAAAATATCTCCGTTTCTTTTGAATCCTCCTGATTGTAACCTAGCCAAATATAGAATGGAAAAGCAAAACACAAAATAACACTTAGGCTAAGTTCTCCTAAAAATCTCCATACCATGCACTTGTCGGATTTTAAAGCTATAGGCCGAAACTTTAGATCCTGCAATCCACTACTGCCTAAAACAAAGTGAATGAAACAAGGTTATTACCCTCCTCTTCTGGAGGCAAATGTCTCCAGGTAGAGGTGGCCACAACACCTATTACACAGAATGTTTTGGCTCGGGTTTATTTGGGGTTAAGCAATGCAAGTTGCAGGAGTAACAGCTGACCCATCCTGTCCTCACACAGCACGTGTTTCTGTGTACCTGTAAGTCTCCAGAGGCCATGCAGGTACATGAGGCACCTCTGTTTCTGCATTCCAACTTCTCTCCCTGCTCTCATTCTGGTTGCAGCATCCTCCTCCCAGAGCAACAGGCAGTGATGTTGGTATAACTTTGCCCTGCCATTTTGGCTTTCTGCTCTTTCCCAGCACGTTTAGTTTATGTTGGTCCTTAATATTCTACTGCTGAAGTTGTTAAAAGTTAGCAGGGGACTTCTGTCAGAAGACAACTTTTGTAAAATTGAGCTGGCAAGCTGACTGCCTCAATTATCAACTGCTTCGATTTTAAAAGCCCTTTAGACCTTCACGATTTTCACATGATGAACCGTACAAAGAAGTGCAAAGGATGAATGGTCCTTCCTGAGCAGCATTTCCAGTGCCTGCAGCGAGTCCCTTTCTAGGAGCTCCGCTGACACTCGGTGGTGCGAGGGGGAACTGCACAGCCCCGGGAGGAGCCATCCCTTCACCCAGGCTCGTTTGCCTTCTCAAGATGACAAACCAGAACCCTGCAGCTGGCACCAATGATCACGGGGACCCTTCCTCTCTAATTCTCCCCTCAATTTCTCCCCGGTGCCTTTAATGTGAAGATCACTGTTGAATAGCATATGAATATGAATAGCATATATAAATAACATGGGAGTTATTTGTAGAAAAAAGCAGAACCTATAGATGACTTTCTAGATGTTGACCAGGACCTTCTTCTGGTTTGCTGGTCTCCAAACTTTGAAAGATAAAGAAGATCCTAATTCAGGATGTGCAGTTCTGCCACTGAAAATATTTAAAGGACAGTTTGAAGGACATTTCCATCCCACTGGAGACCCACAGGCTCTCTTAGAGGTGTGTATTTATAGATATACAGACTGGTTTGGGTTGGAAGGGACCTTAAAGATCATTTGGTTCCAACTCCCTTATCATAACATAACATGCACCAACAGCAAGTAGACATCTAAATTTGGTTCCTTAGTTAAATGCCTCAGGTTAGGTAAAGTGGCTGCATCCACAGTGGGTAAGACTCACCTCTTTATATAGAGATGTGTGTGTAAAAGGGAAAAAAATTAGTTTGAATCCTCGGTGTTTGCTGAGTATTAAGAACTTCTTCACAGAGTTGTGAGCAGTGGGCCATGGCAATGACAGTGACAAAAACAAAGCCAGAGTGGAGTCCCATAAGTACCAGCAATTAGGCAGACACTCCTGTGAAAGCAACAGCATCTCAGAGGTGAAGGGAGGAGGAAGGGTGTCCAGCTGTTGCCACAATGCAGGGACATCCTCCAGGTTGAAAGATCAGCCTGGATGAAACTGAGCTGCCTCAGCAGGTCTCTGTGTCACAGGCCCTGCCATCCTTATTATTTTGTGCTCTTTTCACACTGCCACAGGCTTTCAGCAATTATCACTGGCCAAAGTCTGTAGGGGAAGTAAAGGATGGCTTGTCCCTGCCTGTCCCCAGGCCTGGGGAGCCTCTGGGGAGATGTGTCAGTGTCAAAGTCATTATTGGGCAAGGGGCAGTCGTGTGAAAGGGCACAGGAGGTCAGAGCAGATGCTTCTCTCTCAAAATCATTGAATCTCTGTGGATTACTTGAGAGGGATCATGTAAATCTTAACTAATGATGAGGAATATAAAAATTTCCAAGATTTTATGGCTTTCCATAGTTTGTCCACTCCACACAACTGGTGACTTCACCAGACAAGCCTGAAACAACTCTAAGTTTTGTGATCATTAGAATTAAATTGTGAGCCCCCAGGATGAAATACAGCTAAAATTGCCCCTACATTTATCTGGTGCAGGGCTCACCAGAGGGGAGCACAGTCATCACAGGGACAGAAGTGGGCAACAGTCTTTGGTTATGGCTCTGAACTGCAAGTAAGCAGTGGTCCAAATTTTTCTTAATTTGCAGGTTATATCTTTAACAATACATTAGACCTGTGTTTCCACTACTCAGATGAAAAATGCAATGCAGGTTTTATTTTCTTCTTTTTTTTCTTGCCTGTTTTTCCCATTTTCATCACATCCTCTGCATAAGGAGGCCTTTCTTTCATAAGCTACAAAAGGCCCTTCAGCTGGAGTCTTTCAACATGACAAAAGATAGTGTCTTTTGACTACTCATACAACATCTGTCCAGTTTGCTGGAGACCTGACTCTCTGCAGGAACAGTTTAACATCATTCAGAAGAGTTGGCTGCACTCGTTTCCCTTCTAAAACAAACACAAAACACCACCTAGGTCTGTTGTATTTCTGCCCATGTGACGGTTTTGTGCAGAGTTCAGTGAGATCTCAAAAAGATCAGTGTTTCCTCCATGAAAGTCTTTTGCTTTCTGCATTTTTATGCCTTATGAGCAGTAACTTTGCTCTGCAACCTGGATTTGCTGCAGAAAAGAGACACGTTTAGCTGGAATGATTTGTCTCAAAATATTGGGAAGCATCCATGGCTCTTGCTGCAGTCAGAGAGGGCAAAAGGCAGGTCACGGCTGGTGAGTGAGAAGCCAAAACTGGCCTATTGTCCTTGTGGGGGCACTTCAGGGCAAATTCTGAGTGTGGGATTCTGGTGCAAATTCCCAAAAGAAGGAGCTGCAGCCAGTGGAACCCTGGGCAGTGTCTAGAGAGAGAGAGAAAGAGAAGTTCTCTCTACCACAAAAGCAGAGGGATTTTCAGTTCCTCAAGCTGCAATTGGATGCAAAGAGCTCTTCTGGCTACTGCCAGCAAAGTGTGGAGTGAGTTTAATGGTCACATGTCTGTTAAACATAAATTTGAACTTTATGTTAACTCAGGAGTGATAAATGATTCAACCACTTCAGTACCATGAATCCTCTAGAGTGGCACCTTTAACCTTGCTCAGGAAAACACTGGTGTTTAACAGCACTGCAAAAACAGGCCATTTGCAGAAGTGTTTCAGTCTGTATAAAGAAGAAAAAATAATCATTTTTCCCTTAGCCTGAAGCTGTCTGGACAATGTTTCTTGCATTTGGGAATGCATTGAGGAAATAGCATATGCTATAGTTTTATAGTAGTACAGTGTCTCCTAACTGATTGGTTTGTAGCTATCTAGCTACCTAAAAAGGAAAAAAACAGAAAATAAAAAGAAAAAACCACCCCATGTGGATATCAGATGTCTCAGCTGAGAAATTACTTTCTCTGTCAAACTGATAAGGATATTAAAGATATGTTTAATCCTGCAATTACGACCTGGGTTTGAAACTTGGTAGATCTGGGTCCAAATACTCTCCCTTGCAATAGGTTTCTTGTTATGATTGATCAAATATTTGTAACGGTATTTCTGAAGTGCTCAGCAGTGACCTGACATTATTCCCTTGAAGCCCAAAGGATTTTTTCCATGTACATCAGTGAGAGCAGAATTTAGGGGGCAAAAAAGTTTATTTTAAAACAGTGTGAAATTTTCCATAATTTAATCATTTTGGAGGGTCTGCCTTTTATCCACTGTTTATTTATTTTGTGTTTTATGGTCAGTGTTTGCTGTATTTTCAGTTCTTTTGTATAGGATTGAGTGTGGTGAGCTTTGTTGTTGATGCTCAGGAGATCTAAAACCAAAACAAAAAACCCCAACAGTAACAAAAAATGTCCTTGGTCAGGGATATTCTCCATGATTTGAGAGTCTTCCTATTATCTTCTATACACATTGAGAGCTGCTTTCATAACAAAATGCCTTCTTCCATGAAATAAAAAACAAAGCTAGAATTTCTCCAGGCCCTGCCTGGGAAGCTGCCTGCAGAGAGCCCTGTGGCAGCGAGTCGTGGAGTGAATGGGATGTCCTGGATTGATGTGGAGCAGATAGACCTGGCCTGTGGAGGAGTGGGAAAACAGCAGGAAATTCTCCAGTTGTGCAAGGCAAAGAGCAGCTCCACCTCTTTGTGCTCCGGGCTCATGGCTATGCCTGACTGCACACGGAAGGAATTTGCATTGCCAACAGGAGCTGATCAATAGGAGCTGTCTGGGAAAGCTCCTTGTTACTTTGAGACAAGCAAGGGGTGGCAGTGAGAAGTGGGTGGCACGTGGTCTGGGTTCGGGGGGAACTGTAATGGGCTGCTTTGTTTTGACATAACTGTAATGGTCTTTCATGTGCAGCTGTATGTAGATAAGACAATGCCAGGATAATGCTGGACATTCAGATGCAAATGAATTGTATCTGTAACTGTACACGGCATTATTTTTTTTCTTACGAGGTGTTTTTGGAAGGTTTCTGTCCCTGAGAACTGCACCACTCCCTGGACATGTAACCTAGTCTGACACTGAACTTTCCCCATAAGAATATTCTTATTTTCAGGTTCTCTCACTCTGATTACCAAAGATTAAGTGTAACAATGTGTCTTTATCAAAGAAGACATTTCCAGCTCTCCTTCCCTTTGTGAAGAGCAAAGGCACGGGGGAAAGGAGGATGTTCTGCATGGTGAGGGTGGGTTTTCATATTCACACAATCCCAATAAATTTTTTGCTTCCCTGAGAATTTTGGGACAGGGTATGGTGGGAAGCATGGGGAGTGGGAGTCACAGGCTGATGACTTTAGGGATACAGTAATATTTCAGATGAAGCAATCACAGGCACTGTAAGACGATGAATGGATGAGAACAGGGTTAAGAATAACAGGAGAGATGAGATCAAAGTTATGCCACAACAGCAAGAAAACCCCAGAAACTTCTCAACGTTTCACCTCCAGCTTTGTATGTGTCTAATGAAAACTCCTTTCCAGCAGCTCATCTTGCTTGCTACAATACTTACTGTGAAAGATGGCAGGGCTAATGGATCCTAAAGTTACAATTTTGCAGGGGTGGAAACTAGTAAGAGTCTCTCCCTTCTCCTTTCCCATACATCTATAGATGCATGTCCTGACAATCTCAGGAATGATTCATAATTAAGATATAATTCTTAGAAAATGACTGGGAAATACTGAGCAAACTCAGTCTCACCTGTGACTAGATAAACACCTCAACACTGTGAAGGAGGAACTCAGAGATTGCCTGGTGTTGCTGTGAACTATCAGTAGAGTGGGTAACACCTTAAAATCAGGGCTATAAAATAAATAACTTTTGAGGATGCTGGAAAATACTGCACCAAAGTGGCATCAAGGGTGTGAAGTAATACACTCAGAAGTCATTAAAGCTTTTTTTCCTCTATTTCCTTGTGTCCCTGATGCTTTATACTGCCCATAACTTTGCCAAAGGTTCCTTGCCATAGCTGGGAAAAGATGTCAAAGTATCTCCAGAGGGCCTCTCTGGGCCCTCACATCCAATACCAAAAAAAGCCTGTTCTAGCTGACCTGACAGAAGAAAAATCCAAAACTAATAACCCACGGGTATATTGGGTTTCTGGCATGTAACTTTTTTTCTGTAGAGGATTTCCTACCCCAGAAGCTGTCCCTGTATGTTGTGTCTGACAGCACAAGTTCCATCATCCACAACCCTCCAAGACTTCAAAGATTTCTTCTTTCCAGGGTTGTTGCTCCTCTACAGGCAGAAGCAGGCACGGACTACTAATTCAGTTTTTGTTTCAAACAAGAAAACATGAAATAAAAGAAATCTCTCTCTTTCCTTCAGTCCCATGAGAGCACTCCAAAGCTCCATCTGGGAACACATAATTCCAGAGGAAACATTGTCAAAGCATTATATTGAAACATGGGAATAAAATCAGGTATTTTTGTTAGAATAAGGCTATTCATCCATGACTTCCTGGGCTTCATTTTACACTTGCCTACCTGTGCTGCAGAGCTGAAGTTTCTGAAGGTACCCAAACCTTCATTCAGACCCAGTGACAACCATTTCTTTTGTTTCAAGGTCACCACTGATCTGGTCAACATCTCAAATATGTGCAAACCTGAATGGCATCTAAATCTGACCTTCTGTTTCTGTTTTGTAGGGCTTTAGGTCTTCTACATCTCAGCAAGGCCTGAAGAAGATGGAGAGAGGCTCCACACAGTTCCTTTTAATTCCTTCACTGTTCCCAGTTTTCACTCTTTTCTTTTGTTTTGTTTTTGTTCTGATCATTTCACTTCAGGCTTTATTCTCCTCTCACCAGTAGTGATTCAAAGCAGGAACAATTACTCTGACATCATCTACCAGATTTTTTCTTTCATTTACGCTGCTTTTACCCTAATTGTTTTTGAGAGGCTTGGAGTCTGTCCTTTTAATGTTTAATTCCTAAATACCATGGTGATGTCCTTTATATAAATATTACTAATGAACAATCCAGAGCACAGTTTTACATGGAAAATGTTATTTAAAACAAACTTCTCCTTGAAGCTCCATGTTTTATGTTCCAGACAAGCCTGAGCGCTGTTGACAGCACTGTGCAGTCCTTCCACTTGCTGGGAATAAAGGTCTTCAGACACTGAATCATGACTACAACTCTGCTGAGGAGCCCACAAGGCCTGTTGGTCAGCACATAATAATTGACCCATTTCATTGGACAGGTCAGAGAAGCCATTCCTGTGTCTTCTCTTGCCATGTTTGTTCCCCGTGACAAAGCTCAGGCATTGTTGATATTGCAGCCCAGATCCCAACCTCCTCTGACAAGTGAGTTTTTCAGTGTCCTGCAAACACTCTGCAAGGTCTCCAGTCTTCAATACAGCCCTGCTGTGGAGGGAATGACTCACAGCTTGCTGTTTGCTCTGCTTTTGGGGCCAGTTCCTTTCTGATAGTGCAGGGGCAGACAGACTGATGGATCTTGCTTGGACACACATGAGGCCACATCATGCTCCTTGTCTTGTGTCCCACAGGATGCAGAGACTTGTCAGGTCTCTGGACAGAGAATGTGTGCTCAGACTCATCTGTGCTCTGTCACTCTGCAAATTGAATCACTCAGGTGCCCATGAAGATCCTTCATGGCATCTCCTCCATACCAGCAGCATTGTTCTTGCAGTCATTGGTGGCCCAGGGACCAGGTCTGGGTGATGCAACAAGGAGCACATGGTTTGGTGGTTGCAGGGGCTTTCTTAAGGCAGAGGAGGGTGCCAAGGGTCTTCCCCACTTACACCTCCTGTCCCAGGGTAAGCACAGCAAGAGTCTTATGAGTCTGAGCTATTTGCCAGTTTCTGAGTCAGTTTTCCTGATGTAGTTGGGCAAAATACAAAATGTCGATACAAAGCCCTGCTTTGCATCATGGTTCATATCCTGAGATGGTGCCCAGAGGGTTAAAAGTAGCAAGGAGATTGCCTAACATGAAAACAACCTTAATTCAGGTAGTGATAGCACCTGAGCCAAAGTGGAGAATGAACAGGCATTGCCTGAGTAGTGTTTAGGGTCATGAGAGTTTGATCCATATATTCTGCAAGTTGGCAGAAGGAATCTCATGCAATCTGTAAGAAACAGGATTTTACTCCTCAGTGCGACCATCCTAGCACAGAGACCTGCACTTACTTGAAGGCACCTGTTACAGCAAAAGGTAATTTTACCCACAGAGCATCTTGGGAGCAAAGAACAGCTTCTTCCTCTTAAGGAAAACACCCAGAGTTCAGCACCTTCTCCACAGCACCCAGGGACAGTCAGATGAAGCTGCCTGTCTCTGGGAATAAATGAAACAGGCTGGAGCCTGCTCTGGCCCTGAGGAGAGCAGGCAGCACACAGGTTATGTCCGCAAGCCTAGGCTCCAAAATCCTCATCTGTACAACTCACTGGGAACAGGGTGTTTGGGAGCAGCCTCACTCACATCCCCTAAACTGTACTGAGGTGTGTCTAGGAATGCATCATCTGGGTTAAAAAGCAATCAAACAGCATGGGGTGATTTTAAGGCACTCCTCAGACTCATGGCTTGATCCTGTGTGTTTCAGTGCTGTACATGCAGCTGCTCTGGCCCAGCTAGTCTGAAAACTGATCTCAGAGTTTGACACAGGACCTGTGTAATAAAAAACATGCCAATCTCTATTATTCCTCCTGAACAAGATTCAGCACTGACATGGATCCTTCACTGCTCCTCTTTGAAGTAACCTGCCACGTGTCAAAAGCAGCCCACAGACAGCTCTAATTGTGAATGGAGCCCACATCCCCACCAATGCCATGGTGCATGGCTGGCTGCCAAAGCCAGGCTAATGTAATTAAAAGAAAATTGCATCTCTGTTGGTTTTCACTTCCTTGGTCATAGCAGGTGCCTGTACTGGGTGGTAAAATGCATCTGCAGCTGCTACAGCTGTTACTCTGGCACCAAAGCAAGAGTCCAGCTAAAACCCAGGAAGAGTATACTATGTTCAACTTTTAAACCCCAGACAGCAGCTTGCCATCATTTCATTCCAGGGTACTTATTGATATTAGCATGTGGTGGCTGGGGGATTTGCTGGGTTTTGTGCAAGCTTTTTTTTTTTTCTCTAAAGGGTAGAAGGGAATTGTTTTGAGGTTTCTCTTTTCAACCTCTCTCTGAGGAAATTATCCAGGCTAAAGATGCTGCCAACCATTCTCCCTGTAGAGATGGCTCCTGGTGCAGGGTGAGGTAATGAGTGACACATGTGAGAGCACCCCCTTAGCAGATACTGGGCCCACTGACAAGAGTCAGGCATTTGGTGTAATTAGAAACCAGCTTGCTGAGCTAAACGGATCGTCTGAGTCACCTTTAGACAGCCCAGTGCCAAAGCACTGTCTGCTGTGTAATTTGCTGGTCAATATTTTCCACAAAAGGTCCCTCCCCAGAGCTGCCTCCAGTGCCTTTGTTCACTGATTATAAGTGCTTGAGAGGTGCAGTAGCCTGGCAGCTTCTTTGGCATCCAGTGATTTGCTTTGAGACATTTCTAAATCCATAGCAAAGCTCCTGGTTTTCTTTCAAGTTGTCATTCACTGGGGTGATGAGGGGCAGAAACAGAGCTCTAAAGAAAGAAGCTTCTAAAGACCTTTAATGTTGTAAGTAACTGAGATTATATAGAAAGAGAGTGAAGGAGAGAGATCTGGTCTATGGATGGTGCTGGAATAAAGTGTTTTAAAGCATAATTTCCCCTTGAATAAAGAAGCTTTTTCCCTCTACACCCTGCCCTTCTACAGCCATTGAATCAATAGTTGCTATTATGAGGCAGCAGGTTTTTTCCTCCATAATCAGTGCAGAGAAAGATTTTTATACTTAACATCAGAATAATATCTCACCTGTGTCATTCTGATGTATTGGTTCAGCTGTAGCTGTGAGCTACAGCCTGGGAGATCAGGAGGAATAAAAATATGGCTATGACAGCTCAGATTCTGTGCAAAAACCAACCTGAAATGGAGGAAGACCAGTCAGGAGAACAGCAACAGTAAATGAGGGCTCTGTTGGCTTCTGTTCTGCTCTTGCACAGAGGAAGAGCTGAAATGTCCTTCCCATCCAAGTAACAGAAGAGAGCAAGGCTGTGCACGAGTAAAGCCAGGGGATAGAGGAGCCTTCAGCAGTTGCAACTGCTGTGTCCATCAGGAGCTGACTTCACCCACAGGTCCTTGTTTGTAATTGTATGGGAAAGATGGATGGCTTTGAGTTGGGAAGAAGATAATAAAACTGCTCCACGGGGAATAAGCAGCTCAGACATTGTCATTGTGGGCATAACACCAACTGCATTGTGGGGGTGGCCTTCACTGGAAGAGCAGACTGTATCCTCTGAGGAGCACACTTGTACAGGGATTTTTGCCCCACCTGTGCTCATCAGAACAGCTCTGTTTACTGTAGGGGCTGCCACTGAAACGTCACACACTTTCCATGGCTGTGTTCTATGTGCTTCTCACAGGGGCAAACCCCAGATCTTGCTTTATTCTCTCCAGAGGGTTTCTGGAGAACCATCTTTGCCCCTCCAGTGAAGGATTTAGAGCTGAGCCTTTGCCTCCTTCATTTTTTCTCTTGAGACTGGAAAATAAGCATAGCTCCTCTCTTATTTTTCGAGCCCTTATCAAAACATGTCATTATGAGTAACACTCAAACAAGTAACTGTCCCACAGTGTACAAGGGTTTCATATCAACCTGGTCAAAAATATACGTACAAAACTGGACTCCAGTGTCATTATTCAACAGTATTTCAGGGCAGGGAAACCATGTGAAAATATGCTCTGGTTTTATCCATGCCACAGACACTGTGGGCTCAACCCTGCTGCCTAAACTGGGTTTGTGTATGTCCTGTGCCACCTGAAATCTCCAAGTGCATCCAGGACCACTGTTTAAGGCTGACCCAGGACTTTTGGTAGAAGCATGTGGGGTTAGACCAGACTCTTAGGACACCTTAAATGGTTGTAAATTCCTTATGTTCATACAACCTCTAACTAACCCTAATATTTGGGCTTAAAACACAGAAGTTAGGAGAAAGATTAAAAAAGAAACATGATGCTATCAATGTGATCTCAATTAGTGTTATTTGTTTGAACACTGGCTTCTTGGGCTGCTGTTCCTCTGGACAATTTGGGCAATATATTGTACCAGTTGAACCTGGAAAATGGTTTCTAAATAATTTAGCAGCTGAGTGGCTGTTTTTTCTGCTGAGAACTACATTCTCAAACCTAAATCTCTAGATGTGATGTTGTTTGGAATGTCCATCTCTGTAAGCTTTCATCTCTTCTTGAAAGCCATTAGGGCACTGCAGGTGGATCTTGCAGAGTGCAGAATAGAGGTTTGCTTAATTTTGGTTTTCAGTTGTCTCAGAAACACTGGCTTTGTAAAGAGGAAAATCCTGTAACTTTTGCTCATTTACTGACAGAGACTGGCATTTAGTCTTTATTTACACACTGTTTGCACCATGTGCTGAGCAACACCAGCAAAAGGAGTAATCCAGAAGCACAGAGATCAGGTAAAAATGTACAGGCAAAACAGCTGAGGTAATGGAAACAATCTAGAAAT
Source organism: Drymodes brunneopygia (assembly GCA_013400955.1). Lineage (NCBI taxonomy): Eukaryota > Metazoa > Chordata > Aves > Passeriformes > Petroicidae > Drymodes > Drymodes brunneopygia. The sequence goes on from VZTZ01022904.1 coordinate 755,930, forward strand.
TTGTGCTGAATTTTCTCTACTTATTACCAGGAAAATCTGAAAGCAATCAAAAAATTCTCAAACATTTGTTTTTGACATGTTGCAAGTGAGAATTCAATGCCTACTTAAAACAACCTTTCACATTGAAATCTGCCTGTATTTATATTTTAAAGGTTAAACATGCTTTCCAGAAAGGATTGAATGCTTAATTTCACATTGTCTTTTTTGTTGTCCGTCATTTTCCCGAAGTTTAAGTTCAAGACAAAAACAAGGAAATTGCTTGTTCAGTCACCCATGTAATTGTTCTCTAGCCTTTAAAACTCTAACTATGGGCATTTTCCGGCTTTTCATGGTAAAATCAGAGATGTTTTCTGGACCCTTATGAATTTTGGCTTTCATGGCTTGAGACAAATGAGAGCTCAATATAAAAGTGATCTGATTCTTCCCATTTGTGAAAAACCAAACCAAAGCTTCAATTTGCACATGAAGTAGAGATTCAAAGATTGCACAGAGAATTTACCTGAGCAATTAGAACATTTTTTCCTGTAAACTTTTCTGCCATGTGGCCTGTATAATAAAACACTGGACACAGTGACCCAGAACTTCAGCTAACACTGGTCACTGTAGCACAGAGGAAATTCATTGAGCTAATTCACTTTGCCCCCTTTGGAAATTTTCTGGTTCATTCTTAGTTCTTGGTCCAAGTAACTTTGTGAATATGTCCCTCAAATATTTCTGAAGTGGGCTGTAAACTTTTGGTTTATATATTCAGAACCAGCATTGCATAGCTAATTTGCAACTTCTGTAAATTAAACAAAGTTCCTCTTTCAAGTTTTCTCAACTCTACTCAATGAAGCATTTTCCTTTTACTGTATGTCAGCATCAAGGGGTCTTAACTGGTATCAACTGGATTTTTGTGCTTCAGGAGCTAGATTTTGGCTTTGGGATGCAATGTAAAGTAATGTTAAGTGATGTAAGTTATATATCTTCTATGAGATGCGATATTTTTGCAGTAAAACTCCATGTATTGTTGGTTTTTATCATCTTCACATGGATGTTTGATATGAATTTATTACATATTTAACTGGGAAGTATAAATATATTTTTCTTCATTAACCACACATGAAGATTTTACTTAGTGACTGAAGAAAAGCTCTCCAAAATATCTCTCATAAACTGATGCTAAAATAGGCAATTGACATTTCCTTTCTTGTAACTCTTTACTTTGGATTAACCATAGCTGTTATTTTTCTGATATGTCCAGCCAATTGTTGCAATCACCATGGCCTTGTTAGGTTATTTCCTTGAGAAAACCATTACTCCCTTTTTTCTTCCCTGTAGAATTCTAAGAATGAAAACATCATTTTACTGTCAGCAATGTGATGTGTTTCAGGGGAAGAAACTAATGACAGGTCATGACTTTTTTAGAGAAGGGAAAACAAGCCTTCTCCAAAGTATAAAAGGGCAGGTTGATTGCCTGTTCAGTGTCTGGGGATATTTTCTGAAGTCAAAGGATACACAGTGTGATTGTCATATTCTTGCAGTCATGGAAACCTAGAATGTCTCAAAAACAGTGACCTTTGGCTCTCCAGCTCCCTCTGAAACATCCTATAAAAGGGAGCCAAGCTGAAGCAAATCAGTGCAGAATTCTCCATGCCTGATCACTCTCCGTAGCACTTTAAAGTTGGCTGTTCTGCATTTCAGCAATCAAACCTTTCAGACAGCACACTGTATTTTCTTGGCCTTGCTGCTAACCTGACTTTCCAAGCACAACTTTTGCAGCAGCTCCTCTCCTCCAGACACACACACAACCCAAGGTCAGCTGGGTGCTAATATTGCATGTCCAACACATGTAGAATGATTTGCCATCAGAATCCATGTGTAGTTTCAAAAATGCTACGTCACCTGCAAAGGAAAATAACTGTGGGGAAATGTCAGGGAATTGTTCTTGTAAAGGGCATCCTTCAGACTCATCCTTGATAAACAGATTTTGATCCAGGAGGTGATTATGGCTCTTATGAAAGAGCTGCTGCATTTCATGAGTCTTTCTGTTGTTCTTGGTCTGTTCTCAGAGGATTTGAACGACATTTGTATTTAATTGTTGGATGCTATAATTTGATGAGAACATTAACTGGTTCCTACTCACTGAAGGAAATAATGGATGTCCTGGACTGTTACCACAAAAAGAGTAGGAAAACACACGTAGCCCAGATGCCTCTATCCCACAGCCTCACTGGCAGGGTAAAGAGTAAAATCTGATCAAAACTAAGGGGGGATGGAGGCAGCTCTCTGCCAGCATGAGGTGGTGCTGCCTTCCATCATGTCCAGCCTGGTGCCATCTACATGGCTGCTGGCCAGGATCCCAGGCAGGCTGGAGAAAGCCCTTGCATTTTCCAGTTCTCACCTGCCTTCCCCAGGGGAGTCACAGCCACCCACACTCCTTACCACAGCCCTGGTGCCAGGCTCTGCAGGGCTCTGGTGGTGAGCAGCCTGCAGCTTGCAGGAAACTGCATCCCTTCCTAAAGGATCTGCAGAGCTGAATCCAGAGCTGAAAGCACCAGCCCTCTTGGCTTTGTGCTGAGCGTAGCAATTCCTTTCTCACACAACAGCACAGTGGGACAGGAACACCACTGACAGCTGTTCTCAAACTTGTTCCTGCTGCTCAGTTTTCCCAGTTTTTCCACTGTGTGATACAAAGACATGTGGTGTTCCCTTCTGCCCAAGTTAACTTTTCTCTTTTTTTTTTCCTTATTTCTGGAAGTCCTGATCCCTAAAACCCAATGTCACGTAGCAGGAAATTCTTCATGCCCTTTATTCATTAACTGCTCTTGTTTAATATGTATTTGGACTTGGCTATTCCATTTTCAGCTGTTGCTAATTTTTTTTTTTTACTGGAGGAGTGATCTACATTTTTTGTGTGGAAAAAACACAGTTTGTCAGTGTGGTAAAAATAATTTCAAAATCCTGACATGAATAAAGCTCTGTGAGACCAAGGAAGAATTGTCATGTGTCAAGATAAATTGGTAAATTCTAGCTCCTGATCTGATGTCTGATTGTTCCATTATCTTAATACCCAACAGCAAATAAAATTCAAAGGAGCAGAAGATTCAGCTCAGATGTTTTTCTGAACCTGCCAGACCATGCAATTTTCTTACACTCTCTATCTTTCCACCTATATGAGGTTCAGACCTCAGTTGATCCTAATCTGTTAATTATGCCAGATTATGTGGAGGCTGAGTAATATGTAATAGAAAAGCAAAACATTTCAGCTTGCTACCTTTGATCTGAACTCAAGTTTCTAGAGGGCATGAATTAGACTGGAGCTGATCACCTGTTTCCTGAGTTGTTCTTTTCCTAATTTCACTACATATAAGACATAATTCTGTATCCATGGCTTTTTGGCAAGAGTAGCCTTGAGAGAAAGAAAATACCCTTCTCTCCAAAAAGCCTTTTTGGTTTTTCTACAGACTTCATTTCTCCTGAACAGTTCCTTTGAAGTCCCTTCTGGTGATGAAAATGCTGTACATACTCTTATGACTTTTGCAGAATTAATTTCTTCAGATTGGTCAGACTGATTGACAAGAAGCCTTGTCCAAAGCTGAGCATTCGCTGTGCCACAGTTAGTTAGAACAGGGAGATGCATGGAACTGCCAAAACTGCTTTGTTTCAGGTAATGCTGTGAGCATGACACTTCAATTACTCTTTCTGAACAGAGAATCATGGAATTGACTGGGTTGGAAGGGACCTTAAAGCTCCAGGCCAGTCCAACCCCCTTCCACTATTCCAGGTTGCTCCAAGCCCCATCCAACCTGGCCTTGAACACTTCCAGGGATGGGGCAACCACAGCTTCTCTAGGAAACCTGTGCCAAGGCCTCCCTACCCTCACAGTAAAGAATTTCTTCCTAATATCCCATCCAAATCTACCCTCTCTCAGTTTAAAGCCATTCCCCTTTGTCCTATCAGTACATGCCCTTAAATTACTGGCAAAGTGAACAACAGTTTGTTGGGGGTTTTCTTGAGACTAACCAATTTTGAGTAACCTAGGGCCAGTGAAATTGGAAATTTGAGGCTTTGTCTCATCCTGGGTAACATGGAGCAGTTTTTTCTGAGGTGCAACTCAAGTCTCAAAACCATCTTTAATTTAACTGCAAACTCTTACCCCACATTCAAACAATTTATTATTTAACTTCACCAAACACAAAGCACTCAGACACATACAGGGCAAAATGTCATGACATGGGTGTCCCAGATGCCCTTTGGATATGCCCCATGCTCTGGCTGTCCATCAAGCTGAAGGTTGGCCTGGGTGATTTATTCAAAACAGAGATAACAAAAGGATTTCAGCTCAGTTTATTGCAACATTGCTCAGCCTCAGTGCCTATCCATAGCCTTGGTGCACCTTGTTTGAACAAGTGTTGCTGCCCAAAGAATTTTTAATAAGGTGCATAATAAAGTTTAATAGGCTGTAGCGAGCTGACATGTTTGAACACATGTTTGCAGTATGTCTAAAGGAAGTGTTTGTATTTCTGTGTGTCCAGTATTGCTATTCCAAGTTAAATTCTGTAAAGAAAAAACAGGGTAAAAAGATTACCAAAATACATGCCTAGTGTTATTCTTCTTGCTGGAGGAATTACTTTGGAACTATGTTTCTTGTTATGACATCAGGTTTATATTGTGTGTTACAGTTTTCTGTGCCTGTCTAAAAATGTTTAATTCTCAGGCATTTCTACAGAAGTTATGTGGATTTCTTTCTTGGTTTTAGCAGGATTTCTGGTAATTTGTCCTTCAAACTGTATTCAACATAAGGAAAAACATCAGCTTCAAAAATATAGAAATGGTTCCAAATCCAGAGAAAATAATGTTTTCTTTTCTAAAATTTAAGTATTTTCTAGGTCAAAGCTAATTGTGAAATTTATATAGAAGAGTAAAGATGTCCCAGAGTTCTAGTGGTTTTGTTTCTGTTTTTATTTCCATTCTCTTCATTTTGTATGACTGTCTCTTTGGGGCATTCTTGGAGTTTTTTTCAGTATCTTTTTATATAAATTCTTGGTAGCACGCAAAATAACAATTATTGTAAGTGATCCTTTTTTACAAAGCATCACCAGTCTCCACAGAAAAAACCTTGGCTTATATTTAGAAGTGAATAGTTTAGCTTGGAAAACAACATGGGTCTTCATCTTCCAACATTTATTCCCAACAGAGAATTTCTCTTTGCCATTCCTATGAGAGGAGCCTTATCAATGCACACAAATATCTTAAGGGCAGATGTCAAGAGGTCAGGACCAGACCCTTCTGAGTGAATCCCAGTGACACAACAAGGAAGGGGCACAAGTGAAACACAGGAAGTTCTATCTCAATTTGAGTTCTCTTTGAATTTTCTTTACTGTGAGGGTGACTGAGCACTGAGCACTCACTGCCCAGAGAGATCAAGGAGTCTCCATCTCTGGAAATATTCAAAACCCTCTTGGACACAAACCTGTGCAACCTGCCCTGAGTGAGCCAGGAGCTGGACCAGATGATCTCCAGAGGTTCCTTCCAACCCAAACAGTTCTGTGATTCTGTGAATAGTATTGGAATAAGCCAAAGCTTTAGTTTTGTTGTCTGATACATCCTTCTGTCTCCAGCTCCTCCCAGCTACTGCTGTGTCTGACTCAGCTCATCTGGCAGGAGCAGCATCCTAAAGGACTCATGTGGGTTTGCTTTATTGGTGGCCTTGCATGGCCATCAAAGGAGACATCCCTGACACCCTGACCTTGTGATGGATGTTGTATGAGTGATGCTCAATCCTAGAAAATCCTAGAAAAAATCAGTCCATGACTATCCTCATCCAGCTGAAAAATAGAGGGATTGTCCAGATTTGACTGGTGAATAACCCAAAAATCTTTGGCCAAGTTAAGGAAAGTCAAAGCTTATCTAATCTGTGGCATGGGCCTGTCCAGCTCAGCAAAAGATTATATTTAATGCCAAATAATAGGTAACAATCTATTCTGCTGAGGTTTTGATAGTACATTTGAAGACCTAGTATCTAGAACATTCTGATTTAAAGCCACTTCAAATTGTTGGCAAAAGACTTTGTATTGTTGATACTAAACATTTTTTTGTTTTCTGATTTACTGCATGTTTTATTCCTCATGAAGCTTAAAAGCCCAACTAAACAGACACACTGGAAAACAAATGTTGCTAAAATGATTAAGCAGCCCACAGATGGCTTATATGTTCCTATGTCAATGAGACAGCTTTATAAATGAAGCATGTGTGATAACCATTTATGTTTAATTTTAAAAATGCCGAGTATTTTTTAAAGCAAACATATTTTTAAAGAAAAACATCTACTGGCTTGATGAAGAGATTTAACAGTCAAAAAAGCAGCCCAGCCCAGATGCTTGGTAGCAGCTGTAACCTTGTGAAAATTGACCTATAACATAGCCACAGGGTTCTTGATTCTGAGAAGAATCTTCTCTTTAAGAAAATTGATTTGCTTTACAAACCTTGACCCCTCACTATTTTTCATCCTCCACCAACCCCTGGGGCTCACTGACCTCACTGCAAGAAGTCATACGTGTGAGACACCCTCCTTCAAATGAGTGGAAAGATTTCCATGTAGGGTTTGTTGGGCCAAGGTTCATAGCAACAAATCTCTCCTTGTTCTGCTGCAAGATTAAGCCAAGATGACTGACATAATTGGCCAAACAGTTTTCTAACTGGCTTTTTACTTTTGAGATGACCTCTGTTTCTCCCATTCGTCTGCTGATTACAGGTCAATAATACTGTCAAGGAGAGATAAAATAATTTTGTCACTTAGAAATATTGTAATGGGATAAAACCCCTGGCTTGTCATATCACTAAATTTGAAAAGATAATTGAGCTGTCAATTTAAATATCAAGTGAATGCCTCCATGCAAGCAGTGTTAATAAAAGCCAGGAGGAAGGTGGAGATGAGCTCAGCTGGCAGATGAGGGGGGGTGAGTTTTGGTGTCTGAGAGACCAGTAACTCTAAGCTTACTCTGAATTAATCTGAGCTTCTTGTGTCTGCAAGAGTACATGGGGTGCATTTATTTCATGAGGATTCTTTCATGCAATCCTTGAACCAGCCACAGGTGGGAGATGATCTTTATTGGGAATGTCATTTCAGCCTGTCAGCTTCTCCACCTATCATGGAGACATAAAAAATCAGTTTACTGCCAACCCCTTTTTACCTCTTTCTAGAGAATATTCCTTTCAAAGGTCACTTGCTTGTTTGGATGTCATCAAGACAGTTACCAACTTTCATTCCTTGCTGCCTACCAAAACATTCACATAAGCCAAAGTTTGCTCCCATGCCTACAGCAGTAATTACTGTTAATGGGCTAAAGTGATTGAATCATTGAAGGCCTGAGGGAAAATGTTTGCACAGTGTTTCAGTTACTATTTGCTTTATGGGCTCTGCTGACTGTACTTGCCAGACTTTTGCATTTATTAAAAGAATTCTGTGATGTTCTGCTTCTTTCTGCTTTTGAATCACCCTCAGTTCTCCCTGGCAGATCCTGAGTGTCCTGAGTGCTGCAGAAGAAGCAACAAACTTGGCTGAGGACATCAAACTGCACTGAGATCACACAGGGAATGCTCAGCTCTCTTTGGATTCAAATGTCCAATCTCAGCTGGGAAGATACGCTGTCAGCATCAACCACAATCAGCACTATCCAAAAATAGGATCTGTGGAGTGAGAACCAGGCTAGTATATTTAAAAATTTTTGTGGCTGGCTCTAGAGGTTTAGTAGAAAATGGGAGTTCAGGGTTGGCCACAGAGGTGGTAACATGGACTGGGAAAGAGAAGCCAGTGTTCCTGCCTGTGTGCAACACTGGGAGAAGAACAAATTTGCATCATGGAACAGCCAACATTTACAAAGCCAGCAACCAAGCTGTGGCTGCTATGGATGAGTTAGAGCCCATCTGAAGAACAACATCATTGTGCAAGAGGCATGAATGAAAAGGGTTTTTCTTTGTGGAAAGAGAAAAAGTGTATATGGGGATTTATAATGAAAGAGAAGATGAAGTCTGCAGCATTTGTTTGGGGCTGGCATTGTAGATATGAGAAAACACTGTTAATTTCCATGGTACAAGATAACTGCAGCCCAGAAGTGTACCTGATCAGCCCTTAGTCAAAGGCAAGTTCCCAGGAGACTTGACATTCGTGAAAATAATCTTGCTGGGCATTTTAGCTATAAATGTATCTTCTGCACTTTCTTGTTCAGCTTTCATTTTGGGGACAGATTTTGATCAGTGGTTTTACAGCTCTCTGGGACATAGAGGCTTTTGTATCAGCTCATGGATTTTGTTACACGAAGTTTTCTTTGTACATTAGAAGGCTGGAGAATTGGCTCCATGCAAGCCTGTAGAGTTTATAAAACCTGCAAGCACTAACCTTTCTTGGCTTCTCCTGAGAAAATAAATGTGAACTTGGAAACCCATGATTCTGGCTTGAAAGAGAACCCACAGATATATAAAATTGGTCTGAAACAGGACTGCCTCATCAGTGTTCATACAACTTAGTGGTAAATACCAAGCATTCAGAAGTCTTAAATCAGCCTCCAAAACCTTGAAATTATTGGTAGTCATGTTCTGCTAAATAAGAAAATAAATCTATTTTGTGTTTCCATGATTACTTTCTGTTTCTGGGCCATTTATGACAACACTTACAAATTCTTCTCTTCAATGAAGACATCTAGAAATGTTTTCTTTTTAAAATAATAGCTGCATATCTTACAATCAGCTGACTCAGAGGGCTGAAGTTTTTGAAAACCACGGCATGTCGAGCCTTGTCACTCATTCAGATTCACTTACAAAAGGTACTCAGTGTGCAGGACACAGAAAAAGCAGATCCTGACCTGCTCACTGATGTAAACAAGTGTCTCTTCCTCTCCAGAGGTAAGAGTTGGTTGAAATAGGAGAACAAGGAACCCTGGTGCACTGAGCAGCTTTTGGCCCTGAAATGGTTATTGTTGTAACATGTGAAACAGGTTTAATGCTCAGCCAACACAAGTGGAAGTTTGGCCCCAGCAAAGATGGTTTCAAACTCTTGGGCTCCATCTCATTGTTTCTCTGATGTCACAGTTGCCTTACCTTAGAAAAGAAGGATTTTACCAAGCAAGCCTCAGAGAAAGTTAATTAAATCTAAATGAGGTTACCCCCTTCTTTTTCCTGCAAGCCCACTCACATCTTAAAGTTGCACAGTGGAGGAATTAAAAGTATAGGAGTTGTAGCTTCTTAAATGAAGATTTATTGTATTAAATACAGCAGGAATAACCATTAATAAGGTATTACCCTGCTCTGAAAGAGCCATGGGAACCTGCAACCCCTAAATAATTAGCTTGGTTCTAATACTGATGTATTTTGCAGCTGCAGACAAATGATTTATCTTCTACACCTTAATTTTCTACTCTGTATTACGAATATTGCATATTCAGCACTTCAATGGTGGAGTTGCATTTTCTTGCCTGCTGGAAGACAACAGGTCACAGTGTCTTGGAAAAGGGGAAATAATTGTCTAGGAAATAGTGAAAAAGATTGCTCTTCTAGAGTCTGTTGCCTTTCTTGTGTGGGAAGCTCTTCTGTCGCCTCTTCCTCTCAATGCTCCTTGTTTTCCATGTAGGATTGTTTTCCATGTAGGATCATAAGCTGGTCACACTGAGGCTGGATTCTCTTCACTTGTCTTTAGCCAGCTAAAAATGAACCCCGTGTACGGTCTCTCTTTAATCAAAAGAGAGAAACTACTGCAGACTACTGCCTGTTTTGAACACCTCTGGGTGAGCTGTATCTACACATCTCCACTGGAGCAGAGATTTGTATTCTGGATGGCCAAACATGAGTTCCCATTCTGAGATCCTATTTTGGGGTTTTTCTTAAAGTCTCCAAGCACTGAGCAGAGTATGATGCTTTCTCGAGGATGCTAGTCTATTACAGGGGTCCCTGGATTCTTTGTTTGGGTGAAATAGCATTAACTCTTCCCAAAAAATCTTTCAGAGTTCCCCCTGATTTACATCAGAGCAGAGTGTACTTAGTTTTCAAGTCAAAAATTTTTCACATGCCCCCCCCCATAAACCATATTTAAAATGGACATTGAATATAAAAATAGCCACACTTGCCTTTCTAGTGGTCAAAATACAGGAGGACCCAGGGTACAGGGAGAGGCTGGAGAAGCTGGTTGGGAGAAGCTCATGACTACATATCTCCAAGTCAGCAATTAGCACACACAGCAAGGCTGGGAGACAGTAAAAACTCCCACCATCTGACAGCTGCTTGGCAGCTTTTGAGAACTGAGTCATCACACCCTGACCCAATTTCTAGCAGACAGGTGTCCCAGCCACAGAAACCACCATCACAGGTGTCCCTGTTTTGTGTCAGTTCAGCAGAGAGACCACTAAGTTATTTGTTAGCAATCAAAAAGGTCACGGGGCTTAATTTTTCTACCAAGAACTCTTGGTTGGTTTTACCTATGATTTGCTGTGGTCTGAAGATTTACATGTTTTTCCTGGCATTAAAACTGTCTAGCTACATCTTCATTTGATAAATGATTTTCTCTGAATCTTTGGTGTGAATGTCCTGGAATGAAAACTCAGACCTGGAGACAGAGCCCTTAAATTTCAAAATATAGTCCTCTCTATGGACTGCTAAAAAGACAACAACTAACAACTCCAGGACCTGATGTTAACCAGTGTGGTGATACAGTCTGAGATGAACAGTTCCCCATGGTAATTTCTGTATATTGGAATATTGTATATTCCCAATTGGGTATTGGGAATCAACTGAAATTTTTGGTTAATGATGAATAACATCACATATTTCTCTTCTTTTAGAAGATCCAGCTTCAGTTGCTGTGCAGCACAGTCCCATTGAAGTCAGCATCCCTCATGTGGCCACAAGAGTAACCCCAGAGTTTTAATACCTGGTAGGAATCCAGAAATGCCCAGGACTTCACACGCGATCTGCACATAAACCACCTTTTTAAAGACAGGCTTTCTAATAAAACAGCCACTGTTGACACAAATAATCCCACATTTCTGATTTGCATAACCTCTATAAAGCTGGATAGCATAGGAAATGAGCAATAATAGCAGTGTAAATGGCTGTAAGTGAAAGCATATCAGTTACAATGCACCAGTTCACTCCATGAAGCCCAGTTTATACTGGCGGCAAAAATAAGAGGAGACATTATGTCTTCATAAAAGCTTGACCTCAAGTGCTTGAGAAGACAGAAGAGACTACATTCAAGGCAAAACAGACTTTCTGTGCACAGTTATTCTTTAAAGGGCTTTGCTGGGGCTCACATACACACACCCTTTGCTCATGAAATAGGAGAGGGAAGGAGCACCTAACAAATGAAGGTTGTGTGGCTCAGCAGCCCTGGCTGGCCCAGCTCCCAATATATTTTGCTTGATAAACAGCTAATCCCTGAGTACAGTGGGGCTTGCATTCCTCCAAACTTATCATTAATCACGGAAAAACCCAAGTTGTCCTTGCACTGTGTGAGTGCCCATGAACAGCTCCTTTGATAAGAGTGTTTTTACATGCCTGGGGGGATTTAGCTTTTTGGACCCCTGTCCTGTAAGTAGCAGGCAGACCTTCCTTTGCATGTGAGTCTGCTTTCATTGCTGGTTTCAAGCCACAGAGAATTAGCAGGGATGTTTGAAATGAGATGTTGTACCATGCTTATGCTCTCCCATTGTATTTGTGCTGTTCCACAGCCCTTGTGTCATGGCATAGCCTTATAATTATGCACTGTCAGCAGACAGAGACAAGACAGGGGGACAGAAAAAGAAGAGAATTTCTAAGAGGAAAAAGGCAAGCTTTTAAGGTACAAAATGTTTAGTCACATGATTTTGTTTCTTTTTAATATGAAAGTTGAATAGAACAAAGAAATAAATTATTTTCCTCCATACCTTACAGCAGATCCAGAAATAGGAAGAACAGACAACTGTAGGTCTTTTCCACAAGTAAGGAATAGATAAATTGCCTTTACAATAGGTGGACATTGGACATAGATACAAATTATATTGTGAGGTTTTTTTATAGTGACAGTAATTAAGAGCACACATTTCCATTGTGTATCAGACACTTTCCTTAGCCTGAACTGTGAGCCAGACTTATTTCAGCTACCTGGTCTTACCTTGCATGTGGGAAAGAAAAAATCCTGACTATATGATGGAAGCCCTATAGCTTTCAGCTTACAGAATATGTCATGTCTTTTTTAAAGAGAGTCAGTCCGTGCTGGAAATGGGTAAATCTTCACATCCTCAACCATGCTTTATATTAAAAATAAAAACAAACCAAAACCATGAAACTCATTCCTGTTTTGGATTGTTCTAATCTCAACTTCAACCTATGATACCTATCCACTACTGAGATAAAACAGTTCTACACCAAAAAACGTTTTTGCTTTCTGTATCTAATTCCTTTAACTTCCTTAACATTAAGTATTGTCATTCGGGGGAAAATTTTAACTATGCAACTACAATTTATAGACCTGAAGAAAAGATACTGAGATGATACTCAGAATTTAATATGGGCAGAATTTATTTTCAAGATACACTCCCAGTGTGAGAAATTAGGCTTGCTCATTGCCAAACCTTTACTTGCATTGATGAACTTTATTGCAGGGAAGTTTAGCGAGGTGGCCTCTCAGAAAAAGAGGCTCCTGGCACATCTCTTCATGCCCTTGGAGAGACACAAATGTGTTCTTGCATGGGTCACTCACTTTCTGAGGCACAGAGATGAGAGGAAACAGCTGCAGCTCCCCAGCTCCATCCCCACAGCAAGCAAAGAACAGGACGAGAGCCCTCTCAAGTGCAGGGCTGCTGTGACTTTCCCTCTCCTTGGACTCTGTGTGAAGCAAATGTGACTCCAGAATTCCCTGAGGTCCAAGAGCTGGAGCAGCTCCTGAGCAGTGTGAATACAAGGTGGCCTCTTCACATAGTCATTCTTCAAAAGCACCAGAGATTTGGCTGCAAATAGATAGTTTAAAGAAGAAATTGGGTCTGCTGATTTTCATCTTTTAGAATAAAGCAGAGGTAAAAAAAAAGTATGGGAATAAACAGTAAGCAGGGAAAAGTTACAGAGTAAAGGCAACATTCTGTATTTCTCCATTGTTCATTTCCACACATAAATATTTCAGGATTTGTTTCTTGCTGAATTTTAGCAAGGAAATGAACACTGGTTTGATTACTACATTTGTTGTTGCCATCTGGTTAGCTTTACTTCCTTTTAAGCTATTTTTAATATATTTTGATTTAATTTAATTTGAGGGTAGAGTACATGTAGGGTATTTGGTCAGGTGGTATGTGGAAAAGCCTGAAAAAAAACTATATAAAAAGGAACACTAAAAGCAAAACAGATTTTCTGTGTTTAATTCTGTGTACCTATTGTAATGGTTTTGGTCATTATCAGTGCAAAAAAACTCAGTTATATAGAGATGAAGGTCTCCTGTGGCTCTGGTGGCAGATCCAGGGTGGTGAGGCACTGGAACTGGATTCCCAGAGAAGCTGTGGGTGCCCCATCCCTGGAAGTGTTCAGCTTCAGGCTGGGTGGGACTTTGGGCAGCCTGTTCCAGTGGAAGGTGTCCCTGCCCATGGCAAGAGGTTGGAATGAGATGATCTTTAAGGTCCCTTCTAACCCAAACCATTCTATGATGCTGAGATTCCATGAACAGGGATTGCAGAACTGCACACTCCTTTGCTGCACCACAGAGTAACTTAATTACTCCTTGTAATATCCATTTAACTCACAGAGCTGTGCCTTTTGCCACAAGAGCCCCATGACTGGCGTAAGAGAAATGATTTGGAAAAGGATTCTCAACCAGGATGAAAGGACACTTTGTGCAGAACAGCAAGAATATGTGGGCTAATCCCTGCTCTCAGTTTCTTCATTTTTGGGCAGTATTTTCCAGCCTTTTGGAAGGGAGCTGACCAGAATATATATTAGTTTCTAGGTATCTTGGAAGAAAATAAAGGCAATCTCAGAAGTATCCATTTCCTCTGGATTAATTCCTGGAGCCGGGTAGACTCCTGTCAGCCAGTTCCACGCTGGAATTGCCATTTAACTTTCTTTTTAAATTTAGGAAGTGTCAGAATTTGGGAGCTGGAGAAAACCAAGTCTTTGATTTGATGTCCAACGGGACAGCCAAGCAAGTAGGTGAACTTGTTTGGCACCAGATATTTCATAGCCTGCTGAGGATGGTTCTGGGCTTGTTTGTTCTACTGACGTGCCTAGGAAATGAAAACAAATCCCCACTGCTCACAACCCCCAGACTCTTGTGACAGACCAAGAATGACAAATCAGAGCATGGAAAAGGAACTGGCAAATACACCCTCGGTGTCAGCCTCGAATTTGCTGCCAGTGAGCAACTGTCAAAAAGTCATTCCAAAATACCAAAACTCTTTACCTCAGGGTTCCTCGGGAGAGAGAAATTTTCAGCAGCAGGGAGAGGTCCTTGGGGAGGATAAAGGCCCCAGGTTATTAGAATCTGTTGACATAACCCTCTTTCCAAAAATACCCAAAATAGTTTGGATATGGATTTATTGGGGTGAGTAAAAGCACTTTTATCAGTGCTTTTTTAAAACACTTTTTCCCCATATGTGTCCACAGGTACATGTTCAATTTTATATATTTATTTCATAGGTGTGTACACACGTGTTTGCACATACAGTACATTAATTTATAGATGTTGTACCCATGTGTATGTGAACATCTTCAATATATCTTTTTTCCTAAATAAAACCCATTACAAAGATGGCAACAGAGACGGGCCATATATAAGCAAAACTAAATGAATGCAAGTGAATTAACTAGAAGAATAAAACCAAACAAGAAAATTCTGACCAGAGTGTAAATCCAGACTGTAGTTATATTGGTGTGAGTGCTAAATTAGGTTCCCATATTTCTAAACAGAAGCAGAAGGAAAACTAATCAAAGGGAATAGCCCAGAAATTACTTCTTTAAAATTATTTTAATTTTAGCATCAAGTAAAAAAAAATTTAATATATCAGAATATATAGAAGTTTGTCAGCATTTCACTTGCAAAGAACATGGATTATAAATATATTAGAAGCAGTCCCATGGTGTATCACCTAATGGATACTCATAATCTGAGTGCTCTGGTAAATTCTGAAGCTCACTGTCTGTGTTCAATATTCAAACTACCTATTGTGCACCCAGTACATATGGAACTGTGGGACTTATAGCCACAGGGTGTAGCAGGAACCAAAAAAATCTCAAAAAAAGGATTATACAGCCATGTAAACTCAATGGACTGGATAGACCCCAACTGAGGTGCCCTAAACTGTCACTGACAGAAAATTGCTGCCCCAGCAGGATGTTACTGGACATTCAGAGTTCAGGTGCTTTTAGATATACAGCCCTTTCTGAGTGTACTCCAGATAGCATTGCATCTTGCATTTGCATCTTTTTTCTTTCATTGCTAAATCAAATGGTTCTTTGCAGCACATTTTACCCCTGGCCTCTCACAGCCGTTGGATGCTGTAATGTCTCATATTTACATCTCATGTCCTACATGTGTCCAAACTCATGATCTATTTTTCATAAATAAGTAGTTGTGATTGGAAGCAAAGGGAAGAAAAAAAAAAGTGTCTAGGATGTAAACGTAGGCTTCTAAACCTGGATGTTGGCACCCAAATAACTGGCCAGATTTCCAAAAAGCCAAGCCCCTGGAAATTTCCAGTAATCACAGTTGCCATACCAACGCCTGTCAGCACTCTTGCAAAAGCAGGTCATGTATTTAGGTGCCAAAATGTAGCAAGAGGGGTCTAATTTCAGGCTTGGTTTTTTTTTTTTAGATCTGGCCAAGAGCACTGATGATAATTGAGAACAGTTTCACCTCTGCTGCCACTCTCCAGCTTCTCCAACTGGAGTCACAAGACTTGCTGTGGTCTTGCAAAAGAGAAGATGTTTGGGGAGGTGAAGCACGAGGTGTTAGCATTTATTCCCAGTCCCACCCTAGGGTACAGGCTTTGAGCTAACACAGGGATATCCCACAACCTGATTTTGGGGCAAACAGCCAAAGAAGTGTGGGGTTTGCTGTAGGCTCATTTCCCTGGGCTGGGAGCAGGCTATAGCCCAAACCCATGGGCACAGGGGAGGTTTGGTTTGCTGCATTGCTGCATGAAGTTTTGTGGACCTGCCATGCAGGCAGGCGTGTGGCCAGGGGCTCACCCCCATGTCCAGCCAGTGCTGGCCACTTTCCCCTTGGAACCTTTCCCTTGGAATCCTGCACTGCCCTGCTGCCAGCGTGCAGTCCCCCTTGCTGGGAATGAGCCAAGGCGTTTTTAAAGGGAGGACAAGTGTGTCCTGCTTGGTCCCCAACTCCTGGGAGCTTTGAGCACAACTCTGTGCTGCCTCTGCCTCCAAATACCTGCCTGACCTCAGGCAAGTCACTTAACCTCTCTGTCTTGAGGCAAAAGAAAGATAACAGCACTTCCTTCTCCCTGCATTTTGTGTCTTCTTAGCTCAGGTGTAAGCTCCTAAGGGCAAGGTTTGTCTTCTCAGCATGTTCAATGCCTATCAAAACAGAGCCTTGATCTCAGCTGGAGCCTTGAGGCATGGCTGCAGTGCTGTTATTATCATTAATAATAATAATAACGAATGCAATCAGATCAAAGACACTGCCTGTATGAGTCACTTTTGGGGTAAAGTTAGTCATTCCAAAGAGCAAAAGCTATATGTAAACTTTGGGCACTGCCAAGGTTTCTCTCTTTTCCCACCATTTAAAAATTCACCCTTGGGTGTCTGGGTGAGCAACACAATCTGGAAGGGCCTGGCCCTGCCAGTGTTTTCCTGTGGATGGGCACTTGTACTCACATGCCTGACACTGAAAATGTTAATGGGGTAACTCGGCTCTGTATAGCTCAGCTATGTAAATACCCTCTGTGGGTTTTCTGGATCAGAGGTGAAACTCCCTTCCATATCGAGCCTTCTCTGAATGGAATTCAATCTCTGTCATTGCCCTCAGCTGCACCTGCGTGGAAACCAGCATTACATGCCAAAAACATATTTTTTCTTAAGTGTTGCAGATTTTAGTTGTTTGGGTTTTTGGGTTTTTTTCATTTCATTTTTGATCAGTTGCATGAATCGCAACAAAGATGTCTTGAAACGGAAAAAGAAATTACAAGAATTAAGTGCTTAGGAAAAACTTTAAAATGAGATTTTTCACCTGAAAAAAAAAGGGCCTGCAGCCAACTGGATTACACAGGTGCAAAATAAGACACAAGAGGGAGCTCACATAATAAATAATAGTGATAAACAACATTTTGAAAGCAGTTCAAACCTGTGGAGGAAAGGAAATTAATAAACATTACAATTCCTGTTTGCGGTTGGGGTTCTCATGGATACAGTTATTGTTACAGGCTATGGGAACATGCTCACAGACAAGGATCTCAGTGCACCAGGCTTTGCCATGGAGCACAAAGGCACAACCCACTCACAAGAGCTTCTGGTGGCAAGGAAGAAGGGGACTGAGCCAGGAGATGACAGGGAGACACTGTTCTGGCAGTGTTCAGGCAGAAAGCAACCTGAGTTTAGAGCTCCTCCAGGAGTCCTTGTCAAGTATTCAATGTGTGTTGCCATTTAAAAATGCATTTAAATATCTATGTGCATTTATGTTTCTGGAGAATGATTTCTCTTATTAAGGAGACAACCACATATACAGAAAAACAGAGGACTTTAAACTGAGTCTGCAACCCAACTGTTGAATTTTGTGCGTGGAATCAGAAGGAGTTTCATTTCTGTGCCTTCAAGTTTAGTTCAGTCCAGCAACCATATTTCTCAGAACTTAGGGAAACAAAGATCTTTTGACGAACACATTTGACAAAACTCTTCCTTTGTAAGTGCTAATGTGATCAGTCAAAGCTTTTCAGTTCCTAAAGTTCTTGTGAAAATAAGGCAATATCTGTCAGTAATTGCAATGGGCTTGAACTGTTGGCAGAGATCCACTCTTCCTGCAGTCAGACAAAGGTTTCACAGGGCTGGATCCTGGATCTTTCACCTTTCTGAGGCTGCAGCTGCATGTACTGCATATACTGGCACACACATCTCAGCTCCTCTACAAAAACCTGACAGAAAAACAGAACAGCTGAAGGGCTGCCCTCTAAAGCAAGGCCTCCACACTATGACAGCTCCGGGCATGCATCAGAATTACCACCTAAAAGGATGTTAGAGGGTCATCAGTGGGCCACTAGTCTGGGGAGGACCCACACACAGATCCAGTAATGCATATTACCCTCTGATATCCATCACCTCCAACAAGAAAACATTTCATGGACATGGTTGTCCCTGGGGTTGGAAAGGCCCTGGTCCTTATGCTGGTGTTGGTGGCCATCACGGGTATCTCAGATGTGCCCCTCCAGAAGGTCCAGGGACAGAGATAAGACACAATTAATCTAATTGCAGGGAGTGTGCACTTTCTTTCCTGTGCCAGGAGCTCTCTGGAGTGCAGCAGCCCCAGAGAGCTGCTGGGTGCCCTTCAGCCAAGGGCAGAGCCCCTTCCTGCATGAGGACATCTGAGTCTGAGCTATGAACATATCCACCCACACCACCAGTGGCTCCATTCCATTCCTCTGCTCCCGTAGTGCAAATGGGCTTTTCCAATCAATAGTGCCACTCATGGGGGGTTCAGAAATGTGTTCAGTCCTGACAGATGTTTGTCAAACAGCCCATTGAGCAGCTCAGGACCAACTGGTGCTACTCGTGAGACTGTACCAACCATGTGACTGTGGGCTGTTATTCACTTTGTGGTGCTGTGTCCCTCAAAGACAATCCACATACCAGCATCAGAAACTCCACAGGTTGGAGGAAACCTAAGGAGAATGTGCAGGATCTGACAGTAGATTGTCCCCCTTAATGTGAAGTTTGCTGGAAGGGACACGGTCGCCATAAGCATCCTAATGCTACATGGACTAGTCAAGCACACAATGAAAGGCCATAAGAACTTCAGCAACTGAAATAATCAGAGACATTTCAGCCCTGAGATCCTTCTTCGTTATGAGATTCCAACTTAAAAAGTTTAGTCTGTATAAACTGTCTTAATGCTCGATACCCTGGACCTCAACACTGTGATTTACTCTTCCCACTCCTCTGAGAAAAGTTGATGAATTCTTCAGCAGAGAGGGCATTTTGTAGCCAGATTCCACAGCTGTGGAATTGCAGAAAGCCAGGCAGTGGATCCTAGGCTGGCAGAGACCATCCTCACACTGCTTGATGCATTTGATCTCTGGAGAGGAAGGAGTACATACCCGGCATGGCACCGTGGCCAGCTGGCTTGGGAGAAGCAATGCTGGCTTTGACTGTGCAAGCAGGTGCTTGCCTCCCCTCCCCATCAGATGGGGAGAGTGAAAGAACAGCTGTAAATAGAACAAGGTTAAAAAAATTGGAGAAATAGAGATTTAAAAAAACACAAACCACAAACTTGCCTGTGTTGCATCGGAAACCTGTCATGTTTTTAATCTAAATTAAAGTTGTGCTAGTATTATGTAGTGAAACAATTGCCTACTACCAGGGCCACACATTTTTGAGAAGTGAGAAGGAGCCATATGTCTTCCATAAAAACATACTGATACAGTTCAGCCTGTTCTTTAAGCTTTCTGGTAAATCATATTCTTTTACAGGCCATGGTTAAAAGGAGCAATATTTTTGTTTGCCAGAAAGTATTTACAGTACTGTATTATCCTTCGTCTCTACCAGTTTTCATTTGTTACTATTGACACATGGTAAAACAGTTTTAATTATCTCCAGGCTCAAGTACAAGGATTTTTTATAATTCAGTCATGTCTATTTAATTTCCAGTATCTAAGCTACCATAATGAAAGTGTTACTCAAGGTTTCTTCTTCAACTCCCCCCTCTTTAGATCATAATAAAGACAGCTCACTTGAGCAAATAGTTCCTTTGAAATGTTAATCCTCCTCAGATGTGTTTTTTGTTAGATCAGCTGCACTGTTAAAATACTTTCTATTTTTCCAATAATTGGAATGCAGAATAACACTTATTAGCCATATGGACACAAAGTAGCTCGTTGATGAAGACAACTGAATTAAAGCCTCATGTTAAACAATGAATTAACTGTGATAGAGGGTGAAAAAGCCACACTTACACCAAACTGGATTGTCTATCCCTCTCTTATCAAATACAATCTCTCCTTAAAAGAAGAAATATATTTCAGATACTGCCCCCAGTTCAACCTAAAATCCATACAAAAGCATAGAAAGGAGGGCGAATGTAAAAAACCTAGAGCAAAGGGGCTTATTGAAGCAATGAGGTTTTTAAGTTTATTGGTTAATGTGAGTTTTTATTTGGCACTTGAAGACTGAAATCCCAGCCTTTCCTGCAGCAATGCATGTGGAGGTGCATGTTTGCTGCAGGGCTGGCTCTGGGGCTGCTCCCTGGCTGGAGACCCTGGCTTGGCTCAGGTGTGCTCAGGCACAGGGTGAGATCTCACCTTGCTGCTGCTGCTGCTGCTCCTCCCCTGCCTCTCCCGAGCCCAGTAACGAGAGCAGCTCCGGGACTGCTCCTTAATGAATTGTGGGGGAATGGGCACGCTTTCCCTGGGGTGTGAAAGGAATTTGAGGTGGGTCATCAGCATTCAAATATTAAATTACTCGTGCAGGTTGTGTAAGGTTAGCAGCCGAGGAAGTTACCTCCATGTAAATCAGCAGGCACAGAAGAAAGGCTCTGCTCGATCCAGGGGAGAAGAATGTGCCTGGGAGGACATTTAGGAAAACACCAGATAAGAACCTCAGCTTGTGTGCAGTGAAAGCATGGTTAAGCTTCATAGAGTTCAGTAAATATGGCTTTGTTTGGAAACTCTGCCTGCAGTTTTGAAACAGGAGACATCTGAATTCATGGGGAATTTTGAGTCCTTACTCTATGCTTCAATGAAAGCTCAGTCTTTCTGGAAATATGTGCCTCTTTCTTGATCCTTGATTTACATGTTTTGTGCAAGTCTGAACATGGACATACAATAATTAAGGAGGGGGGTGAATGAAGCCTCAGTGTACATGTATGGCTTCCAGAGGGACAGGAAGCTGGTGTTATTTACTTAACCAGGAACAATGGACCACTTGCTATTCAGCTGTCATTTCCACTGCTGGCATGGATGGGCACATCCTCTGCTCACACCCTCAGCTGCTGCACCCCTACCTGCTCCCTCCACTGCCTCTGGCACTGGTGGTGCCTCCAACAGCAATCAGAGAGATTTCCAGATTCCAGCAATTGACAGAGAGCAAATTTGCAAATGTGCACTGTGCTAACATGATTAGGCCTGTGAACATGCAAATCCTTGGAAGGAATTTTGGTTTTATGCAACTGACGTAAATAAA
The DNA here is from genome assembly GCA_013400955.1 of Drymodes brunneopygia. Taxonomy (NCBI): domain Eukaryota; kingdom Metazoa; phylum Chordata; class Aves; order Passeriformes; family Petroicidae; genus Drymodes; species Drymodes brunneopygia. The sequence goes on from VZTZ01022904.1 coordinate 777,263, forward strand.
AAGGATCCTGTTTATGCACTGCCTAGACAGCCACTGTACAAACTGGACTGCCAGAGATGATTTCATTCACCCCTTTAGTGAGACACACAGAGAACCACAGTGCAGATAGCTCCAGGGTATCATTTTCATGATAATCAAAACACAGACAATCTACACAATAGTTTACAACCAGAACCGAGAGCAGATATCTAATTCTGGGGAAGGAGGGAAATTTTTCTGTGTCCAGAGCACATCTCCTGATGCTCACAGGTCCCCACAGCTACTCTATCTGATGTCACAGGATTTGGGGGAGCACTAAATGATCCTTTTCAGGTAGACCAAATAGGCAATAATTCTAACAGCATCAGGCTGTGACTGACTCACACAAGCAGGAGTAAATTGCTCTTGATCTTGTGTTTCAGCTGGGCCAAAGACTGAAAATTGTGTCTGTGTATCCTTGCTGTTTGTTTGACTTATCAATTGTCCTTCCTTCAGCACGTCAGTGTATCTCTAATTTGGGAGGGCACAGTCCCGAGCAGAGTGGTCCTTACATTAACTTTTCCCTCAGAGCACCCCACAAGTTACCTTGCTTTGCAGCTTGTTGCAGTGGAAAACAACCAGAGCTTCATTCAGAAAACCTCACACAGAGATCAATCAGGTTACTCTGGTTAATCCTGACTCTCTCACTTGGCAGTGGATTATAACCTCCCTCATGAGGTAATTTCTAATTCCTGATGGAGAAAGTAAGGTGGATTCTTTTGGCATTTGCAACAGCAGGCAGGGAATAATTCATTTGAGTTTTCTGCTGAAAGGCCAAAGTGTTGTGCTGAGGGTATGCTAGGTTATCATCAATAATGAGGAGTTGAGAGCATTGCACATGGGAAAAAAAGTAAGGAAGAGGTCTTTGAGTGGATGGAGATTATCAACACTTCCCTAGGGATGAAGTCCACGTGGGCTCTGTTCGTGAAGCCCTTGACTAGAAGACCTTTTCCAAACTTAATGATTCTGAGTATTCAAAGAAATCCTTGAATCAGGGAGCACGGAGTGTTCTCTCATTGCTGATAATATAGCAAAATACTATCTGCTTCCCAGGGACAGTAGGGATAATTTAAGCCCTTCTTTCATTGGAGGAAAACCTCAAAGTTTTATTTGAAACACTCTATTTTATTAAAATTTTGAAAGATTTGAATCACGAGAACTTCCTAACAAAACCTGAAAACCTTGATGTTCTTATGGCTTACTCTTTCTCTACTCCTTTTTGTTTTTCTCCAATTTTTTTTCAGTAGTACATTGAGAAGAGCAGAGAAAAGGCTGGTATAGGACTGAAAAAACTAATACTTTGAGTTTTCAGGTAAAAAGATGAAAATGGACTAGCTGACTTCTTTTTAAAATATTTCTACTTCCCTGTGTGGCTGCTATGAAGTCGAGGTTAATGGTAGTTGAGTGCACTGATATATGGAGACAAGCACAGCTGAGATTGGAAGGGACCTCTGGAGATTGTCTTGTCCAAGCTCCCTGTTCACAGTACAATCAGCTCAAGCAACTGATTATTTTAAAGTGGTCCTTCAGCTCCTCCTGCAAATCCAAACTCTCTGGATGTTTGTTTTTTCTTTACTGAATCCTGCAGATCTCTTGGCCACAAACAATTGCTGAACCCTATCTGTGAAGGATATATGCAGCAGCCTTTCTCATCCTGTTTTACAATCCTTGTCCTTTCCCTTTCAGTATTGCTCAGAGAATACTCTCTAATACTCTCCAGAAAGCAAGGCCACTTGTTGGCAAGAAATCTTTAAACGAGTGACAGAGGGAAAATTAAAAATACTCACTGTCAGATGCATAGAAAGTTATCTGTCACCAGCACTTTTCCTACAACAAAACCAGGAAATTCACAGGCGAAATGGCCAGGATACACTCTCAGCTGTTTATAACAAGCCACTGAGCAATGTTAAAAAGCAGTTTGCTTTGGGTTTAGGGCCTTTCAGTGCCCTAAACCCTGCCTAATTTAGAAAATGGTGCTCAGGGTTATCTGTGCTATCCCAAAGCCACAGCTGGTGCCAGTGACGCTGGGCACAGGAACCCAGTGAGGGAACCAAGTTCCACCACTGCACTGTACCACAGATTTGGGGTGGAATCTCAGCCAGCTTGGCTTCCTAAGTGCCTGAAGTGGGAGGTGACTGTCCCTGTAGGTCTGTTCAGCACTCAGCCCAAGAAGTGCTACCTTTCTCCTGGAATCACAGCAAAATAGATAAAATCATGAGACTGAGTCATACTGTGAAGGAAACTGAACCATCACAGCTGTCCTGTTTGTATTCAATTCACTTTGGTTGTCATGGCCTACAAGGTACAATTATTATACAATCAATACATTCTACTTTTAAAGGTAGGGTTTGTTTTTTTTTTCTTTTTGAGTCAACAGAACAAAATGCAATTTTTTATATATATCCAAATCATCATTAAAATCTAAAGCATTTTCTCTCTGAGGAAATCTCAGCCATTTCCAAAGCCAAGCCTTCAGTTCTAAGCTATTTTAAGTGTACTGTTCTTTTGTTAGTTCCAACGGATTATTTTGAAATTTCTCTGATTTATATTTTAATGTACTTTCTAGGCATACTGGCCATTCTTTCAAAGGAGCATAAAGTGGTTATTGTTAATACATACATACTGGGGAGCAGCAAATGTTTCTGGAGTACTGGGCTTTCTGTAATGACATTAAATGAAGGGAAAAAAAGGAGATGAAGTAATACTGATCTCTATGACAGCCTCTGTTTGCAGGACAAGGATTTAATTCAGAATTAAGCCACATTAGTGTTAAAGAAGCCATTACTCACTTGCAAATTTTTCTCCCCAAAACCCCATTTCATTGCTCGGTGCAATAAGCTGGTACATTTATCCACAAACATTTGATGACTGATGCTTTATTTTGCCTTTGAATGTTTCTTTAATGAAATCTGGGTTCTTAAAAATATCCAGTAACATAGTTAACCATTTTGCTTTCACATTAACAGAGCAGTTATTCTGTTGCCATTTGTCATTTACCTAGCTTTGATATGTGACCCCCTGAAAGAGAAAAACAAAAATCAAGTATCAATACAGATGTAAATTGTTTAGAGAATTTTACTGGGTATAAATAGATGTGCCTCTCTGTGTGGCTTTTTCATTCTTTGTTAGCCAGGATACATTTACTTATGTTTTACATTAGCTGTGGAAAACTTCCCTTGAGTTTTGTCAAACTGTCTAGTTCCGAGAATGCATAAAACAACTCTCTTCCAAGTTTAGGATATGCTTTGTTGTCTTTTGAAAGTTATGGTGTAAATTTGCTGAGGGACATTTAGTCCAGCAATGCTCAGAGTCCAGCGAAACTATTTCTAGGCTAAATGGTACTTCTGGTCTCTAAGGAGCTTCTACAGCCGCCAAAAATCCCTGGGACATGTGCACAACCCCTTTTCCCAGGCTGGGCTGTGTTGGAGACCAGAAATGTGGGCATGTGTTGATAAAAGAGAAGATTAATGTTATAGTATCTGAAAATTGTCTGACACTAGCTGAATCTCTCCCATTCTTGGCTGTACTGGGTGGTACTTTAAGGTGGAACCACCAGAAAAAGAACTTGGGTTTAGGCACCAAATTGACTCAGCGGGCTCTTTCTGAGCTAAAGAAGGGGAAATTTCGGGTGTTGAGCTCCTTCCTTTCGCCTGCCCCCAGAGTGGGGTCACACCTGTCTATCAGGGAAAAATCTGAAAAGAAGAAAGCTGGAAGAGAAGAAAGGTGCAAGAGAAGAAGGCTGCAGGGCTTTTCCCAGAGGAGGCAACCAGAGGAGGCTGTCGGAGGGTGGCTGCTGCCCTCAGCTCACCTCCCATGGCTGAGAGCTCCTGCACGGCTGCATTTTGCTATCGTCATCCTTGTTCTGCTATTTCATTCACTCAGGGGCCCTGATTATTTAAACAACTGAAACCAGAAGACTTTGTTTCCCTGACTCTGTATTCTCCCCAGGACAAATAAGCCAACGAGATGTTTCTAAGAAAAAGGTTGATGCTATCTTCTAAACGTGCTTCCAACTGATTGCTATCTCTCTTCAAGCTGGGCCTTCTGCCACCCGTGCTCCCCCTCCTCCTGGCACCAGCCGGTAGTTTAAATCTCACCAAGAAGACAGAAGGTTTCAGCCCTGCCCTAGCCTTGCAGGAGGCATCTGGCCTCTAAAGAATGTCAGAAATTGAGGTCTTTTGAGATCTTCACATGTTTTGCAGTTGAAAATTGTCTCCAAGTGCTTTTGAGAGTCTGGTTATCTACATGGGTGTGTGAGAAATGCCATAGGACGGGCAAGATGAGTCACACACAAGATCCTGTTTTCCACAGAACAAGCCCTGGTGGAACTGCCACTTTAACCCTTATTTTTTCATTTCTCAGAGTTTGTTCCCTTCCTTAAAACTTGTTCCCTCCACTGGCCTTGAGAGGATCCTTTGTCATGTCCTTTCCACAGGTACCATTGGCTTTTTCGGTTCATGCTGCTCACTTCTGAGAGATCCTTTCTGCTTTTTAAGGGTTATTTGCCCTTTTGCAGCAAGGCTCTGTGCTCTCTCTGTTGACGTGAGCCCTGCAGAGAATTATTGCTTGGACATGCACATTGGTGCCAAGTGGAGATAATGCCCTCTTTTCAAACTGAAGCCTGCCCGTAGGAGTGTTCCCAGTACGATTTTCACAGTCATAACTGCAGTTAATCTTAAACTTGGCATACCCTTCCTTTCTCTGTAATGCTTTTAATGACTCTTTCATCAGGGTGGGAGAATCCTCAGGGTTTTGTAGCGCTGCATTCAGCTCCTGATTCATTCTTGCCAGGTTGGTGTTGCTAACCAAGGTCCAGCTTAATAAGCAACTCTGCCATTTATATTACAGTGCAGGAAGTTATCTGTCTTTTCCAGCTAAACAGCACTGAGAGGAGGAGGAAGCACTTTTTTCTGAGCAAGCAGGAGGTGCCGTGCAGCACAATGGTCAGTAAATATGTAGCGGCAATTTACAGGGTTTATTTTTAATCCAGGGCCTACGTTGAGAGAATGGCATGAACTGGATAAATCAATCAGGCTGTTGCAAAGCAAGCTTGAAATGAAAGGGCAGTCAAGGAGGAAGTGGTAAATAACACACAGGACTGATTGCTTCTGGGCACAGCTCAGGCCTTGGGTTTAAGGAGTAATTACCTGGTCACACCTAAACCCTGGCTGGTGTGCAATGTGCAAACTGCAGACTTCAGCTAAGAGACTGTTCTTGCCTTTGCCAGCAAGAATTTCCTTGGTAAGAGCCATTTATTCCTGGTTTCTTGAAGGAGCTGGAAAGTGTGCAAGACCCCATGTTTAGCCATCTGTGATCTTTGGTCTCAGCACTAGCACAGAGCTCATCTGCTTCAAAGGAGCTGGGGAGAGCAAGGGGAAAGAAGCTGGAGAGGTGACATTTCTCCTCTGTCACAAAGTCAGGATGCAGGGCTGAGCCCCATAAATAATTTGTGCCAACCTGGCAACCTGGCAGACCAAGGGTACAAAAATGCTCCTTACACTTAGGGGTGGTGGGCATGCTGTGCAACCCAGCAGGGGTGAGCCAAATGCCACATTTGCAAACTTGTTCACTGCTAATCCCACTAAGAAAAAAATGGCCAGAGTTCAAAGAGAGCCAAACAAACTGTGTCTGCCCATTGTACTCAGGGTGAGAAGCCTGCAGCCATCTCACTTGGATGTTTCTGGGTAAATGTAGGGTGAGTTTCACTCAGTTTGTCCTTCTAAAAAGCCTGTTGCAGACAGATAGTACAGAGCCTTTTCTGTAGCAGACACACACAGGTGGCCCTGCCCTGTTGGGACGATAGCAAATGGAGGTCTGAAACTGGATGCAGTTATTGCATGGCTTCCTTGGCTCCCAGCTAAACCTGAAGAGAGTTGGGAAATATAATACACCTGAAGAACAACCTGAGACAGAAGATCAGTTGTGGTCATGATGTGCCTTTCATCCCAGAAGATGGTTCAGCCAATGATCCAGTTAAATGAGGAAAGGTAAAATCAGGCTGTCATTGTTCACCAGGCTACTTCCAGGGGCAGCTTTCTGCCAGGAGACAAGTAGTGGATGATGAAAGGCTTCCTCAGTTGTGTCCCCAAGGAAAAAATCAAACCCAAATTATATTTAGGAAGACAATGACATTCAAAAGTGAAGGAGAGCCATGAAACAAAATGACTTGGTGGAAAAAGGAGCAAGATCTTTTGTGTGCAGGGTGCTCTGGGTATCACACCCAGATTCTTGGGATTTACTGCTGGTTCCAGAGCTCCCAAAGCTGAAATGCAGATCGCCCTACACATTATTTTGGGCCATGTATCAACTAATACACAGAATCAGTCATGGAGACACAGAGTAAATGGCAATTTCATGTCATTCACATGCATGAGTGTCACGTGTGCCTTTCACCTGGACTCCAACCAAACTGGGTACTGGGACTTGCATTGGTACTAGAGCACTCTCTCTGGGATTTGAATCAGTTTTCACCTGGCTGTAATGTCAGGTACCTGGCAAATGGACTGCAAATGACCCTCACTCCAATTACCCTGCATCAGCAGGATCCTTTCCATGCAGAGCCTGACTTACACTCTCCCAGAGAAAGAAAATGTATACGTATTGTCCTAATAAATTCTCCAACTTTTCCTGAGCCTGAGCTAAACCTTCTTATCTAATATCAAGTAATTTAAGCATTTTTAACATTCTAAGGACAAGTTAATCCTTTTATAAGGAAAAGTCAGAAAATGGGCTTAGAATGACATTTTAACAGTGTCTATGGTATGTTAAGCCGATGAAAAATTCTAGCAGCAGTTTCAAGCACTTTTAGGTAAAACATTACTGTGATCTTAAAGCATTATAAAATATAAGTATCATGCCAAATTGCTAGTTGTTTGTCAATAATGTAAAATATTACATTCTACCAACACAAACTCTTTTTTTCTCCCAGTAACTTCAGTTCTCAGATATGGTTTTAGTGACATGACACATTTAGTATGAGTTTTAATTTGACCTTGTCCTAGACTTATATTTATTTGTCTCATTTGAGCTCCCTCCTTTTCCCAGGTAAGTTTTGTTGCCAAATGACACTTGATTTTCATCTGTTTTCCAAGGCTTAATTTCCATTTTTCTGGTTTTATCAGAGTGTGGCCATTTCAATGCATGCTAAAGATGATGAACAATCTGAAACTCCTGTTTGCTCACAAGAAAAAGAAAATATTAGAATTTGGGATATTGATTTGTCCAACGCATTGTGCATTAGTTAGAAACCTATCTTTGAGTTTTATTCTCATTAGGGTTTTATTGTCTCTTTTGGAGGTGACAAAAGAACGCCAGGAGTTTCCTCATTTTCTATTACTGTTCTTGCCCACTGTCCAAAGAAGCTCAAAGGCTAAATAAATAAAGCATATACCTCTTCAAAGCCTGGCAAACTGGTCTGCAGAGCCACCACACAAGCCACCAAATATCACATAGTTTGAGAGCAAAGCAGTCCTGACCATTAACAAACCCATTGAACAATCCAAATTTTAAGCACATCTGCCAATTAAACATCCACCAGAGTGCATCTCTTGCCTGAGCCTGGGAACCAGGGCAGTGTTATCAGAGAGCTGATCCCATTCCTGAAAGCCCTCAAGCACCCACTTGCTCATTACCCACACCCTGAGTGACTCTCCCAAGAACACACACCCCAGAGCTCCCTGTGCTTCGCTCCTGGTTTGTTTGTTTTCTCCAAGCCCAGTTTGCTTTCCAGCCTTTCAATGAAGGGAGTGCCACCATGGAGGAATGCAGGTGTATGCCTTTCTCCTTTCAGCCCAAAGACAATCCAAGACACCCTGAGCTCCTCGTGCCTGGAACAGGACTGGTAGGAGACCTGTGCCCTCTGGGGACACCCCAGGGCATCTCACATGGATCCAGGGGACTGCCTAGAGCAGGTCAGTGGAGCTCATCTTGGAGATGAAACCAGGGTGAGCTGGCTGTTTATTACTGGATAGAAATGGAAAATGGGGCTAATTCAGGTTTGGAAATGAGCAGCCAGTAGTCAAGAGGCCTCAAACACAGTCCTTGATGCTGTTTGGGATCTGACCTGATGTTATCCTCCACAGCACCCTCACTGACCTCATGTCATGGCCATGTAGTGAGTGTGGCCTCACCAAAACCAAAGAATCTGCTTTGGCACATGATGGAAGCCTAAGGAGCATGACTGGGGTCTTTGTACTCTGTTAATAGTTTAGCACATCATCCTCATGCCCCAAGACAGGAGGGTCAAAAGAAGTGTTGAGGCCACATGTTAGAGCTAACAAAGCAAAAGTCCCAACCTCTATTCCCAGCTCAGCCAGATTCTTCCTGCAAGATCTGCAGCAAAACTGCACATATCCCACTTTCCCTCTGTCAAAAGTATGGCTCACACTTCTGAATCCTGCAAGAGAGGGATCAGATACTGTGGGGAAGTGACTAAATAACTTGGGGAAAAAAAAGGTGACTTTTTCTCAGATCTGACTCTTCCAGAGATACTGCCTTGGACTCTCATCCCTGAGCTGCTTTGTGGCATCATATTTTCCTTATTTTAAATCAAGCAGAGAGGATATTCCTGGTCCACAGCTGCAGAAGGGTCAAATACACGTCTTTTAACACTTTCAACAACACCCACAGGAAAAAGGCAAGAAAACAACATTCAGCAACCCTTCTGCCCAGGGCTGAAACAGCCTGCAGCAATGCACAGAGCAGAGATATATCTTTAGTTAGCTTTCTATTATAAACTGCTTTTGGTTTATAAGTGATCCCATCTTTCCTATGAAATATACTGGGAAATTTAAAAACTTACAAAAATTTAAAAAAAACCTTAAAATCATCTCTCAATGACTAAAATTTCAAAGGAGGATCAGAAAACTGCAGAGTTATCTACGGTGACCTTTGGTAATTGGTAATGAAACGTGTTTGATCTTTACCTGACAGCAGCAGAACAGGAGTCATCCCTGGCCTGAGCCACTTAAAAAAAAGGAAGAGCTGCAGAACTTTCATTCCCCTATGATTCTCTTCAAGATTAGCAGCAGTGAACAGCAATTTCTGTTTGTTTTTATAATAATATCCTGTTTTGTAATCCACAGGAAAAGGAGTATGAAAGTAGCAACCTTGGCAAGGACTGGGGGCCAGGGGACTGTTTTCTGAAATCTCAAAGCTCAGGAACACAAAGACTTGGAGGAATTTCCAAGTGCAGTGAATGCCAGATGGTAAAGAAAATGACATGACAATGAGAGGGAGAAATTATTTATTCACCCTCTTAATAAATTCTTCTTCTAGGGTCACTTTTTCCTTTTTCAGGGAACAATTGACAGGCAATTCATTCCAAATGCTTTTAAATAGGACCTACTGCAACTTTAATGATTGTTAATATTTTTTCCAAAGATGAAAGAACTGATAGTAATAATAATAATAATAATAGTAATAATAATAATAATAATAATAATAATAATAATAAATGGGAGAGTGTCATTTAACACCAAACAAATGAACAGCTGAAAAATCCACAGAACAGAGATAGCCAAGCAAATAATGGTATTATTAAAGGGTCTATATAACATTTCTGCTCAGCACTTACATGGCAAACAGACTAGGTCATATTTTTCTCCAAGAAAGACAATACCAGGTGAACCCATCCTTGCAGTTCCAATTCAAAGACTGGAAAGAAAAGCATGATAGGACTAGAGAAGGCATTAAAAAGAAGCCTGTGTCTACCAGAGTATGGTTTCAAAGGGCCATAAGCTAGAATAAATATTGACACAGTAAGGAAAAAATATGCAACAATAGCAATTGTTCAAAATGGGCACAACTTGGAAGCTAACAGACCCACACAGAGCTAAACAAACCTGGACAGGGACCAAGCCCCCAAATTTAATTTTAACTGGAATTTAATTTCAATGGAATTAAACTTTCACTGATTTCACTAAGAATTAGGCACAGAATTACCTTAATGACTCTGATTCACTGGCTGCCATTGTTTTCAACCATTTTCCAACCACAGCCCCTTCCAGCAAGGAGAAGCAGAACATTATGAAGGAGATGACCCTTGGGACAGAAACTGAGGTTCCTGCTAGGCCTTGTCTCTGGCCTCCCTGTCTGGTTTATCCCCTCACCTGTTCAATCTCCTTACAGAAAAGTTAAGATCTGTGAAGACCAAACACCAGAAACAAAACTCCAAGTAACTCTTGATCAAGGAAACTTAAACTTTCATAGCACACAGCAACATGCAAAGTGGTGCAAAAAATACTTCAAATGATAAGTGAAGGGAAATAGAAAAACTTTATGTGTTTATGTAACAACACATGGAGAAGCAGGGCTGAAAAGAGAAATTATGGTATACAATGAAACCCTACTACTTTGGCCTCCATTACAGGCCTGAACAGAAACATCTGGGAAAAATTGCTTCTTTTTCTTATTTCTCTGTGTCTGTGTGGCACCAGGACAGCATTCTCCATGGCAGAGCTGAACCAGCAGGAATTTTCTCCCCAGCACACCACCCAGGCTTTGCATAGGCCAACACTGGCCCTAGAACACAAATATTCACCTGAGAGTGTGGCAGACCACCCTGCCATGGTTTTGAGATCTGAGCAGCAATCTTTACAAATATTCAGATCCCATAGCACTTTGCAAGCTGTCCTCTACTCTGGGAATAAATGCTTGAAGTGTGAGGAAACCACAATACCTCAGGTGAACAGTTATAAGGAATTAAAAGAGAGGCAAAAGTTCAACCAGAATTGGTGTCAGTGCTGGATTTTGTACAAACTAACTAGTGGTGATCAGATTACTAAGTAAGTATATAAGTTGTGACAGTAATTTAATTTGGGACACACTTCAACATTTCTTGAAAGCTCATACTTATTTGAATATCAAAATATTAATTTATTAACTTCCTGTTAGGTCCTCCCACTTCAGAATGTGGTGCCAGCTATGCACAGAATTCACAAGGAAAGATCTATGTGGACAAGAAATAGGCCCAGGGACCACATGTTTCATGGTGGGATATAGCCCAAAAAAAAACCCCAACCTTCCAACTTTAAATATTATTGTTTTCCTAAATTAACTCTGGGAGATTTTAATCTAGATCCTGGGTCTCTGCCAGGGAACACACACCGCTCCCCACATCCCTGAGAACATTGTGGAGTCCTGTACAGTCAGCTGGCATTATAATGAAATAGCAGCCAGTTAACTCTATCACTTCTTCATAAAGTCATCTTCTCTAATGCTGCTCTTCTTTTAACTCATTAGAGTTTCCCAATTAGCACCCTGTGTGTGGGGACACAGCTCCTTTCTTGTCTTTTGAGGGTTTTTAGGGAGGTCAGAGGACTATTTAGTGAAATGAATAGGAGGACTTAATAGACCAGATTACTTCCTGGAGTTCAAAGGGGTAACTCTTCAATAATACTGATTAACAGGTCAGGCTGGATCAGGGGAGGGTGGTTAGGATGCCTTGAGATGGTGCCTGAGCAGGAGCCTCATTGAGGAAGGAGGCAGGGATTTATGGTGGCTGGAAAGCTCTGAGAGCCCATCGTTTGGGCCTGAAGTCAAGGGGCCACAGTGAAAGCAGCCTGGTCAAGCACAAAGCAGGCAGAGTTGCAACCAGGACTCTCTGCAGGGCACACCCTTGCACTGCGTCCTCCAGAAAGCCTTTTGTCGTGCCTAATTAAAGCAAATGGCGACGTTGCTCACTGCTTATAGATCACTGTTTTCAATCCTTGTCAGGGAAAATTCTCCTGATGAACCCCACGGGATATAACCTGAATAGAGGAGGGGAGGTGGAGCCTGGAGTTTCGCCAGGGCGCTGCCAAGCTGCGTCTGGGTTGGTTTCCAATGAATCAGCGCAGCCATCTGGGGGAAGGGGGAGGAATTCCCTCACTTCTTAATCAACCTATCTGCCTTTTAAAAGGGAAATATTTTTCAGAAAGATGCGCTGTGCATATCTGGCACTTGGCCTCTTGTTACTGCCAGCTGTCGCTCTGATAATGTGTTATAAATGATGGCACACCAAGCAGACAGGGCTGCAAGCCCATGTGATTGTATTGCATTATCAAAGTGACAACCAGAAAGAACAAGAGCTCTGGCTGCTGAATTGGTCCATAAGTAGATTTTGTGTTGTTGTTATTAATATTTATATACAAATGGGTATTAAACATTTTTAATATTTTCCCAGCAAGAGTCAGGACATTGTTAGGTCTTCAGCGTGCAGATAGCTGGGGTAAGGCACAAGATAAACTTTGTTTAAAATTCTGTTTTCATAAACTACAGCAGGCAAAACAATGATTGTTGATGAAATTGGTTCAAGTATACACTTCTAATTTCCCATCTGTAAGCGCAGGAATCTTAAATGATTCAAACTGACATCATTCCCTCAATAAATCCATGCCTACAGTATCAGACGCCATGGAGATACCTCCTGTGATCTACACATCTGACAAAGCCATGATTGTCAGGCCTTGCATGGAGATTCAGGAGAAGCAATGCAGATATTTCCATAGGTATCCAAGGGTGGAACAACCTGGTAAAATCTGCTGCAGAATGTGAGTTGGGGCCCTTGGGTCAGTACTGCTGTGGGGAAAGCCTGTCTGCCACCATCCAGGAGATGCTGTCCTCTTCCAGCACCACAGACAGGTCTGTGACTCTGCTCTTCCACAGTGACTTTGGTGGCCCTGGAGAAAGTTCTTTGTATGTCTGGATGGGGGGAAAGTCTTCTTCAAGCATAAAGTGACACAGCACGAGCAGAAGACTCAACTCAATCCTACCACTCAGTTCCTCAGTTCTGGAAAACTCTTCTGGGACTTCTTTCTCCCAGAAAGTCAAAGCAAAACTTTGCATAACTGCATGTTCTCTAGTTCTTGATTTCATCTGCATTTGGAAAAGACAGTAATAAAATGCCAAAGGAAAGGCTGATCATAGGATTTGTGTGTTTGGTCTATGGTGATCTTATATGGAATAAAAACATTCCTGGCCTTCTGTACAAAGCCTAAATATTGTTACCCTGAATCTTGGCAATTTTTTCTGTTTCTGAGTGTTTCACAAGATAAAGCAGTTACAGTTTCTTCTGGGAGATATCTGCAAGTACCAAAAATATGTGGCTCATACACAGGGCACAGGAACTCCTCCCACACCAAGCATTACTGGGTAAAGTTCAAAAGCCTCAGAGACAGAAGCCTTTGTTGTGTTGGTCCATAACTCCTATGATTTGTACAGAGTTTGTCCTTTCTAGAGGTGGCAGAAGGGGACACGTAACAAACAAAAAATGTAGGAGGAAGCAGTGCTCTTATCCCATTAAGAAGCAGACCAATGGAGTTAAAGTCTCATGAAAATGGCCAAAACCTACTACAGAAACCTTATAGAGGGTCTAATGGAAAAAAAGAGCCATGTACTTGCAACAGATTATTGCCATGTATCTATTCAACACAACCTTTCCCCGAAATTTCTGCAACCTGAAATGACAAATATTCATGAATCAACACTGCTCATGTCATTTGAGGTAATCACTCTAAAGATATCTGGAAACAACATTTCAAAACAAATCAATGATAAGTGTATTAAAATTTGTAAATATGTCAAGAGATGTAGACGTCATTGATGTAATTATACCAAAGGGATATTTCTACTGAGCAAAAGCTAAATAAATGGTTGTGTATCAATAAGAAATTATTACAGAGGTAAAGTTATTCAATGAAGAAATACTCCCTGCTCTGTATCTCTACATGGCAGTATTGCTGCCAGCAGTACACTCATATTTTACTACCCAGTAGATTCATACTGGATAAATTATTTTTCTCTTATGGGCTTGTGTAGGAATGCAGTGCAGTCAGTGAATTCAAAAGGATTTAGAAATCTTTGGGGTCAGAGGGGAAGGAGATGATTATCTTGTGTTATGTAGGAACCATAAAAATGTATCTAGCTATTTTCAGAGTGAGAGGACTGATGTTTTCCTATGCAATGTGTGTGAACCCTGCTTAGACCAGAGTCAAGGAGGGGAGATTGGGTGGAGGGAGGGTTGGTGCTGATTCACAGTAACAGACGTGAGAAAAAGCAATGATGGGTTGTGGTTAGCACTGATAGAAGTGCAGCCAGAAGATTACAGCAAACTTTATGTCTGTCACTTATGTTCTTTAGAAATAGGGCATTTGTTTTAGAGCATCACAATGGGCCAACTGCACTGGGTGTGAAAAGCTTCATTGGTTCCAGAGGAATTTCTGATGGAGCAATGTGTAAATAACCTTGTAGGTTAGCAGAAACAAGGCAATACCTTTGGCATGGAGTCAAGAGACACAGTTTAATTTTTGGTTGGTATGGGTGGGTTAAACCCGGAGGTGCATGTCTGAGTCAGGGTTTGGAGCAGATCTCTCAGTTCTGCATTCTCAGACTTCAGGTCCAAAAGGTGTATTTGTTACAGGGCCTTGGTAGCTACTCCAGCCACTCCAGGAAAGTCTTACTGGCTCAGCATCCAATATTTAAATCCCCTTCCTCTAAGCTGAACCTTCCCACCTGCACACATAACAGCTATACCTGTATGGATAGAGGCAAAACATTAACAAATGGACTATACATACATGTACAAAGTAAGAAAATTGCCTGACTCTCTCCTGAGTCCTACACCTCTACATTTCTGGTAAGCAAAACTCATGACGAAGCTGGTACTCTGAATTTGTAATGAATTATCTGGCAGTTGATTTTAATAGAAACATTTAATATAGATGCTTTTTGCCCTTTCTCCCTCTCCCTCTGTAAAGCCAGAAGACCCTGCAGTTATTTTCTCCATGTCTGGAGCTGTCCTTCCTGCTCAGCACCTTATGGCTGTGTCTAGGTCCATCTTTTGGCAGTGACCTCATCATTCCCATTTCTAGCAGTTCATGAAAACCCCACGTTGCAGAGGTTAATTGGCTGCTACAGCTCTCCTGCAGGTTAGCAGTGTGTTTTAGGAACTCCTCCTCCTCTGCCCTTCCCCACCCCAACCTCCTCTCTTTTGGAGGAGCCATTTGTTATCTGCCCAGAAGTCCTACAGTGTATTTCTAACCTTAAAGCTAGAAATACTCTGGTGGAAAGAGGAAAAACAGAAGAAAAAAATGCTCAGGGGGAGCTGGCAGAGAATCCTGTCTTGTAGCAGGTTTTTACATGATCTTGAACAAGTCTTTGATCATGACTGAGAGCTTTGGTTACTGCTGTAGAACAAGTGATAACAATGTGCATTAACTGGTTTATACTGTAACCATGCCTGTGTGTTCATGCAGGAAACAAGGAAATCAGCTCTTTAGTGAGTACCCCTGGAAGCTTTCGTCACGAAATTTTTCTCTAGCCAACCTATTCCTTAAAGTGAATACCTACCTGTTTACAAAAATAATAAAATTAAAATAAGCTTTATTTTTTTCACCCTTACAGTAGCCAAGATATGTATCTGGGCCTATGACTAAAATTATTAGGCTTGGTCCAGAGTGATTCTGCATCCTAAAATCCACGTTACAATTTGGTTTCACTTCTGTAATATATTGTTATTCCTGCTATTCCCAGTTCTGGCTGAGAGATGGTTTGGGGTTTTTTTTTTAACTTAATATTCAGAAAGTCCAGACTCAGCAGTTAATCTGAGTTCAGATTAAAAATCCAAAGTTCAGTCAGCATGAACTTTGCATCCAGCAAAGGCTTCTACTACAGTATCAGTTATAACTGTTCTTAATTCACCCAACAAAGCAGTCTTTCATTCATCAGGCATTTTCTTGCTGGATTATTTCCCTATAAAACGTGGGCATCCTTTTCCATCTGGTCATCAGAGCTGACAAAGTGGCTCTGAGGGCGGGGATCAGAGGGCATAGAAAGAGGTGCAAAGTGCTCCATTATGTTTTGATGTCACATTTAGGTACAAAGTGTCCCTCATTTACAGGTCACCTTGTCCTGGCCATCAGCCCACACACTGTTCAATTACTGAGCAGTTGTGCATCAGCATTACACAGCAAGGTAAGCACCTGTAAACCCCACATGTTTTCACAAATGATAACTACTGCCTTTGGGAAAGGATGGATTAAAAAATCCTCCTTATGAAATTGTTTAAAATGGGAATCTGGGTGAGGATACAAATTTGGTTTGATACACAATCATTGTCAACAACAACAACAACAACAACAAAACCTATGGGTTAGAAAATAAAGAAATACCAGTAAAAATAAATGCACCTTGCTCCAGTTCTCCACAGTGCTGTATCCTACAGATACAGGAAAGCACCATTCCTCAGACTCATGCTCTAATGCATAGCCTGAACAGTGGCTCCTGTGCCTTTGTGCCATTGGATCAGCACATCTGACTCTCAAACACACCATTGTTATGGAATTTACTCTGTCTTAGCCTTAGATTTTGTATTCAGTTGTAAATTGGAGCAAGTTGAGGAATGCACCTAAGCAATGCACCTCAAGAGAGCTAGCAGAATATCTGGCAACAGCTGAGACCTTCTCCCTGCCTAATCCCTGAGCCAGGAACAGGCTTGCCTACATCCTGGGTGGCTCAAGAGCACTGCCTGGTGCTGTGCAGACAAGCCAGCTCTGTACAAGGAGCTCCAGGAGAGGCTGGGGAGCAGCACCAGGAGTTTGTGCTCCTTTATGCATTTGCAATCTCCCCTTTCATCTCCTGGGCATACCTTTCTCATGGTGTAGCAGCTTTGGCTTCCCAGCTTTCTTCTATTGCCCTTACAGCCATATTTATTATGAAATTATTGTCACAGTAAATCCCCTCTCTGAATTCTGAGACAAGATGTAAGTACCAAATAAAGTGGGAGGGAGTAAAGCTGTTACTCAAGAGATGTCTTTGTAATGCAAGAGGCACCACTCCTAATGGCTGGCATGGAATTAAAAGTACAGTTAAACCAATAACACTCGAGACAATTCCATATTTCTAGGGAATTGATGACCAGTTGGGAGGAGCTTGTATGGCCAGAGGCAAAGTCATTAACCTCTCTCTGTCACTTAGAAAACATCCTCCTGAAGCTGTTATCACAATGTTATAAACTAAAAGATGGAAATAAATACAGAAGTGTAGAATGGCCTTTATCTTTCATGAGCAATGCATTGCCAATTAGTATATTCACAGAACTTTTAGAGGATTAATGCCCAGGATGCCGCCAACCCAGAGGCAAAATACTTCAAATTTAATTTGCTCCATAATAATTTCCCACTGAGAAAGCATAATGATGTCACAGACAAAGAATATCTTGAGGAACAGTGTTCAGAAATACAAAAAAGTGTTAGGTCCTTTGGACAGCAATATTTTTAAGTCTATGTGATGACATCAATGTCATCACTGAAGCACGACAGGCTCTCTCTCCTTCCCATGATTCATCCATGTGGTTGCTCTTAGATGGAAGGTGGAGAGCAATTTTTTACTAGACAGTCCTAATTTGCTGCTCTTAGGGACTTTCTCTGACACCTTGGTTATGCCTTCTCATCCACAGACTTAATGCACAAGCTCCTTTTAATAAACAAATACGTTTATTTCTGATAAACTGTTAGGCCCTTGATTTAATTTTTTTTTACATTTTTCCTTCTAAAGTCTCATTTTGGACAACCAGGTTTGAAAATATCCCTAGCCATAACCTATATCTCCATCAGGTTGATTTTTGACACAAAGGTGATTTTTGAACTGCAAAAAGTACACAGGTATCATGAGGAAATGATTTTGACCCCAGAAAAAAGTCTTTCTATCTCTGAAAATAACTTCACTGGAAAATTTTCTGAAAAGATAATAATTTCTGGGAGTTAACAAAGAATGGAAAACATACTTCACCACCACTTTATGGACTGAGCCAAGCTATTTAAATTCCCTTAGTGTTTTATTTTATATCACAGTGCATAATCTTTGACGTATAAAATGCTTAATAACTCATTTGATAAACAAAGGAACGGTGCTTTCATTTTTATTGGTTACATTGATTTTTCTGATGACCCCCAGATTGCCAACCACAAACCTAATCTGATGTGCTTTTTTCCTACTATCTGGTGAAAGTTAATTGTTGTAATTATTAATCAGCCAGTTTGCTGCCCATGGTGAGAAACAGCAAACAGAGAGTAGGAAGGGAAATGCTGATGCCTGTTGGGTCCAACTGAACTTTGAATATCTACAGCACCCAGGGCGATGGCGGTGGATCCTGTGGGTCATGAGAGGTGTGGTGCTGCATGAAACACAAGTTAAGGTTAGATGAAGGAAATAAATAGCCTTTCCTGGCCTCAGAGGCTGTGCCCGCACATGCACAAAGCAGGGAATTGTGCCTGTGGCCATAAATGCACAAAGCAGGGCATGGTGCCTGTGCTCTCGGCACAGTGGTGGTAGGGGATTGAGGAGGAACAAGGAGCTCAGGCCACCTTTCACTCCCTTGTTCATGGAGTCCCCCAGCCATTGTGAATGATTTATCAACTACAGCACCCTGGCTTTGTCCCCCACTGCTGTGGCCTCACTGCCAAGGGTGGCGTGGGCTGGAACTGCTCCCTGCACTGAATCACCCGTGCCGGACATCCCGCGAGTGCCTGAGCCACTCCAGCTCCCTCACATGGGAACAGAGGCTTAGCAGGGGGACTCCAGCCCCAGCCAGGGTCTGCCCTGGGGTTTCCTGTGATTCAGATGTGCACCAGGGCAGGACACAGCCCTCGGTGTCTGGGAGGGCTTTGGGGAACCCCACATTGCCTTGCAGCCAGTGGGGGATGGATGCCATGGAGCAACATCCACTGTGGCAAAAGCAAACTGTGGTTCCTGTGAAATATTAAATGGGATGAGACCTTGGTGCCTCAGCAAAAGCCTCTTTGCTCTTCAGCTCATGGCGTGGTCAGGAGAATTTCCTGTTTGGCATTTGGGTTGAAGGGGCCACCAGACAGTGTGCCCAGTGGGAGAGGACAGATGCTGGGTCTGGTTGCTGAGGGATGAATGGATGCCTGGGCACCACGTCCTTGGCTAAAACCGGGTGTCTGATGCTCTCCTCTGATGTGGTTTGCACTTTACCAGAAATGCTGCAGCTGTTGGGCCTAAAGCAGTTGTTTGGGAAAGAAAGAAATTTAACCCAGACCATGTGGATTTGCAAAGGCATCTCTCCATTCTTGCCTTTTCTTAGGCATTTTGAGCACCTCTGGTTCTCTCTGGAAATTCTTGGTGGTTCAGAGACATTCAGGAATCTCCTGCATTTTGGGTGAATAATCTGGGCTCCAGGGCAGAGGCACCTACATGCATATGCCAGTACACTGCACTGTTGGCAGTAGGCAAACCATCTCCTGCCTATATATGAAAAATATGCCCATTTTTGGATGGTGGTCATGGTGTAGGTGTTTTGCTGATAGTTGGCATCAGGCCTCACAGTTTGGATACACCTGCAAAGGAGGTGTAAGTGTTGGAAAGCTAGAATGAAGAGACAATTTGGGATATGCTGCCTAAATAAAAACAACTGGAATGGAAAACATCTTAAGTCACCAAATTCCAATATCATAGTAATATAATCTGCTTTGGGTTAAAATCTAAGGACCAGAATTATTAGAGTTCCCCTCAGGACCTAGACTACTGATAGTGAGATGATGAGCACTCAGTAAAAATGAAACAGAAGAGAAACACAAGGTAAGCATAGCAATGAGCTTTACAAATAGCAATAAACCACATGTAGACCCACAATGCATGATTCAGATTTTCACTGAATCCATATGCCTCATCTGGGAAATTTTACTGTTTTCCCTGCCTCAAGCATCTGACTGGAGCACATGTAAACTGCACACTTGCTTTGAAGAAAAACGTGGTTCTTGCATAAGGGTCAGAGTGTGGTGCTGTGAGCTGTTGTGCAATGGGGAGAGACTCTGCTTGCCCACACTGCCAGGAGATTGTAGGTTCACAGCAACAGCCAGTGCCTCTACAGTTTTCCTGGAGCTTAGTGAGGCAAGGCTACAGCTGCATTAAAAATTAAATGGAAAGAGCAGTCATAACTTGTAGGCAAACACAATGAATGAGCAATAATGGGCTGGCCAAGTCTTTGAGGACATAAATCTTTCCATCTGAAGCAGCCGAAGGACTTTGTAACTGTATGATTAGTGCTGGTGTTTTGGTTGGATTGGAATGCAGTTAAGGATGTTGTGGGTTCACGTCCGCTTGCTGCAGGTGGTGAAAACCAGAACAAGCAGGATCCTTCACATCTCAGGAGCTGCTCCATAACTGTGGACAAAACAACTACAAAACAACTCCTAAAACCAGGGAGGAGAAACAAGGCTTATGGTTGCCATTGGGGACTAAAGTGGGGTGGCACTTTTAAACACATTTTTGAGGTAAGATTCCCCAGCTCTCATGCTCTGTCTCACACACACACAATTGGTTTGTCACGGGCATTGCTGTGACTCCAGAGCAGCTGAAGCTGTCCCACCAGAGCCAGCTCAGGTCCAGCCCAGCTGTGATCCGCATGGGAGGTCAGAGGCTGAGGAAAGCAGAACTGGTTTAAATCCAGTTTGCTTGCCATGGCTCCAGTTCAACAGCCTCAGGACAGCCCTGAACAACGGTAGCAGTCATGGTAATAAGGTCATTGCTAAGACCTCGTGTATGAGAAAACAGGGAAGGTTGCTCTCCTGGGAAAGAGATCTTCTTCCCTTTGTCCTTCAATGACTCACTACAATGGCCAAAGATTAATGACATGGAGTTTTCTTACCCTTCCACAACACACACAGCCTGTTTAATTTTTGTAGGCCTTAAAGATATGGAAAACTCTCTACATAAACATGGACAGATTGAGGCCACTTACTCACCAGTGTTCCTGGGACTATATATTTTTATGAAGTAAATTATTGTCTATTATGAAGAGTGACTTTTAATTAGCTTAAAGAAGGTTGTAAATGTTCAGAAAGTACATAAACTTATAAAATTAATATTCTGATCAATAATGGCTGGCTAATATATATGACAGGTCATAACTGTCTTCACAGACAAATGTACTAGCATGTATTTTTTTCTAGACTATTTATTGCTGTTTTGAGAAATTAGCATAACTAATCAGTGGAAAAATACTCTCTCTATTATATAAAATATAAAATATGTCACTAATTAAAACCACAGTCAGAAGATCTAGCAGGAAAGCAGTAGGGAGCTTCCTAGAGCCAAGGTGATAAGAAGAGCAGTGAGTTCATTTCAACTAGGAGTTTCTTTCTCACTTACTTTTCCTGATTGCTCCTGGGCATCAAATAATTTGGGGTGCCAGAACTGTGTATGTTCTGACTCATTTGAGACTGCAGATGCTTGTCTGGAGTCAGTGTGGTAAGATCTGCAGTGCTAGAGGTGCATGGGCTCCATAGCCTGGAGAACCTGGCACCACTCTGGACTGCCTGTACCTTCCTATCTTTAAGAGATGTCTATTTGCACATGGATCAACTGGATGAACCTTCAGCATGACTATAAAAAAGGGCTTAAATTCATATCTATACACAATTCAGACACAGCCCCAGTGGGAACCTTTACTTCTTTGAGGGAAATGGTTGAAGAGAGCTGCTTTACCCCAATTTAAGGCAGGAAAAAATTTTCTCATCAGCTTCCGCAGAAATACTGCATGTTTTTCACTCTTTACTGCAATAGGAAAGGCACAGGTGTGGAGAGATGGGAATTTTATTTCCTCAAAAGCAAGATGTCACAAGACAAAGAATTCTTTATTTGATCATAACATCCTGACCTGTCTGCCCAGTCTGCCACCCTCAAATCTCAACACACCTCTCCACAAGTATCTTTTTCAAGACTTTGATGTCCAATATTTCTGAAAAAGAAGTGACATCATAAATGTCCTAAACTCTCCTAATGCTGACAATCTGTCTCATTCTGTTTTACTGCTGCACAAGTGATGAGAGATGTGCATGATTATTGGAGTTCTTTATTGACTGGATAGCACTCAGACACCACTAGAAACCAGCTACTTCATCTTCTAAGCATCAATGTCTTGACGTCTGCCACTGGCCTTTACCATTCAGTTATTTTTAGGGCTGGTTTTTTCCTCTCTGGCTAGGAGCTAACACAGTGTCTCCTGTGATCCCTGAATCTCTTCCAGATAGAATCCTGATCTTATATTAGGAAGCACCTACTTTCCCTGGAGCCATGGGCTCAGGTCTCAGCACAGCTGACTCAGGTTTTCTGCTGCTGTTTGACCTCCCCTTGCTCTGAGAGGTCTCAGATCTGGACAGCAAGGAGGAGCCCAGACTCACCCCATGGACCGTCCCTGAGCAAGGCTCTCCCCGTGCCTCTTGCCCCCAGCCACTGGCACACACTGGGCAGCACCTGTGGGGCTGTGCTCTCACCTTCCCCCATCTCTCCTCTCCATCACCTTGCTCCTGGGGGTGATAAGGGAGCAGGGCGTGGGCACTTCCTGGGCGTGGGGAGATCTGTTGGGCTTGGTCTTTTCATGCAGGTGCTAGAGGGGAGATTCTTGTCTGCTTTGGAGGATGGAGTAGCTGCAGGCACAAACCAACCACTTGTGTGGGGAAGAGTGGGGGATGATCTTTCACACAGGCCCTTCAGATGGGATGTCCTCTTGCTGTGAAAACACGTCAGAGATCATTTGGGGGTAGGGGTTTTCCCTGCGCCTAACAGGAACATTTCCCCCCTCCTTCCAGCTTTGCATGCCTCCTGATGTTCTGCCTTTTATCCCCCAGGTAGCTGGATCCCAGAGATGCAATCTGACATGAGAGGCTCTTTAAGATACGGAGTCTGATATCAAAACTCACTGCTTTTAGGGAGTCAGTGCAGGCCCAGCTGCTGTGTGTGACAGCAGAGTTAGCTACTGGTGCTGGAAACGCACTGTACACTGAGTTCTTGAAGCCTTCTTGGGCAAAAGAATTTTGCAAAAAGAGAAATTTGAAGTTTTTTTCCTCTCTGGCACCCTCTTGTTTCTTTTTTTATAAGGTACCTGTCAAAAAATATTTCTGATGAGTTGCTGTAACACGCCAAATTTCTTCATATCTGATGCTTTAAGTTTAACTATATTTATCTTGTTTATGAAAGCTGACAAGTGATACAGCCATAATAGCGCCAGCAGAAATTGCACAGCAATTTTACTTGGGTTCTTTTCAAGTCAGTGGAACTGTAAAATGAGATTAGTGCAGTAGAAGGGTTTATTGCAGCCGTGAGAAAGCAGATAGACACATATCGCAGGGAAGCAGCAATAGGCTAAGAGGATCACATCCAGAGACATTGTGCCAGGGAGGGCTTGGCAGCATAACACAAGTGCATCTTTTAGCCCTGTGGAGCTGTGTCTTACTGTATTTCTGATATGGTTCTCCACTCAGCCCAACAGCTGTCTCTTCCTCTCCTCCTCCAAACCCTCATATATCTTTCAGTGCCTAATTCTGACACTGGTCATGCTTGTAGCTTGGTGAGGCTTTTTAGGAGTAGTGGGGATCTGGAAAACAATGGTTTTATTATTCTCCTTGCAACCCTTAGCATAGCCCAGGAAAATCCGTGTGCTGGTGGCTGCTGCTTTCTTTTGCTGGCTCTGTTTTCTCGGTTTAAAGAAGATATCTTATTAGGAGCACATCTCACTGCTGAAGTAGAAAAATAAATAGAAATTTAATTAATAGAAAACTCATAGGAAAAGAAATAATCTTCATAGATAAAGAGGTGCTTTCCCTTTTATATGTGGTGTTGTTATATATGTTACGTTACAATATGTTTATATATATGTATATGTATGTATATATATATATATACACACATACACAGTTCCATGTTGATCACCACACCATCAGGGACTGACCCCAGAAGTTTCTGGAGCAAAGAGCACATCTTGTGTACTTGGAATCTTAGCACAGATTGCTGTGTAAGTCCCCATTCTCTCTGGAGCAGACGTAACCCACAGCAGCTCACAGAAGGACTCATTGAGATGTTGCTCGGAGGTTCCAGCTGGGATTCAGCCCTTTTCTCCCTGCCTGAGTCGCAGCCCTGCTCATGCTCAGCTCACTTCCTAAAAACCACTTCCTACATGCCCTGAAAGGCTATTCATATTTCAGCCCCAGTGACAGGAGAAGGGCAAAGCTGGAAGGGTGTCCAGCTACCAGGTGGAGCAGCAGCTAATTTAGCTCCAGCAGCGACAGAGACTGAGAGACACAATGAAGATGCAGGGAAGGGAGGAGCAGCTGGGCAGTGGACAAGGCCTGTGAGCCTTCCAGCTCCCTGGGACATGGTTTGAATTTGTTCCAGCCATTCAAAATGATCTTTCACTTCTTGGCAGAAGCTCACAAAGTTTCTTAGCTAAGCAAAGAGAGCACAAGTCTTCATTGTGCATGGAGAGAGACAGACACTGGTCATTTGATTATTGTTGTTGAGAACATAAATGGCTGCAATGTTGCAAATGCTGCTGGAGGAAGTGAGGGGCTCCCTCATGAAGAGGCCTTGGATGCTATTTGTATCCAGGAGCATCCTGAGATGAAATCATAATTCTCTGGCTGAGTGACCATCCCCACACTCTGATGTGTTGCTTTTTAACTGCACTCAGGAGGTTACTGCTGAAAGAAAGGCATTTCTTTATCTGCCTAGTAATATATTTTCCTTCTGTGCCATTAAGTTTTCCTTATGGATACCTATGCTTTGCAATGATGCTTACAGACTTGCCTTTGCAGACCTTAGGACAAGTCTATACCCACACTTAATAAGTTGCTTTCCATACCCCAAATAGCTAAAAAACTGAACAGGAGAAGGATTATTCTCCAGGCTTTACAGATGGTGAACAGAGGCACAGATAAACTACACAACTTCCTTGTGATTATTCTGGAAATCTGTAACAGTCAGGCCTTGGACCAAAATTTCTGGTGTCCCTGTGCCAGACTGCAACCACAGTCTGGCTTTTCACTCTGAAGGTACGTATTTGTAGAGTTTTAAGGTCAGAGGAATGATCACTTTATCTAGGCTGACCTCCTCTGTGACAAGTCCAAGAATTTCTTTGATCAAAGCATATTTTACAGAACAGAGCACAGTCCCGATTTGAAGACACCAAGACATAGGAAATAATTTTACAACTTCGCTCTGTACTATTCCAGTGGTTAATCATCTTTGTTGCTGGCTTGTTTTTCACATGAATGAGTCTGGCTTCAATTTGGTTCCTGTGATGCTTCTTTTCTGCTAGATTAGAGGGGCCTTCTCTATCCGTGTTTTCTTCCTCTCCTTTTCTCAGACAATTTTTTTCATGTGTCTGGAAAGCAGTCAGGTTGACAAGTTACTTGATGCTGAATCCTGAGGATGTGTTTCTTCCACCTCATGCCTGTCTTTGGTATTTTCCCTTTTCTTTCATAGTGCAATGATTAGAAAGCTTAAAAAAAGTGAGAGGGGAAGAAGGAAGGAAGTCAGCAAGCAATATTCTTTACTTCCAGGTGCAGTGAGGAATGTGTAACCAAAGGAAGAAGATTAGCAGTGATGCCAAATTCTGCTCTCATTCGTATTTTGAGTGATAATTTGAAACTCGTGTCTGTCAGGTAAGGAGCTACCTTTTGTCAGGTGGGACAACCAGATAAACACCTGCCACCAGATACTGATTATGTGGGACTCCAGTCCTGGTTTGAGATGCCATGGTTGCATTGAGGCTTTTCCTCAGGTGCACAGAATATGCTGTGGGCTATTTCTGATAAGAACAAAGCCTCAGAACTTCAGGTCTTGTCCTTTTCCCATTTGCTGCAGACAATTTACCACTCATATTACATGACAGTGTTTTCTTGTGAGCATTGGAATGATATGAAACACTTAGTTGGGAAAAAGCTTGGGAAGATCCATGAAGGTGAAAAGATGCAGGAACTGAGTTGTGAGTGATATTTGTCTGTGTAAAACACGTGTAATTGTCCAGGGTATTAGAAGGACCCATTTTTCCACATGGATATTATCTAGGTTGAGGTGATAGTCTGTGCTTTGTGTCTGTAGAGTCTAAGACCTCTTATTCTGTCCAGAAAATAGCTCAGATCTAGAGATTTCAAGAAAATGCTCTGCTTTATCAGTGACCCAGAGCCCATTAGCCTGAGTGTGAGTGTTTAGACCACTAACACTTGTGAAGTGTGAAAACAGAACACAACAGTGAGAAATGAGTCAATGCCAATTAACCATAGTGAAAAACAAAGAAGTGATGTCATCAAAGCTTCTGAGAAAAGTTCAGAAACATCAGAAGATGCAGAACCACAGGAGAAAGAGCAGAAAGGAGGAAGGAGCAGAAGCTGATCAAGATCAATGTACAACCTGTCTCAAGAAGCAAAAGGACAAGTGACTGACAGCTGCTCATGAGCAGAGGCTCACTGGGGAATATTCATGGCAGTTTTGAGTCTGGGATAAAATTCAGACTGCAGGGCAGGCTTCTCATAAGATTCCTAGTCTGTGTTACAGATGCCAGTGCAAAAAGTGAATTCCAGAGAAATTGGTTGGGAAAGCAAAACTTCACTTATTTCCTCAGGGAAGCAGCACAGCTATTGGCTGTAGCTGTGTAGCTTTTCATACCTTTGTGATTTCAAACTGGAAGTATCAGTAATATATATACACCTTGAACCTGGTACTTAATGAAACATGATCCAATAGAATTCCCAAATCAGCTAGAAACTGATCAGCCTCTAGTCCACTGAACAAGAAGATCTTCTCTGTTGTATATTACTGCTACAAAACTTGTCACCACTCAGTCTATGTTCTTCTTAAATGCCAAATTCAATTCTTTCAGGCTTAGGTTAGGTTTTTCTATTTTTTCCATATTGTGTACATCTATAGAAAGGACATTTAGAATTCAGGCATTCTAAAGAAAATCTTCCTAGAGGGAGTCTTCCTAAGAGGAAACTGCATCTATTTAAAGTAACAAAACACAGAGCATGTGTTGCTGGAAAACCATCCCATGCATTAAGAAACATTATTAATGGGGTATTTTTTTTCCTGTTTTTTTTCCAAGAATATAAATCAAACTTGGGTAAAAGGGCAGATAAACCAAGGACCCTTGAAAAACAAATAGGAAACAATGAAAGCATCCACAGCTCCAGAATGGCCACAAAGCCCTTAGTATATTGTATTCTCTACTAATGTTATAACCAACATGATTTCCATTGGCTGAAAATGGGGAAATAATGATAGGAAAATCACTATACTGACTTCAGGAAGTACAAAACAATATTTTAAGGGAAACACGACAGAATTCCCCTTAAAAGTGCATTCCTAAATAAATTTCTGCCTCTGTGTTTAACTTGTTATGTGATAGATGAAACCTATCACATGCAAAAGCTATTTATCCTTCAAGGGAGAAGCAGTTCTCTCCTGATCCCTGGTTTTCAGAAGTCAGGTGAAAAACACAGCAGATGCTCCTTGTCCTGAATACCAGGAAATCAGACCTGTCCAGAAATCAGAGCTGGAACTGAGGAGGTGTTTCCAGGGTGCAGCAGAGTGCACAGGAGGCAAAGGCATTGGGCACTTAGGCTTAGAAATGACACGATCCTTTGTATGCTTCAAAATGGACATAGGTGTAAGTAGATATAAGTAGATATAAGTAGATATAAGTGGATATAAGTAGGTATAAGTATCTCTCTGCAGGCACAGGAGCTGGGTTTGTACCAATCCAGAATTTCAGTTTGAAAGACTGAGGTAAAAAATACATGAAGAGTGAGCAAAGTCATTCAGTGAGAGTTAAGAGTAGATTTTTTTTTCCTCAGCGCAATTGGCTTTGGGTAAATCTTCTTAAAAACACCGCTGGTTTTAGGTATCTCACTGTTATGGCTTTATTTTCTTGGTTTGAAATCCAGCAGGCAAAACCAGAGGGGTTCCAGAGTATTCAGGGGTTAAGAGGAGATTGCTGCATGCTCTGGAACTGCAGATGTGGCCATTGCTGGAGACAAGAGTTGAAGGTCCAATAATCCACATTTCTGAAACAACCTGTGATCTTATTTGTATTTTATTGTATCTTTCCAGAGCCCAGAAGTCTTTTGTAAATGGGATTCACTGCTTGCTTTGGGGAGAACTAAAAGAAAAACTTTGTGAGAAAAACTCACAAATTATAAATAGATTTAAGTGGCAGCAGCGGGCCAAGCTCAGGAGCTGACATTTAAGACACAATTGAGACTTTTGCTGATACTGAAAGAGAGTCCACATTCTGGAATTTCCTTTGTGTGACACCAATTCCTTCATCCATAAAAGAATAGCAGAAAAGGAAGGAAATACTTTGCTGTAATTTATACAAGAGAAAACAGAAGAAAGATGTTTGAGTATCATCCCAGTACAGGGGTGAATTAAATGAATATACACAAAAAATTTACCTCTTTAGGGAATTCATGTCAGCATCAGCTCCTTTGTATAGGGAGGAAATCAAAACTAACATAATACCACCTTCTGTCATGGCTTCGCTTTCCATTAAGGCACTGCTGGGTAAAAGGAGATAAAAATTCATCCTCTATTAATCAAAAACATTTTAGAATGTGACCCAATATCTGCACAGGTGAAACCCACAGTAATAGCCTGAGCAACATCAGATTCTAATTTAGGCATCTTCTATTATTAATTGTGGCAGGTTTGCTGGAGAGCACAGAATCATATCACAGAATCCTCTGGGTAACAAAGCCTTGCAGCTCTGTCTGAAGCAGGAAAGATGAGGAGGTTACAGGAGGACACAGCAGAGCCAAAGGAGGTCACTGGATGAGTCATTTGCACTCAGGTATTCACAGCTACCATTTCCTGGTTCCCATCACCAGACAACACTTGTCTTAGCACATTATTCCCAGGTTTCTAAGATTTTATTTCAAAAGCCAGAGTGCAGGCTTTGGATGAACACAGACCAGCAATCGCTCTCTCCAAGACAGAGGCTCACACAACCCAGCAAACTGCCCTGGACATCCTCCACCTGCATGGCCTTTCCTTGATATCCACGTCAGTCTGACATGACACGATGTTAAATGAGATCAGGATAACAACAGCCACGGGAGGTCAAGAAATTTGTGTGGTGCATAATCAAATGTGTGCCTCCAACAGGTAGATTCTCGCTTTATGAGATCGTGGGAGTTAGCTTTCATTTAGGAGAAATAAGCATTCAGTCAACTGAGGCCCTTCTCTTTTACATACAGATAGGCTCCTCTGTTCATCTGCATTCTATAAAGGCTTGTTATTCTTCTGTGTTTATCAGATCTGCGATATCGAGGAGAACAGAAAACGTGTGTGATATCCGCCAGCTGGATCCCATCTGTCTTTTCTCTGTGGAGATGGAGTTTCAAAGGCTACATCCTATCTACTGTCACACCCTCTCCCGACATGAGAAGCTAAGTGTAAAGTTTGGCCAAAGTGTTGGAAAAACAGTATCTCTTTTGTACATCACAACTATTTCCCTACCTACACAAAAGTAGCATTCTTCCTGTTCTGGCATGCAGGATGTATTGTTGCACCGTATCACAACTTTTTATTAAATAAGAGGAGTCTGGCCAAAATTATTTCAGAGAAAGCCGGTTGGCTTTTTTGTTAGGGTTTGATTTTCTTTTTCAGTTGGACTCTGTGCACCTCTGTGTGTGTTGGTTTGTGTACAGAGCAGGGTCAGGGGGACTGTGACTGACAAGTACAAGTGCTGTTTGATTACAGCAGAGGATGTGGTCTCATCACATTTCTGGGAGGAGAAAGAAACACCTACCTGAATAAAATCCCAGGTTTTTTTGCTCTTGAACTGATTGAGGCTTTGCCATTCACTTCACCACAAGCCCTAAGGGATTGAGGAATTTAAGTTTCTCAGGATAACACCCATGACGGAGCAGCATTATTGCAAATCAGCAAGACTCAGTGATGTTTTCTTGCTGTAACAACTAGAGCTCTCTGTTCTTTGGGTCCAGCAGCTGCTGCATTTCTGGCAAAGTGCAAACCACATCAGAGAGGAGCATGAGACACCTTGGGTTTAGCCAAGGAGCTGGGAGGTGTTGGCCAGTCCATTCATTTCCCAGCGAGCAGCCCAGAGCAGCCATCCTTTCCCACCAGAGCCACTCCACTCCTGAAGCCAAAGAGCACTGAGATGCGTGAAAGGCTGGGGCTGGTGCCCAGAGGTCCTTCAGGAGCCTCCTTTCTCCCTGGTATGAGGCAGATATATGTGTGTGCCCTACAGAGGAGGGAGCAAACAGCAAGGGCCACACAAGCCCTTGGCTCCAGATCTCCCCAGCAATTCCTCTTTCACCACCCAGGAGGATTTTCCATATCTTTGCAAACCTTTTGTTAATTTACTTGCCCATTATCTTATACATTTTAGGTGTGTATTCCTTTATATATTTCATGGTTGAAGCTTCTTGTCTCACAGATCAGAGGCATAGAAAGAGTATCCTGACTCTGGACAGAATATCCATCTAATTTTAGTGGGAGCAGAATTTGTTTGGGTGATTTTCAGGGGGACTTGCTTGCTTTGATGATTAACCAGGTAATACCAAATACATGCCCAGACACACCATCCAACAGACAGCTAATGGACCACATACAAGCAAAAAAGGCCTTTGATATCTGTGCTTTAGCTGTGCATCTATGGGTATTGCTTACTCTGCCCTGGTCCATGGTCACAGGAAGTAACATCTGCTCTGAAAGTGCAATGAATTAACACTGTCAGCAACTTGCACTGATCTTTCCATTGAATTACCCATGGCATTATGGGTGCTTGTTGTAAAATTAGGTCTGGTTGCTGCTGCAAGCGCACACACAGAGATGCCCTGTTTATTTCGAAACTGCAGATATATGAAATGAGCTTTGGTGGGTACTAGGTGTGAATGTCTATGCATATATGGGGGTTTTTTGACTCATGGGCACTCTCCTAGGAATGCACAAGCTTGACTTTCATGGACTGCCCTCCATAATTTGGGTGGGACTGAACTTATTTCAGTTATGTACAAATAAAGACCTGACAGAGGTGTTTGGCCTCCCCATAGGGCCAGAAGAGATTTATAGCAGACCTGTTCCCCCATCCTGCACCCATCTCTGAGGTGTCTATCTCTGTAAATTACTTGGTTAGGTCTCTTAGCTAATGGGTGTTAAGGTAATTAACAGGCTGGGGCCAAGCTAACACCTTTAGCTGACTGCTTGATGATTTACCTGGAGAAGTGGTGAAGCTTTATCAAAATGCTCCTCTGATTTCTTCCCTTGAACCTCACTATAGCACAATGATCTGAATCATAGAACCACAGGACCAGAGAACCACAGAATCATAGAAAGGTTAGGGTTGGAAGGGACCATAAAGATGACCTAGTTCCAGCCTCCTGCCATGGGCAGGGCCATCCACTAGACCAAGTTTTTTGAGGCACCATCAAAGCTTGAATACACTTTAAGAGGTGCTGTGAAAGTGAAAAGCTCAGGCAAAATCCCATAAAAGCATAAAGTGTTGATTCATGTATTTATGGTGGAGGATCAAATGACCTCTTCTGAGAAGGGGTTACGTGCTGGAAAAACAGGAGGTCAACACAGAGAGTTTGGGGAGGATTCCCACGGGACCTAGTCTCAGAGGCATAAAAATGCAAACACTACTTGAAATAAAGTATGAGTCAAACAAGGATGGAAATCAAGCCGAGGAACACAGATAGCTCATGAGTAGTTTAAGCACATGCCAGGCCCAGAGGCAACTCCTAAGTTGCCAGCACCATTGCCTGCAGATTTTGCAATGGATCCTACATTTCAGGGTAGCTAGAACCCTGCCTTGGATTGTGATCCTGTGAGAATTGCTGCTGAAGGAGAATAGCTTACAGCAGCCTGAGGCACAGAAATGGCACCCAGTCTCTATCAGAATTTGTTCTGAAGGAGATAAGCCCTGGCTTGCCAGCCCTAGAGCATGGTGTGCAATCTTCTATGAACAGGTAGAGTGTTCATTGGCAAGGCAAGCTCCTCTGCAACTCCCCCATCTGCCTTGGGGCAGCACTTCTCAGCATGATGAGTTTAATCTTCCTGCCCATTCCAGCTCCAGGGGCCTTTCTGTCTGCTCAATAAAGATTCTGCTTCTGGCTATCATGGACGTGAGCTCTTCCAGCACTCCTGCCCCCCGAAGTTCCTCACCTGACAAAGGCCTTGTGATACCAGCCAGGGCACATCTCACATGGCCGTTTCCTGCCTTTGAGACTTGAAAAGCTGAATAGGAAACACAAAGAGCAGGAAGAAGGAAGGATTATTATTGAGTAGTGAACTGACCATTGAGAGATTAGCAGACTCCCTCCCAATCACCCAGCAATTCTACAGGGCAACTGGGGGCATTGTCCATAATTTCTGCATCCTTTGCTTGTTCCTTAGGCACAAACATCTCTCCTCTCTGTTTTTGCTAACTGGAATAACATTTCAGTAGCAATGGTTATCAAATAAGCCACTGAACATCAATCAAACAACCCTCAGCCATTACAGACCTGGGCTGAATCTCTCATGGTGAGCTAAGTGAAGGCTGCAGGTCTCAGCAGGTGGGAACTGCTGGTTTACCCCATACATGGCAGAAAATACCTTCAGATTAATCTCAGCATTATGGCACTTAAATCTACTAGGGGATCTCGGTCTCCCTAAATGCCAACACCTTAAATGTGGTTTGTTTTGGTTTTGTTTTTTGGTTTATTTGTTGGGGGTTTTTTTGCCATAAATAACCACAAAAAATAACCCTAAAAGGCTGACTGTGGCCACACAAGGTGCTTGCAGTAGGACCCTGAGTGAAGGTCTGCTCTTATGAGAAGATCTAATCATAGGATTAACCAGCCTGTCTTGATCCTTTTGTATTTCAGATCAAGACCATTCTCAAACCCTGACACAGCAGCTCTCACAATGCAGCCTGGAGCTCAGCTGAATCCTTAGCTTTATCTCTAATATAAATAACAATGACTTAAATTTCTAGTCTAGCCACTTAATACAAACTTAATGGACTGAAGACCTGGGGAAAGACAATGTGTTACATATTCCATTGTTTTCTTCAAACCACATTTGTAAACAGTCATAAAATGCACAATAAACAATTACCTTCAGATGCAGAGCCAAATGCTGCATCTCATAACTCAAACCCACAGGTAAGAGAGACAGAGTTCTACAAACTCATGGCTCTCATTTGACAAGCAGGACCCCTCACACTGTGTTCATGTGGCACTCACCAGTCCCTGGGGTAACTTTTGAGTTGTCCCCAATACCTTACTTCAGCTTTGCACAAATTTTGTTTCAGATATATTGAGAAAAGGTCATGTCTGTTTTATACCTCTCTGTCACCTGCTTCTGGCTCTCAGACCATGGTGAGCAGCAGTTACTGTAATGGATGACACTATTCATCACATCCCAGCAGAGGGTGTCCCAGAAATACACCATGTAATGGTGATAGAATAATCTCCTCTGGTTAGAAACATGAAGAAACAATATTGTCAGTGATGTTTGGCCCTATTTGGAATAAATGCATACAAAGAGCTGAGAACAGCCTCATTTTTCTTGTTTTTTGAACACTGCAGGAGTTAACATCTACAGAGGGTCTTTTGTTTCCCATTTCTTGCTTTCTTTACCACTTTCATTTAATAACAGACCCAGTGCAGATTCATGTGAAGTCACATCCATGAAGGCTCTGGGTGCAGTGGCCCATTCACACTGGCCATTTTCTGGGTCCTGATGGAGTAAATTGCTAAGCTCTACCTAAGTGGCCTGTGCACAGAAAGGACATGGAGCCAGGTCCCAGAGTTAGGCTGCACTCTGCATACAAAGACAATAAGGGCAAATGTAGGGAGACCAGCTGTAAAGGAAAATTATAATGAATAAAAGAAAGGTGTGTCCAGCACACACAAACACCTGGCTGCTTGTCTGACCTTAGGAGATCAGGCCATCCTGCCTTTCCCCATAAGAGACAGGAATCCTTTTGCTATTTCTCTGGGAGCCCCCTAAGATCCTTGAACCCTTTGCTACTCTATTCCTACAAGCAGCTTTCCCTCAATCCTCCTTGTGAGTGACCTTTCTCTTCAGGAAATAAAATTTTGCACCATGAAAGGGATAGCCTGGATATCAGTAAGTTGATGGAACCAGAAAGCAAATCTTCCAGAGAGCCTGGCTTAGCAGTGTGGTTGCTGCCATCTGTTAATGCCTCTCTGGTAGCATTTCCATTACTGGTCCTGACCTGCACAGGCTACACTGAACCAGGAACAACAAGCCCACCTGCCTCTTGCTGTGCTGGCACTTGCCTCAGAGTCTTTCCATAGTGTTAAGCCATTAAAGTCCTCTCCTTCCAAACAGCAATAATGGAAAGGAGCATTAGCAGAGCTTGGAGTGGAGTTTAGTTCAGGATAAAGATGCAATGTTGGAGCAGCAGGGCAGGCAGCCAAGTGCTCTTTCATAACTGGGTGGGTACAGCAGTGTATGTGGGAAGAATGGCATGCCTCAGATGTACTGCAGCACACAGCACATCCAGCACAATGCTGGCTCAGCTCTGCTGGCACCATCCTCCTCTTGCTGCTCTTGTTTGAGGCTCCAGGGTCAGACACAGCCTGGGCAAAGGTCTTTTATGCCCCAGCCTCAAATACTGGGTGAGCTCTGCATGCAGATGTGTTCAGCTTGGCTGGTTGCACGTCGGGGCTGTCGGTTTGCTGTCCTTTGAAGTGAACGTCCAAGCAGGTGGCCACAATGGCTCCTGGCCACAGTCCTTGCTTCCTTCCTGCCCAAGAATGTCCTCCATGACAAAAGTTTTCCATGTGTTGCTAGCCAGGGTAGGAGAGGAAGCAGGAGAGGGTGTTTGGGGAGACACTGGGATGTTTGTGAGACCACTCTCTATGGCCTGGTTTGCGACTTCACCTCCCATTCAACTGTGAAGTGCACACTTAGAGAGGGCTGCATGAGGGTGGTGGAACTTGAACAGCACCAAAAGCAAAATTAGGGGGAATATCCTGCCTGCATAAGATCAGTGGAAAACCAGAGGGCTGTGGCACTTGCATGAGGAAGTGACTTTATACACAGCACAGGGCATGATGATCCTTGATAGACTGAGGATTTCCGTTCACTTCTTTATTAATTTCTTGCTCCCATAAGGAAGAACTCACACACATTGTACCTTGATCCTTTGAGTAAACCCTCATCAGGAAAACTGACTCCTACTTTTTGCACATTTGTTTCAGAGTGAGATTGAAAGGCATGCCTTCAGAAAGTCCAATTCTCCTTTGAAATTACATGAAGTTAGAGGGATCAAACAGGTATGAAGTCAATGTAAGGGGGAAAGTGTTCTGGAGCAGCCAGGAGGGACCATTATGATGGTTTTGTTTGGCTTTCTTCATGAGCTATAGAATTTTACCTGGCAATTTGTGAGGCCAGGGAACACTTTGACAATGAAATCAGACCATTCCCAGGCCTGACAGAGCCATGTGCCAAATGAGAGGCAGGAACACCTCTTCCATAAACCTTTGCCCCAGTAACAGAGACAATGACACAAGAATAACGCCATCCTGTGACAAGAAGTAGAGCCTTTCTCCACTGTACAGCCCTGTTTGTGGCACCCGTGGAAGGCTGGAAAGCAGCTTTGGACATAACCCTTACATCCAAAGGTTGCTCCAGCTCAAAGAAGCCCCAAGTGTGGCCCAGGGCTACTCAGAGAGGAGCTGTGAGTGCATGGTGAGTGCATGCATTAGGGAAAATGCTGTTTTCACCCACCCAAAGCAGCTTTTCTATGGAGACTTAGGCTATGTGGCTTAAGCTGGGATTCAATTCATTTATCCTTAACCATCTAGCCAGAGCCAGTCACCCAGTCTGTCTGTAGCCCATGGGGAAAGGCAGGTAGCAGCTTAGATGTTTCCCTTGGGAGAGGATGATTTGCCATCTGGAGGTGTCTGACCATACCAGGACCATACATGACTAGGTTGGGTTGAAAGGCAAATGTTTAGATTAATAAAGCCCATGAGAGAATTTTCAACCTGAAATTGCACCAGTATAACTTTGTGCAGTGCTATACCAGAGAGCTGCAAGATTTCTGATGAGGTTTCAAGC
Source organism: Drymodes brunneopygia (assembly GCA_013400955.1). Classification (NCBI taxonomy): domain Eukaryota; kingdom Metazoa; phylum Chordata; class Aves; order Passeriformes; family Petroicidae; genus Drymodes; species Drymodes brunneopygia. The sequence continues at coordinate 813,158 of VZTZ01022904.1, forward strand.
AAACCAGAGGCTGATGCAAAACTTCACCCCAAAATGGAGCCCTTAATGCCACAGGTTTTCCTCAACACCTTGGGAAAGTCACTTTACTGTGATTTTTAGAAGACATTAGTTAGGCTCACAATCAGATCAGTTCAACTTCATCCACCTTGCAGAGCACAGTTACTGTCAGTGAGCTGAAGAGTCCTGCTGCTGACACAATACTGACCCCCCTGCTCTTTACAGGACCTGTCTCTGCCATTTCTAGGGATTAACATTGTGTTTTCATTTGAGAAACAGCAGGGAAAACAGGTTGTGGGAGTCTTTGATTCAATTCCCCACTCAGCTTGAGGCAGTTCAGGTATCCCACCATTGGAGAGCTGTAGGTACAGCTGCATTTCAGACCCTCAATGTCTTCCACTGATCTTGTGCTTTTATCTAGAAAGGGACCACAAAATTCACATGGTTGGACACGTCCTGTAGCAAAGGGGTTAGGATATTACTGGGGGAGAGGACAAAGAACAGGTGCCCAAGGAGCCACCTTTAAATTTTTGCATTTAAATCCTGGGGGCAGGGGTGAGAGGGATGCTCTCAGTGTATCAGACAGATCCTCTTGGAGCTAAACCTCACTATCTTGATTAACAGAAGGGAATGAAAGCTGGATTTCTGGCAGATCCATCTGGAACATCCATCACAAAAGCCACAGTTTCATTCCCCAAACTAATGCTGCTTGAGAAGGTCCTGCTGGCTGCTGCTGGGGAAGCCTCCACAAGCTACATCAGAGGGGTCTGTTAGGAAACAAAATAAACTTACAGCGTGGCTCAGCACCTTTATGCATGATTTTACTGGCCTCTTTCCTACACAAACAGTATTTTGATGACTATTTGGCTTTTGTGATATTTATTTAGAAAGAAAGATTTCCTCTGTCTTAAAACTATTTAAATACGACTTCCCATTCAGACCACTAATCTGATATAGAGCAGTGCATGGACTTTCATCCAATGCCAGAGAACTGAGAACAAAACAAGGTATCCCTGAACTGCAGAGAGGGGCAGTGTGGGGACAGGCAAATCCTCTTGGGCCCTGGAGCTTACACAGGCTCAGGGAGTTTTACTTTGCACAGTCTGCCTACAAACTGCTCCATACAGCATCTGTATTTCATCTTTAATGAGGGAGTCCTGCCATTTCAGTTCTGATTTCTTAATGCTGGGTTCCTACCAGCAAAACAATGTCTCTTTGCTTGCACTGTTTGAAATACATGGGAAAAAAATGGTCAGTGGGAAATGGAATTAAAATTGCAGAATTAACCTCATATGTGCTGTAATTCTGTATGCTGCAGGGAGAGCAGCCTGAACCAAACAGCAGCAATAATGCCTGGGTTAGGGCAGGAGAAAGATACTGAAGCTGACTCAGATGAAAGATGCTATTGATTGTTTCCCTTTTTTATTATTATTGAAAATAAAAAATATACTGAAGTTTTGTGTATGTTTTATGTATGGCAAAAGAAATTAACCTCCTTTCTTTCCAGTCTAAGTGGATCTGACACTTGAGGAAGGGTCATCTGACATTTTTTTTCACTCGCCTTCTCCCCACATTATGAATTAAATATAATGCTTCTTCTCTCTCTCCTCTTTTCCTTGAATGTTCCAAGCATTCCTCTTTTACCAATTCTGGCTTTTTTCGTCATTTGGTGGCTTGCTGTGTTGTCAGTAATATATCAGTCCACATAAATTTAAACAGGTCAAATAATACTGGAGGGTGCCTGTGGCTGCTTTTGAATGCTTTTTCCCCCCCTCTAAAAGGCCCCATTCCCGTGATTACCTTCTGCCTGGTCACTGTGTGCAAGCCAAGAGCTCAGCAGTGTGGGAGTGTGACAGTCTTGAGACATTTCTACAGCACCCAGGGGCAGTAAATTAAGGTTGACATGACCCACCAAGCACATGGCAGCTCCATTGTCAGAGCTCGTCTAACAGGAGAGATTGAATTTCACACTATGTTTGATATTAAATCTCTCCCAAGCACAAGCTGACTTGGCTGGGTAGAAAAGACACTGGGGGATCAGCAGTGAGGACCTTGGCATGGGAAGGTGCTAAATACTCCCTGCCTTCATTTGAAGCATCACCTTGCAGCCTCAGCCTGAGCTTGGTGCACAGAGGATACTGAGGTTGTGCCTACCCTGTGCTTGGTACCTGTGCCACCCCAAAAGCAGCAGCTGCACCCTGCTCCTGATTTCACTCCCTCTCCCTGCAGGCTGTGTGCTCACTGTCCCTCCCCTCAGGATACTCGGGCAGCATCCCCCATCCCTGATCCCCTGTTTCCCCTCCCCTCCTGCAGTGACCCAGGATTGTCTTACTTGCTGCTGAGCCAGGAGGAGCACATGCTGCTCTGCTGGCCACCCCAGCCTGCCCAGCTGGCCAGGAGATGGATCCTGCTTGGATGCAGTGAGAGGTCACCTTTGGCTCGAGTCAGGTGTCTAAAGTAAATTAGTTGTTCAAAATTTTCACAGATGACACAGAAGAAGCTCTTTGCAATAGGGAGATTGTCTTTTTTTAAGCTGGTAAAATGGAGTGCTTAAAATTCTACATGCAAATTATTCTGAAACTGAAATGAAAAGCTAGACTGAAAGAGTCCAGGCAGGAACCAGACACAGAAAATCAGAGAATCATAGAAAATCACAGAATCAGAGAATCATTTAAGTTGGAAAAGATCTTTAGGATTGTCTAGTCCAGCCACAGAATTACAGAATCACTTAGCAAAAGGAACAAACATACATTCATTCTCCCATTGCAGTCTCCTTGCAGCCCTCATGAAGGCCACTATCTCCTTCAAGTCCTGTGAAATCCAGAGCCTGATTAGTGGGCTACTCCAATTACATTTGATTAACAGTGGCTTGATTAGTAGTTCACACTGGATATTGTGAGTGATTACTCTGGGGATTTGAGGCACTGGGATACCCACAACACATCCAATGGGTAAATGCAGAGTTTCCAGTTCCACTATAATTGGCGTGTGCTGGAAAGCCACACACCAAATCAACATTTCACAGGCATCTGTTTGTGCCTGAAGATGTAGATGTGTCCTTGGATACCTTCACAGCCTTTTCACATGTCTAGTTGATGCTATTCAGGAAAACTTGCTAGCACAAAATATCCAGAGAGTTTAAATAGCTCAACCTGAAATAGTCCAATCTGCAATTTTGCTCACAGGGTTTTAAGGAAAGAAAAGGGTTTTTGAATCAATTTGCATGACTTTTCTCACATGACACTGCATTTCTCCCAGCTATGTGAGATTTGGATTAGGATTTTCATTTGTGCAATACTAGAGTACTTTTCTGTCTCTAGAAAGGCCACCAATCTTCATATGAAGACAATATGAGGTGGAGAAATGGCTGTTTTTCTTGCCACTTTTTGCTTCAAAGGTTAGTTATCTTCACTGTTAAATCTCAGACTTCATCATCAGCTTGAAACTGTCTGGCTTCAGCACTCAGACACTCACTGAAATGTTCTCCATAAACTGAGAGAACACTTTAGAATTTGGTAGTTTCTTCAGGAGTGGATATGTTGATGTAACCAATTCAACCAGTTCACTTCCTTTGGGCTTGCTGAACAGAGAGCTTTGTAAGTCCCAGATGTTTTGCCTGTGGAGGTATTTTCTTTAATCCTCAAATCACTGTAATGGTATTTCTGTCAATTATAGGCACCAAAACTGAGTATGTTTTTACATTGTTTGGGCAGAATTACTCCCATACTGAAAGTGTTTCTGGTCGCTACTAATCCCTTGGATAAACCATGATAGCAAAACTCAGCCTGATGTGTTTTTCCACAATGGCCTCTGGATAATTCTGAACTAATTTTTTCTATTTTCCTCCATGTATGTACTGCATTTTGCTGCATTACAATGTATTTTATCAAGACATTTATGCTTCTGGTCGACCATGCAGTTCTTATTCCTGGCTGTGCTAACAACTTCAGAGTTTTTCCCAAATTTTATGACCCAGTTTTTTTTCCAGTTTCATTCATAAAAAAATTCTGACAAATACTCAGATGGTTCCTATTGCCATGTCTGACTTCCAGAAACATCCCTGCTCAATAATCCCCCACTAAGAGCAGCTTTTGGGGAGCTGTCAGCATGGGATGGTTTTTATGCTCTTTAAAGTGCACTGACTACTGTGCTCCCATAACTCTCAGTGATCCCAGTGGAAACTGGAATTCTCAGCCTGGTCCTCAAGGCAATGTCAAAGAAATATATTAACAATTCTGTTGGATATTAAAAACACATTGCCCTACTCTGTGATCTGATCGTAAAGGCTGATTGGCTAAGCATGAACAAAATCTAAGGCTTTTGGGATTTTTAACATACTTTTCCTAGCAATTTTAGTTTATTTATCAATACCCATTTCAAATATTTTTAAACTCCTTGCAAAATGTCATAGTGCATGCCATAGCAGGGGGACCAGTACACCAACAAATGTGTTCAGCATAGTTCTTGCTTTCTGCAAAGATTCCAGTCACTGAGTTATATTAAAATAACTGCACCACTGTGCTCCTTCAGGCAGGCCAGGGTTGGTGTTTCACTCCCTGGGTGAGGGCTCTCCTCTGGGAAAACTGACAACATGAGCACCCAAGCTGTCAGACTCCTGTGAGGTCCCAAAAAAGCCTTACTGAGGAGGTAGTTCTGGAAATGTCCTGCTTCTACACAGCTTTTAGGATGCCTTAGGTACCAAAAGCAGCCTCTGGGCTGTGTCTCTCTACCCCAGGCCACCTGGCAAAGCACTGAGGAAATGAGGCTGCAGATGTTCCACAGCCCTTCACAATCTGAGACTTTCTGTCTGCTCAGGGAGCAAAGCAGACTCATAGAAGGATAAATTTAGCTGTATACATGGCTTATGACTAAAATAACTGCACATACATATAATGAGAGAAAAAGAGGTGCACATACATGTACACACACAGGCTGATTTCTTTCTTTGAGGCACTTTGTCTACTAATTAATTACCAAATAAAGGCTGTGCTGTTTAGTGATTCCCTTTTTTTCTCACTTTCTAGTTGTAATGTACTCTGAGTCTCCCCAAGGGTCCTACATGAGCACTGGATTACTCACCTTGGCTCAGGCAGCAGATACTCCTGGAGTGCACTGTGCACCAGGGAACAGAAATACCAGCTGAACTGAAGGGAGCAGTGAGGTTTGCAACAGCATCCACACTGGGAAGCCCAGGCTGAGCATAAGAAAATTTGCATTTTCTTCCAGTTGGCAGAAGAAACTACTTGCCACATCTTCAGCTGACAGAAATCTGTGCAGCTGCATTGACTTCTAATCAATGGACCTCAAGCAAACTCTGCTGGTCCAGGTGATGAAATCCCTTACAATGACAAATAAAAATGGTCACACACCTGCATGCCACACCACCTAAACCCTTTCCAGTCATCTCACAGTGGCAAAGCACACCATAGCCCCCAGTGGCACTCAGAAGAGAACAGTGGCAGGAGGCTCCCGGCAAACTCTTTACCAGTGAAACACAGGCTGCTGAGACCTGGTTTTGCCTCTAGGTTTTCATTGGATCACAATCCAATTGTGATTATCATTATTATTATCAGAATAATTGGAGTGGCAAGGAACATTTAAAGGTCATCTAGTCCAACCCCTCTGCAACGAGCAGGAACATCTCCAGCTAGATCAGGTTTCTCAGAGCAACCAAGGTCCTTGAATGTTCTCAGGCAGGGGTAATCTACCCCCTCTCTGACAAACCTGTTCCTGTGTTTCACCACCCTGATTGCAAAATGCTTCTTCTTTAAATGGAATCTAAATTCACCCTCTTTTAGTTTTAAAGCCCCTTCTTGTTCTCAGTATTTCTCAGTGGCCATTTGGTCACACCCTCCGCTTTCAAGAAGGGCTTTGTTTGTAGTGCAAGATGCAACTCTGACCAAAGATGTGATAATATAATTACTCACTTTCCAGCTACACACCAGCCCAGAGATAGCCTAAACCACCCATCAGTGCTGGAAATCAGACAGGCTGCTTTCAATTTCACAGATTGCCAGGTTCACAGTAACACCATTTGTGAAACCAATGCTGTTTTCAAACAACCAATAACAAACAGCAATACCACCATTACCTGCACCAGTCACAACAATGGGAAAATGGTTGCTAGCAAATGTATTAGGAAGTTTTTGGCTGTGTGACTTCATTAATTTAATTTTTTGAACAGTATCATGGAACCTATGGCATAGTTGGAATAAAAAGATTGAAAATTGAGTGCATAATAAGGAGTGCATGTAACTGATCAGCAGAGACTGCCTTTGCTTCTCATCTGTTACTTAATAAATGAGAAATAAATCCCATGTAGCTCAGAAAGAGAAGGAAAAAAGAACGCAAGAAGAGTAAAAGAAAAGGAAACCCTTGAGCTAAGAAACCTGGGTCAAGAAATCCAACACTGCAAGAACTGAAAGTGCTTGGATCTGTATTTTTGTTCAAAGTAAAGGGGATGTGCCAGGTCTAGGCTGGGACTAAATTCAGATACAAGTTATAAGCAGTGTCAATACTCAGGAATGCTGGAATTGGTGTTCTGCTGAGATTTCATTCACAGCAGTGAGCATCAGAGTGCCCAGACAGGGCACTGATGGAAATTGGTGGAACCAGTGCAGTTTTTTCATTCACAGAAATGCATAGCAAAGCAAGTACCCACACAGCATGCTGGTGAAAATTAGTAGAGCTAACGCAGCTCATATGATGAGTCTGACAAAAAGAAATAGTACTGGCACCACAGGATGTCAGCTGGGGCTTTTAATTCCTAGCTGGGCTCATTCAGACTGGCAGCTCTGTCTGGCTGGGCTCAGTACAGGTGTTTTTCCACTTCTGGCTGCTATTTTTCCCCAAGAGGACAAGGGCCAGACCTCCACCAGCCTCCCTGGGTGCAAGGTCAGCTCTGGGGGCACGTGGGGATGCAGGGGAAAACTTTCACACAGCCAACCAACCTTCTGGCCTCCGGCCCTTGAAAAAGTTTCCACTGTCTGCCAAGCCCTTCAAACTGCCCAAACACTTCGGAAATTACAGTATCTCGTTTTGCTGCCAGTTGGGAAACTTGTTTCACTGCATTATCTGTCAGAAAACAGAACACACCTTTGCTGGAGAAGGATATTTTGTCTCGTTATTATCAAAGTGCAGAGTTGGATTGTGAGCAAAGCTTTGAGGTGTTTCACTCAGGGCTCCCCACGAGGGCCCTATATCCAAAGGCAGCACAGGCACTCTTCTACATTTTTGTCTAGGCTGAACACCTACACTTGTACCAACTATAGAGCTCTGGCTTGTGTCTCCCACCCACAGCTCACATTTCTCTTGGATTAGTGTTCTCCCATCAGTGCTATTAATGCAGTCACATCAGGAGATCCAGTTGCTTTGTGGCCTGGAAGGCCCTTAACCATCCCCAAATTAAAGCCCTCTAGGCAATAATGTAGCTGGGCCCTAAGGATTTTCTTGGAAATGTGCTCTGAATGAGCAAACAGAAAAGAAATTAGTGCTGTGTTGATGCTCCTGGCTCTAAGATCACCTTTTGCTTGGTTGACTAAGAACTAATATGCTCTAATGGGAAGTTAAACCAGCTTTAAAAAGTCTTTATCACATGATGTCTCTTAAAAAACCCAGTCAATATTTTAAGGCATGTGTCTCTTTGCAAGTGGAGGCTCCATTAAATGTCTTAAGCCATTTTACACACATTTAAGACACACTTTCCTCACGATCCCTGCTAGAGAAATCTGGACTTAGGATTTCATTCTAAGGGAGAAAATTAACTTCAAACCACGGCTGCCACATGCTGGTCCCATGGGCAGAACAGGAGGGCAGGACTGGTATTTGGGCATTAATCAAACCTCCCCTCCCTGGGTAGGTGCTGGCTGCATGGAGAGGATCATAACATGTATAATTTAATAGGTGAGGGAAGAAGACAAGAAGAACCAGCTCTCCAGCCTGGATTTATCTGACCTTGGTTTAGGTGTAGGAAATACAGGGATGTCAGCCTGTCTGTGCCCATAAAAAGCTGCAGTCTGAGCAAAGCAAAGCTTTCTTCTCCCTCCAGGTATTAGTTCAGCTCACCAAGATCTGAGTCATAGATTTGTCTCTGCCTCCATTTATTATGAAAAGAGCCCATGGCAAATTCATTCCTAACTCACACATGCTAGCAAGGTGTCTGTGTTTATATGGGCAAATATATGGGATGAAGCTATATTTGGATTTTAGCCATGAAACAGCCAGGGACAGATCCTCTTATGTGGTCAGTCATACTCATCCAGCATGTAACTGTTGTTCTTGTTCTGAATAAACATCCAGCAATGATGAAAGGCCTCATCACACCAAAGTGCTGTTTTCAAAGGGAATTGCAGAATCTTTTTCCTAACAGAGTCTCCAAACATACAGCCTTAAACTTACACTTGCTGAAATCAATTACAGAACTTACAGGTGACTTTCTTCAAGGCTACTTGAGGCCCATAAACTGCTGTGCATGGCAGAAACCTCCTTGAACACTGGCTTAGTTCAATGATTTCTCTTCCTTCGTTCCCCCTCCCCTCAAGGGCTGCAAAGCTCAGAGAAGTTTTTAACAAGCTGACACCTCTGAATGCACATTCCTGCTTACCTTCCCAAGGTGCTGCTCCCTATCTTTTGGTCTTGTGGAGGTAATTTATGAAATGTAAAGAAAATAGCAGGCAATGTCAAGGTCCTGAGGGCATTAATAGGTGTTCATGTCCCTGCTCAGCTTCCCCTGAGACCACCTCCCACATTCCTGCCCTTGTGCCAGGACCCCATTCCAGCTCATCCCAGGGACATCAGCACCAGCCCCAGTTGGTGACAGTCCTGTCTTCAGTCTCATCTCCATTTACTCCTGCCTGGACCTTTGAGTGGACTTTGGACTTTGTCCCCCAGGGCCACCTCTCCCCTAATGGAGAAGGTGCCTATTTGATCCCAAGTTTGGGCAGGCATTGGTCATACAAGATGCTGAGTGTTTTCTGGATTAATATGAGGTTACTTATAATCTGAAAAAAAAAATTAAACTACATTTTTCATTGATTTTATTCTTTTGTCACTGTATCAGAAGTGACCAGAAGAAGAAGCAGAGCAGCAAGGAATCTCTATTCAGAAATCACCTTGAAGATGGATAATTCTGTGGCTTGAGGGAAGATGGACAGTGGCTGGGCTCCACCCTTCCCTCAAAGTTAGGAATGGGGATGACCTTATGACTGATCCCATTCATGGGATCTGAATCAACTGCATTGTTTTTATTTTGTTTGATTATTTACATGTGTAGGAAGCTTAATTTCTGGATCATGCAGGTTAATAAAGTAGAGATTGTAACATCCTTTGGGAAGGGAGGTCACAATATTATCCAGGTGCTCAGTCTGGCCCTGACCTGCACTCCCAAATGGCCCCATTTTCGCAGGGACAGGAGACAACACCCCAGTCAAAGCAGGGATTGGATTCCAGAAGATGGTGGGGACAGAGGGCTAAAATAAAACACCCATCTCAAACCCAATGTCTCTGCTCTGTGAATAAAACCAAGAATATGTCCACGAGCTCCCAACTGCACTGTTTAGCCTCTAGAGATACCAACACCTCCTGTTATGCCATGACCACACTGAAATAACTCCTGCAATTTCTCAGCATCAGCACTAAAATACCAATCACCCCTACACCACCTGTGGTGATTGAATGTGCCTTATAAACGTCAAAACACGTTCCAGCATAAATCTTCAAAGGTCTGCAAGAAACTGTTTAACAGCTCCTCTCACTTTTTACCTTCTGCACTAAGAAAGGGAAGTGGCAGTAGATGTTATTGAACTTCAGGTATTTATTTCCACTGATGGTAGGCCACAGAACTGACTATGGGACCCCCTCATGACAGACCATAGGCTATTTTCTAGTCAGCTTATGCACTTCTCTTTGTTACCAGTGGATAGTTGGGTAAAAATGTCCTTTGCCCTCTGTCTGCCTGGAAAATCCATCTTACTTTTAAAATCAGTTGGAAGTTGTATCTGGAAATCCTTGGATAAGTTAGTGTTAGGGTAGTGTTTTCCGGCACAGAAATAAGCTGGCTAGGAAAATATTTTACTCTCCATAGGGTCATTCACTCCTATGTACAAAATACAACTCATTCTTTTATGGGAACAATTGCCTCTAGAAATGTGAATCATTCATGGGTGGTGCCTACAGCTTCAGTCTTGAAAGCAATTAGAAACGTGAGAAGGTCCTGGGCTGAAATGGGGCTTGTACAAAACTGAAATGAAGCGCATCAAGTGATGGTCACTGTGCCAGGCACACATTCCTCAGGGGGCAGCAATCCAGAGCCACCAGCACCACCCCACCACAAGTGCCCCAGAGCAGTTTGCATCCTCACAGAAGGGCTGTGAGCTGTTCAGCCACCGAGCAGCAAGGAACTTGTGGGGTCCCTCATCTGGACAAATCTGCTCTGCTCTTTGCAAAACCTGATTCCTGCTTCCTCATTACTGCACACCATAGTGCCCATCCAGTTGAAAAAACCTGGCCTAAATTGCAGGGACTTTAAAAAGATTTGAAAAAGTGAATAATTTGGGATTATTTGCAGCCTTTTGCAGAGTAAATTGCAAGCAACTCCTCCCACTCTGACAATGCTTTCCCAGACTGAAGACAAACATCTGGGACTGTTGGTTCATATGTGCTGTGGACCTTCCACACTGAGACTGGAGAAATGCACATGGGCTGGGAATGAACCCCACGGGCTGAGTGGCACCTGGAGTGAGCTGCAAACCAGTTCACTTTCCATGGAATGTTGACATAACACAGAGTGAGGGGCAAAATCTGCAATCAGCTTCCTTTGGCCACAGACTTGAACAGCGTGTGCTGAAGGGAAGTGACACAAGGAGCTCTTAGAAGGTCTGGAAATAAGTGGTTTTCAGCTGCATCCAAACAGACAGAGAATTAGTTTGTACTTTGCTGGTCTGTGTGTGTGCAGAAATCACCAATGGATCCAATACAACAGATCAACAATGAGGAGCCCAAACAGGGGTCATTGAGGTCAGGGAAACCCTTCCACTATCTTCTCCAGGAATTCCCCCTGGATAAATCAAAAAAGTTCAATCTCCAGCAGTCTCAGTATTTAAAATATGCTCTGCACCAAAGACAAACAGTTCCATATTTCAATAGGTTAATTTTGTAGATGTGCCTATACCAAGAACAAGTTCCTCCAGAAATCTGACCCACTGCCTCAGTCAGAGCATTTGGTGGGTCTGTAGAAAAAAAAACCAAACCAAACAAAAAACCCAGACCCCAAACCCCTGCTTTCTAGAATCAGAAACCATGAGGCAGAGAGCTCCACTTTATCACTATCTGCCTAAATATATAAATAATCCAAAATCTGATGTGTGTGTTGGACAGCACCCTCAGGCTATCATTTTACACCCAGCTGTTATTCTCAGAGGATTCTCAGTAAATCCAGAAATAGACCCAGCCAGGAGTCGGGAACAGGCTCAGAGGAGAATGTCGCCATATGGCAGCTCCTGACTGTTGCATAAATGTATTGATTAGCTGAACCAGCTTCAGGATGTCTCTATTAAGGACAGTAGCATCAAGGGGAGATGTAAAATTATCAGAAACATGAAAGAGCACCTGAACTGGCTGTTCTTTTCCACTTAAGTATCTTTTTGTACAAAGTATGACACCGATTGCTTGAGAAAATAAGTTAGTTCGGTTTAAATCTGAAGCTTAAAGACAAATCCTAAATAAAAATCAAACATAATAATAATATTTTATTGCTATGACAACCCAGAACAGCACATTAGCAACCCAAATGACAATATTCTTCCTTCTCTTGCATTGACATTGGCAAGGAAAGAAATTATGTTGGAGTTTTTAATATATGTTTTCAAAAGGGAAAGATGATCGCACATTAAAACCCACAATGAAAATAGAATCCTCAAAGAGAATTTTCTTGAGCAGTCTAAGCAGCTAGTGAGTGGGTTTTGAACTGTGTGCTTTAAGCCAGAGAGGAGCCTGCTGCAAAACAAGTTCTCCCATTCACTTGTGTGACCTAGAGAAAAACCACTTTATCACAGACTCACAGAAGGGTCTGGGTTGGAAGGGACCTTAAAGATCACCCAGTTCCAACCCCTGCCATGAGCAGGGACATCTTCCACTAAACCAGGTCACTCAAAGCACCATTGCTGTCACCAACAGTCCAAGACCAGCTCAAGGGGGACAAGAGCTGCAGACTTTAACTTCATCTGGGACACAGAAGTCCTCATTGTGTCCTCCTTGGTGACAGTGACACACCTGGAGCATTGGGTCACAGGAGGAGGCCAGCTGTATTGGACAGGGGATAGAGCCAAAATGTGGGACTCTTAAAACTGTGCCCTGCAGCTCAGAATCCTGCAGCGACCTCACTGTGCTCTGACAGCAGAGTCAAGTGTGAGCTGGTCAGGATGGATCAGATGGACGTCAGCCACCAAAAGCCACTTACTCAGAGAGTGAGATTTGACAGCATCGGGATGATAAAGAAGCCAGAAGGAAAGGTATTTTGATTTCAAAAATAGGTCAAACATCAGGTATTAGACTGCACATTCCCTCACCCTTCACTAACAGAAAACCCTTTCTCAAAGGGGCAAAATGCCCTTTTTCTTGTTGATGTTCCTACTGCATTTGTCTGAGCCTTGAGGAGCCTGTGCAAATCTGTATTGCTCCCCCCCAGCAGTCTGGGGGTGTCTAGAGGCAAAGGCAGGGCACCTGGCAGGTCCACATAACAAAATCCATCCTTGACACAAACCAAACTCTACAGCAAAACCTTAGCGTGGTGCCCAGGCATTTCCTCACACAACTTCACAACGACAGCCAAGGGATACATTTCTCTCCATTTTCAATGTGCCTGGATGGCTTATCTTGATGTTTCAGATCCAGAGGCAGGATTGGGCCTGGGGTTTTGGGATTAGCTTGGGCTGGACATTCCTCTCCATGAATAAAGAATGAGCATCCCAGCATGGCACCAAGGAGCTCTGTGTTGAGGCTGATCCCAGGCTTCAGATGAGAGGATAAACCCAGGTTTTCAACTGCTTGGGATTGTAGCTGCTGTCTTGAACTTCTGGAAAAGCTGAAGCTGCTCACCATGACACCGAGCCAATTTCATAGCTGGGTGACCACTGAAGAAATATAAAACAGCAAACAAGCTCATCCTGAAAAGTTTTCTGTATTGCATTTTGGGTTTAAAATGTCCGCAAAGAAAGTTCTGTTAGTTTAGAGAGTTGTTGGCCGAAATGGATAAATTTTCCAGGGAAGTCAGCCAGTTTTTAAAGGAGGCCAAATCTGTTTCCACATGGAAATTGGCTCATTTTTGGAGTATAGATGAGTTTTGCATAAAATATATTAAATTCCTTCCCCCACCCACAACTGTACACACTTTCATGCTTCTTGATGGGAGAACTGCTATTCCACCATCACATGGAAATGCAATTTCAAAAAGTGCAATATTATGTAATTAAAATGCCAGTCATGTCAGTATGGATGAAACAGGGAAAAGAGAGGAATAAAACCAGGAAAACAAAGATTATCCAATTGAGTCTGCTCTTGGAAATGCTTTTTTCTATCTACCTAAGCTCTTCCAGAAGCTGCACATGGGTGCAGATACTGTCAACATTCTTGTTCTTTCAAAAAATAATCAAGGCCTCAGCAACAGAAAATAAAGTTCGGAAAAAAATCCACAACCCATGACATAACTATTAGCAACTGCATGGTGTATTGCCATTAATTAGCAAAAGGCCAGTTATACAACCTGCTCAACTTTAACAGCCCTCATCCTGAGACCATTTGGGCAGCAAGTTTGTTCCAAGAAGCACACCCTCCTCAAATGAGGAGTATCGTGGAAAAAAGAAAGATGTTTTTAAATACATACTGTACCAAAGGACCAAGATGTGCTGAAAAACACATAGCATGTACCAATGCCTCTCTCTGAAGTGTCTGCCATTTGGAATATTGTCATTTAAATACTTTGCCTGTTCACTCTATTTTGAATGGCTTTGTTATAGGACTGCAGGGAAATTCTCTGGAGAAACTGGGAAAAAAAGTGTTTTGGAAAGTATTTCAGGGTCAGATTTGTCAGAATGCCCCATTTTAACCTTTTCAATGAAAGAAAAAAATCACTGCATGTTGACACATAGATATGTGTTCTACAATAAGTATCTATAAAATAGATAGGAAATTAATAGTAGCTTGACTTAAAAAGATATGGCTTAGAAATGATCAAAGAAGGTTTCAGGTGGTCTGCATTAAGTGCTAAAGGAGAAATTCTGTCAAAAAATGTCAACATTTTGACAATTTACATGAGATGGAAACCCAAGTCTTGCCCTCCTGTAATCTTACACATCCTGGATCAATTGCATCTTTAGTAAAGGAGATCCTAGTGCTTGATTGATGGATGTGAAACCTTATTCCAGATAAGCTTGGCACTACAGCAGTGTGTAATCATGGCACTCATGACCATGCTGGGTATGAGGAAGAAAGCTGTGCAAACAGGTAGGAATCCAAATTCATCCAACTCATCTCTTATGGAGAAAGGTCATTGCTTCATTCAGGTATTCACTAAATATAGAAAATGTTCAGGAAGCTAAGAACTTTGATCTGGAAATACTCATCGGCTCAGTGCTATGAAGGGATGAGGGAAATGTTTAAAAATGATCGAGGGAAACAGATGTTTGGCTTCTCCCTCCACTGCCACTAAATCAGTCACTGGCCCAAACTGGTATTTAACACAGGTGATTTTCCACAAAGCTAATCCTGCTTTCATTCAGGGCATTCCTCTTCCAATAAAAGTCCATCTGCTTGCCTAGCTTTAGACACCAGCATAAATTTTGGCCTGTCCAAATGGATCTTGCAAGGGGGTCTCTGCACTAAGGCTGAGAGAGCCACATGCTGCTTAGTGAGAAATCACAGAGCTGCTCACAGCTTGAGCTGTCTGAGTCACCAGCTGATGAGAAACTTGACTTTTTGCTCGATTTTTCCCCCCCTGTTCTTTTTAAGGAAACTTTAAAAAACAAATAAACCCTACAGGCAAGCAAGCAAGCAAACTTTCTCATTTCATAGGCACCTCCTCCGAGCCATGGTTAAATACACCACAAAATCCATTTTCTCATGGATTTTTTTCATTTCTTTCCTGCTTGCCTCCTTTTGTTTTTCCACAGGCATTAGTGTAATTTTCTCCTCCTGCACACAGGCTGTGAGCATTTAGTTCATTCTCTCTGACTTACAGAGTAAGGGCTACCAACTGTTACGTGCCCCAGCAGCTGCATCCAATTCCCCTTTGCAAACAAGAAGCCACAGTGAGATGTTTTTTGCTAAAGGAAGGTGATAGCAATAGTTCTGAGTTATTAGGGTGCAGAGTAAGGGCAGAAGACCTGGAAATCAAGTCAACAAGGTCCTTTCTGTGCAACCCCAGCCCTAATTTAAGGCCTAAGCTCACTGAAACACCCCATGGTCAGTTCAGGCTGAGTCCCTAGCTCACAGCTTTTCTCCTCTCTCAGCTTTTCTCTTCTCCCAGCTCATACTGGTCATGAAGCAGCAGACCCAGATGCTTATGGACAATAAACATGGATAATAGCTTAAAGCGCTTAACCCCACACAACTGTCCATACAATTATCTACTTAATGTATTTACATCATTCTTATTATGTCTCATCAGCTCCCATGCATTAATGGACTTTATCCTCTGCAAGTGCCTACCACAATAGGACAAAAAAATCATGTCAACATTTGTCCCTATTTCTCTTATGCCAGGGTTCTTCTGATCATCAAAATAGCTTTTTTATCTTGAAAATGCTACAAAAACCATACTGTCAACAAAAGCAAGTTTGTACTGGAAAGTTTACAAGTTCAACAAAAGTAATGCTGCCGCTTAACAAAACTGTGATTGCAAAAGAACTCAAAACATTTATACTGCCATGAGTGTAATTTAAGGATATTTAGCCTTTGCTCAACCTTTTACAGACAAAATGGTGTTTCACCCTGTCTGTTATAGCATTTAGATTGCAAAATCTAACAGACTATTAGCAGCAAAACTGAATTATGAATGCTAAAGTTGCATTACAATACTGCAGCTTTAAAAATAGATAAATGATTTCATAGAAACAGCTTTTTAAACTTTTTTATCATAAAAAATTAATTGTAGGACATAATTTGTTTAATGTCAGCATACAGGGTAACTTAGTTTATGGCATATATTTTAGTTCCCCGCTATGTTTTAGGAACAGCAGGTAACAGCTTGTCAGTATCTTACAGGAAATAAACCAATGATAAAATCACTGGTCTTTCATTTCATGATTCTTGGTTAACCCAGAGTTTGTGTGGCAGGATATGGGAAATCTTGTAGTTTGGGGACTTCTGCACAGACTTCTGCAAGCTGAGTTTATCAAGGCTTAGTCAGAATGAAAAACGTGAGAGGATGTATTGCTTCTCTCGGATTCTGAGAGAATTCTGGGCAAGTACTTGGTAGAGACATACCCAGACACAAGAAAACACACTTGGTTCAGGGTACCACAATTTTCACACCCCCAGTGAAAAAAGATCACACAGAATAATAAAACACCTGTCTTCTGAGATAAATTACTAAATAAAAATCTACATTGTGATACATCATTGGAATCCACACATCATTTCAGCTTTAGGCTTCCTTTGGGAAACTCTGTTAGGTGTTTGCCCACAAAATCAACTCTCCCTTTTTTCCTCTAGCTTTAGCACAGGTTTTACCCACAAAGGGTGATACGTGCTGTTCTGTTCATGGCCTCATGGACTGGAATTGGAGGTGAAAGTTGTTTTGGGCTAAAGGAGTATACGGCTGATGTATTGCTTCCATTTATTATTTGATCTCATTCTATTGTGTGCTTCCTTATGGCACACTCAATAGGCCTGTAATCATGGGGAACAAGATAGAAAGGGTAGGGCAAGGATTGTATTTCCTGCCTTGGCTGGTGCATAATTTTTATTAGAGCTTATTTTGAAACACAACTTCGAGATAAGAATCCAGCATGAAGGATTAGAGATACAATGTTCTGGGCTGAAACCTACAGTTATTTATTTTAGTTTTATGTAAGCAACATGAAGAGTTAATACACTGTCCACTTTTTAATAGCTGAAATGTTTGAGCTTTTGTTTTTAAAAAAAATGGGAAATGATACAGTGCTGTTTAAAAAAAATTGTTTTTCCAGCTCCTTTGGTACAACAATTGTTTGATATAAACTTTCATGACACTGTGAGCTTCCTCTCTGCTAATAGCCCAAATGTTCTTTTTCCAGCAGTAGGAAAGTGCTCGTGTCCAGGGATAGATCACAGCAGCTGCCCCAGAACAAGGAGCCCCATGGAGGTGCCAAGGCAAGGACACTGAGCCATGTGGGGTTTGGCACTCACTGAGTATGGAGGGAGGGATATGTCCATGAAGGGGAGAGGAGGGGAGTGTCTTTTTTAAAGGAAAAGCCTTGTATAGTGTGGCTCGTGAGGGAAAAGAGGACATGAAGTAGAAAATTAAATGCAGCTGTTTGCTTATGCAGGGGAACAGGCAGCCCTGTGCCTGCCCCAAAGCCCTGAGTGCTGCAGGGAAGGTGGAGGAGTTTGCACCAAAGCAGATGAGACGTGGGGAGAGGTTTCATCCACCTGAGGACGTGGAGAAGGGGTGATCTGCAGCTGAGACAATGGCAGGTGGCCAGGGACAGAGCTGGCAAGAGGCTCAGGGATCAGCATCCCTGCTCCACTCCCAAGAAACATCATTCCCCTTATGGGGATGGACAGCCTGAGTGTGGATATCCCACCTCTGGCCTTGGGGCTGGGCAAGGCAGAGGGCAAATCCTCTGGCAGCAGGTTCCCAGAGATCAGAGGGATAGAGCCATGCTTTGATCAATGTGTCTCTGATGACTTTTGGGAATTAAGGCTGAGGAAGTGAAAGAAAACTTGCAGTGCAGCCACATGGCTCTTGGAATAATAAAAACCCCTTGAGAAGTTGCAGGTTTGAACAGGTCTGGTCAGAAGTTTTCAGAAAAATCTTCAACTCTTCCTTGATGAAGCTTGTTGAAGTGGAGATCTTGCCAGGCTTTTATGCATAAAAAGAGCTGAAAGATCCCCCAAAAAATGTCTTGCCTAGGAAAGCAGGTTGCATGAACTCAGGTCATTCAACATCTTCACACCTTCTGCTGCCTGCTGGGGGTAGCCCATGCCTGACTCCCATCTTTACACACACAACACTACTTGTGAGCAAGAAAACCTCAGAAAGGACCCTGGCCCAAACAGGTCAGGACCTAATGGACCCAAATAGACTCTGGGACTCTTGAAACCCTTTGATGCAGGAGTGCAAGTGTAGATAGAAATGTGCATCCCTCCCTGTGGGCCTCCACCAGCAGGCTCCTCCTGTCTCTGCTGTCAAGGGGGCACCAGCCAGGGCTGGCAAGGTCCCTTTCCCCACCTCAGATGCCTCCTACCAGCCCTGCCACAAGTCCAAGGTCCACAGTGCTGAGCTCTTTCAGGAGTCAGTCCCTCCAGCTGTGGTCTGCAGAGCCCCTCTCTGGGCTGGCCACACTCTCTGTGTCTCCCCAAGGAGCCCCTCTTTGTTCTGGCCACACTCTCTGTGTCCCCCCAAGGAGCCCCTCTCTGGGCTGGCCACACTCTCTGTGTCCCCCCAAGGAGCAGGGACAGGAGCAGTTATCATGCTCAGCAAATGCCCTGCAACACCCTGACTTGCCATCACTTAACCACTCCCTGGCCTTCTCACTGCAGGCATTATCCAAAGCCCCAGACATTTGGTATCTGTACACTCTGTCTCAGGCCTTTTTGGGCCCTCACTTGGTCTGTCCAAGCAGATGGGATGGTGTANGCAGGCACAGGAGCAGTTATCATGCTCAGCAAATGCCCTGCAACACCCTGACTTGCCATCACTTAACCACTCCCTGGCCTTCTCACTGCAGGCATTATCCAAAGCCCCAGACATTTGGTATCTGTACACTCTGTCTCAGGCCTTTTTGGGCCCTCACTTGGTCTGTCCAAGCAGATGGGATGGTGTAGATACTGTAACAGTAAAATGGAGGAAAGTGGTGAAGCTCTTGTGCATCAGATGTGCAGCAGTTAATTTGGGATGGCAAGGAGCCCACAGTGGCCAGTTCCTGTGTCCTGTCCAAAAGGTGATGACATTCCCTGATTGAAAACATGATCCTGTGCACCTCACAGACAATTGCAGTCACAGGCTGAATTGTATAAATCTACTTTCATAAAAGATAAAATCTTCCCTTGTATTTTTTCCATTGCTCAATTAACTATTGTTTTGCTCAGCATGTTTTAATCATAAGTAAGTTCATTAATAGATGTGCTCTTTGGAGTCATGGGGGAATCTGTGATATAATAGCATTAATCTTTCTGAATAACATCATTAATATCCTTTGCCCCTTAAAGGCACCCACTCTGTCCCCCAGGCAATTATAAAACTTTGTTCCATGGCACTGAATGAGCTCATCCAGCTAAAATGACTACAATGCATGTCTGCATAATATTGCTGTTAGCTGAATTCTATTTATTTTTTCTGCTGGTCAGAGACTATTAGAACTTGTTTGTGAGCATGTTGGTTCTTTTGCTGTAAAGCCACCAGCTCAGCTGGCTGCTCTCCACAGGGATCTCAGGAGAGCTGTCCTATAGAAGGGTCATGAAAGAAGGAGGAGACCTAGAAATCCCTAAGCTGGAAGCTATTTGACAATTCTCTCCAAAATAATCTAGCAGTTGTTTGACCACTAGAGACAGATCCTGTTAGAGAGACTCCCATTAATTCAGCAGGCTTGGGAATCCTGCTAAGCTTACTTGGCATTTCAACCAGCCTTACTGAAACAGAATTCCCAGTTTCTGAGTGAACAGGCACTTTTCTGCCCAGAGCAGCATCTCCATGCAGTGAGAGGCTGGGCCATGTCTATTAAAGATTTCCAGCACCAGACATCTTTGAATGGATTACATTTTCCGTCCAGACACTTAAATCTTCCCATCTTGGAATCAAGATTCAAACTTCTAAAGAATTTGGGTTTACATTTTATTCATCCTACTTCCTCATTAGAAAAACAGACACACTGCTCTTCCCTCCTTTATACAGCAAGCTGGGAACTATAGATAAAAATTCCTATACAGAGGTGAGACATCTGAATTTTTTCATGAGTGTACTGGGCAGCTGCTGTGTGCTCTGAGCAGAGCAGCAGAGTTTGTGGGCTTGCTGTGTTTATTCTGTCCATATTTGGATGGGAAGAGGCATAGGCAGTAGATGAAAGTAGTTCATATAATAAAACTGGGTTTGGATGAAACTCAGCAGTATATTGCTGCTTCGTTCTAGCACTCCTGAAATAGTAAGACCTTGTCAAATTCAGTCCCAGAGGAGAAGACCAGGCAGACTTCAGCTTCAACATGTGCCACATAGCTGCACTTTGCCATATTTGCTCACATTATGGCATATATGTGTGGAGGAAGAAGGGAAGAAATTTCCCCATTTCTAAGCTGTAAAATGTCTTTCAACACCTCTCTTCTTTACTGCAACAGCAATTTGTCATTATTGGTCACAGAGAGAGGAGATTACATGACTACAGCCACTCCATCTGCAAACACAGCCTCCCAAAATGTAGGTCCAGATCAAGTCTAAGCAGGGGGAATTGAAGTTTTTTTTCTTAAATTCCAACTTGTATCTCAAAAAAACTCCAAAACAACCTAACTCTTCTTGCTACCTCTTTAATTTCCAGCTACACACAAATTCCTGAATATAGGACCACAGGCTTTTGACCAGGGGTTTCACAGGTGCTGCCACAGGCATGATGCACCTTGAGGTTGCAAGTTACATAAAAAGAAGGGGAAGAGAAGCATTTCATGGACAAGGAGCTTTGCTGAACCTTGAGCACAAGGAGGAGTGGTCCCACTACCAAAGGACAGTGTCTGAGGCCACGTTGGATGGGGCTTTGGGCAGCCTGCTCTGGTGAAGGTGTCCCTGCCCATGACAGGGGAATTGAAACCAGTTGATCTTTAAAGTTCCTTCCAACCCCCTTTATGGTTCTGTGATTCTGTTTGCAGCTTTGTGGTCAGATTTATCTGATGGGGAGGTACAGAGAGGATGGGGAAGCTGCACTCAGGTATGACAACGTTAAAGTTACCTGGAGTCTGAGACTGGGGAGGAGGCATTGATCATAAACAGCACCCTTTTGTTCATTCCTGGCTCATTCCAGTAGGAGCAGATGACACAAACACCCTGCCACACAAGGATGCTGCTTCTCCTGGGGGTCAGAATCTTGATTTTAGCAGCAAGGGCACTCCTGGGAGCAGAGTGTCCCCACAACCCCTGCAATGTCAGAACCAGTCACATCTTTAGGTGCTATTTCTGCCCAGTATAACTATGAGGGGATGCAGTCATCTCACTGAGATCAGCCCAGCACATGACACCAGGGTGTCATACTAGCCAAAAGTGAGCCTGCAGTGACCTGGCTGCTCCTCCTTGCTGTGCCACAACATTCTTTCTGACATCAGGAAAACCTCAGTGCCAGAAACGCTCTCTCGATGAAGTGTGAACAGTATTTCCTTTCTCCCACAGCAGGACTGTCTGGGCTGGTGAACCCTTTGGGCAGGGAGCTCCTCTGGCTGCAGCCCTGCAGATAAGAGTGCACAGTGGGAGCCCTGATCCCAGCCAGGGCCTCCAGGCACACCCCACAGGCTGATGAACAGGGCAGGCAGCAGCCCTGCCTCTCCTCCAGCTCACCCCCTGCACATCAGGGCTCCTAAACCTCCCTGTGAGTGATATCTGCACAGTAGCCACAGCCACAGATGCTGCCAACCCCACAAAAGGAGGGTGAGACAGGTCTTCATCATATCTCCTCACATCTGTAGGGGCATGCAAGTTTAGGAGTACTGGACAAATAATTCCTCAGCTGCATCTGAGGCACAGACCAGAGCAAACTCTCTGCTGACTGCAGACCTGTTGCAGAGGAAGCTGCCTCGTGGCTCTCAAACAACATATCTGGTTTAAACCTACTTTCAGTGCCTTCATCCAAAAGTCCCTGCCAAAGTTCACATCTCTCTGAATCTCCCACTCCTCTGCCTGCTCCTGCCTCCCGCTCCCTCTCCCTCCATCTTCCTTCCCACAGCCGTGGGAACAGACTTCATCACTTGAGAAAAATGCCCTGCTCTTACCCCCCGCTGTTGCTTGAGGCAGACAAAAAAAATTAAAGTCTTTTGAGCAGAGAATCCTTGACAGGACAAGAAATAATACTGACCCCAGTGAGGATGGCACGTACTGCCAGAGAGGTGGCTCGGGCTGTGTGTGCTGCAACCAGCTGTCTGTGGGACTACAATGCAGTGTGGAGGATATGGAATATAATTTCCCTCTCCATTTACATTTAATACAATGGCTTTGGACCACACATTATTAAAAAAAAAAAACAACAACACGAAGTCTCGGCACATGGCTTTCACTAATGGCTTGTTACCCCTCTAACACTGTCTCTTCAGTGAAGAGTGACAGTGTGATTTGTGTCTCTCCCAAAGACTCCCCTTGCCTTCTTCCCTACCCTGTCTGAAATCTCCTACTTTTTAAAAATAACACCTCTGTATAACAGTGGGAGGACAGGACTCACATGGGTGGTCCCTTATAATGAAGATAGAGTATCTGGGAACAATATTTTAATGTGTTTTTCTTCTAATTGAGTTTTTCCAGCCTTTGGGATAATTATTTCTACCAATTAGCCCAGTGGTATTGTTAGCTGGAGGCAACCAGTCCTTCTTCAGGCCTCTGACAGAGGTTTACAGTATGCACAATGGTGCACAGTCCAGTTTATGAGAAAAAAATTGCCCCTCTGCTCCCAAAAGTATGGGAAACAACTCCGTTGTGAGACACACATTTCCCATGGAAATTGTCCTGAGAAGCTTCAGGAGGGTCCACGTTTCAGATAAAAGCAAGTGGGTGGAGATTGTGAACTACAGCTCAGGAAAGAGCTGAAAGGGAGAGTGGCACAGGAGAGGGGAGGCAGGGGACAGCTCTGGCCCTTGGGCCCTGCAGTGTCCCAGAGATGCCAAAGCACCACTCTGGCACCAAGGGACCCCCAACAATGGAAGAACAGGACAAGATTTAACAACAGCAAATTAATTAGGAGTGAATTTTAAGCCCTTCTTTGCAAACATAAGAGTTAGACACTTGTTTTTCCTAAAAAATGGGAGCTGGAAGAGGATGCAGTCAGGTGAGTGCCAGAGCAGTGGCCTTGGGCACCAGCCTGGAGTGGCTTTGTTTCACCTCAACCTTGAGCAGGGCACTTTTTAGCAGTCTGCACAAGGAAGCTCTTAGTGCTGAGGAGAGAGGCCTGGCAAGAACTCAGTGCAAAGTCCCTGTAGCAAAAATATATAATTGTTATAAAGGCAAAGACTAGTGAGGAGTAATGTATAAGCTGATAGAAAATAGGCACAGCATTGGGTAATTTCTAGCCACGTCTTACAGGACCAAAAATAATTGCTTGGGCTAAATTCAGTGAAAGTAGCAGAATTTTTCAAGTCAAAGATGAATAAGGCCTTTACACAGCCTGAAATGCAAATGACCTGGTGATGATGGACATATAAACATGAATTCTTACCTAGACTTAAAAAAATATATTCTCCCCAAGTTTTTTAAAGAAAGTAGGGAAGAAATGCACCCCTGTAGAAATACCTCAATGGAATCCTTTTCATTAGAAAATGGTCATTCCTGGCAAAGGAATCTGTGGAAGCAGAAGAGCATCAGGAGAGATGTCTCCAAATTCAGGTTTTTTAAGAGAACTCTTATAAAGAGGGCTCATTTTATGAACTCTTAGATGTGTGTTTGTCCCTGACTTCCTCATTTTCCTTCCCAGCCCAGTAAATTCTTCCTGCACTGGGAGAGTCTCTGAATTACTGTGGACAATTTCAGTGCTTTAGCAAAGAAGCAGAGAATTTATTACTAAGATAGAAGTCCCAAACAACAAGTTCAGCATGTGCTAGATGTCCTGGTGGTAAGTGCTTTACACAACAAATATCTCCATACAGAGCCAAGAAGACTGAAACTTCAATGGAGTCACTCACATGATGACCAGGGAGGAGTGGCACAGAGGTTTGGACTGATTTCCCTGAGATTACAGAGCCAATTAACGAGAATTAATCAGAAATACAAGTTGCTCACATTCGTTTCCTTTGCCATGATGCTTCCTTATTTATTAGACATTTTATAATTTGTATAAATGATAATATTTAAGGAGTGTGCCTCTGTTTAAAATAATTTTTCCTTGGAAGTAATGGGACCAGTTTTTTCAAGGACTACAAGTCCTGTGCATAGAAATCAGGTATTCCATTTGCCTAGACCATTCCCAGTGTCTGTCTGAGCTGTTCTGCCAAACCTGCAGCCACACTGACTCTACAATACCTTTTGTTAATCTTCATTTCATCTGAAATGTGAGAAAATGCGTCTTAAAAGCAGAACTGGATACAAAGGAGGTTTTCTAACTTGAAAAAGTATTGTTTGATCTTCCCTTCATATTGTCAGGTATTCTTTACACTTCAGACCAACAGTGCCTGGTGTTTGGGTCCCAGTTTTAACCACCTCAGGCCAGTCTGTACTGGCTTTTACAAAAGATGAGCAAACTCTGTAAGAGCTCTAGGTAGGAAAGGGTTTTTTACTGAGATCACATCACAATAAATTTCCTGGCGTTTGTTCTACCAGAGTTTTAGTAACCTTAAAAGATGGGGAAAAAAAAAAAAGATAAAATCCCAACTACAAAATCTTGAAGCAATTTCTTTAAAAGAGAGGTCTGTCTCAGATTATAAAGAAGTCCCACTGTGGTTTCCACAAGCTAAAACAGTGGATTGGGCAGTAGTCAACAGGGACACTGTGGATCAGACCTAATGCATATCCATGCAAGACATTTTTTAACATGTAAGCCAGCATCAGATGCTTCAGAGAAAATCCATGCAGCTGTGGGATAATCTGCCTGCCAGGACAATTTCGTCCTAAATCTTTATACTGAAACACTTAAACCCTGAAGAATGAGGTCTGATAATATTTCCAAGCCTCTAGTTTTGTTAGCTTTAGAGTTACAGTTCACTCTGCACTTGCTATCAATATAAAATGTCCAATTCCTACTTGAACCTTGCTAAATCCTTAGCCTCAAAGGGGCTCAGTTTCAACAGTCTACCTAGACTTTGTCAAAAAGGTAAGGAGAAAGAAAAAACTTTGCAAGTGCCTTAGATATCAGAACCAGCTCCAGGAGAATAGAACATAGAGGAAGATAAAGAAGAAGTATAACTTCAAAAGGTCAGAGAGCAAACATCTGAAACAGCTGAAGAAAAACCATCTCTCACTCCAGGTTTAAGATAACTGGCAGAAGAAGAAAATAATTTTTAAGGATACCTGCTTCCCCCATGTAAAATGAGGTTTTCACTGGTAAATATGCTAACCTGAAGCTGTTTAATATCACTTTTTCAACAGATGTTGGCTACATTTGCAAATAGTAACTCCAGGAAATGGTTGAGATGGATGCAAAGGCACTTGGAAATACTTTATAAAGCACTGTAGCTTTCCTGCAGGCAGTGGAACTCTGCCAGTTGCACAAGATGAAGATCTGGCCTACTCATTAAAGGTTTCAGATCTTCAAGGAAAGAGGTAGGCATGTGTTCAGAGTTGAGCTCCCTGACCTAAAAACCCAAGGAGAGAGTAGCAGAACAGAGCAGCACATCTGAAAATCCTCTGGATAAGTGTGGGTCATAGCTCAGAGAGGCACTGACTATCACACCTGGCTCTTTCCAAGAAGAAATTGCTCGTATTTCTAGAGGGTGCACTGGAAAAGGGATCCTAATTTTGCATGTCTTTTTGGGAGGCAGGGAAGGACACAGATAATGAGATATGGGAGCCCTGCTTCTGCTTAAGTTCTGAAATGGGCCCTGGATGCCTGTATAAAGCAGAAGCTGGTCTAAGGTAGTGAAAATCAGGGCATTAATTTTAGATTAAAATTTCTACAATCATGCATTTCTCATTCTACACAGATGTTTCTGGGCAAAACTGCAGAATAACACCAAGAGAGATCACCTCAAGTGAGGGCAATGCCCCACCTAATCCTGTCAGTGCCCAAGAGAAAGCAAACACAACATATGTGGGTCAAGCATTTCCATGATGTACCCCCCAAAAGTGCAGTCATCCAGGTTTTTACCAAGCTGGAAGAACATTGTATTTAATAACTGTTCTTGGACTCTTCCTCCTTGAAAATGCCTTTTTGAACTCATTTATAATTTTGGCCTCCCCATCATCCCTAGCAATGATTTTCACAATTCCACTGGGTGAAAAATTAGAGCTTTGGTAGAACTTATTTTTAAACCTGATAATTTGACTGGGTGCCCTTGACTTTTTGGGTTGTGTTCACCTTCTCCACACTGCTGAGGGTTTTATGTGTCTTCATTGCCTTCAGCCACCTCACTTCCAAGCTGAAGGGTCACAGCCTACACATGAAAGTTGCTCCATTCTTCTCTGTCCTTTTTGCTCTTCTTTGTGCCATTTCTCCTACATCTTTCTGAGCATGAGGATGAGTAGGACTTTATATCCAAAATACAAAAGGACCCACTATTGTGTATTTATTCTCTCTTTTCCCCAGAAAAGTGCATTTTAAAAGAAGATGATTTGCCAAGATCTCTGAAAAGCCTCATTGATTTTATTGTTTCTTCTCATACTAAACCAGTTTTTCAGGACTATTTCCTTAGATCCTATAGACTTGGCTCTTTTTCCAATAAACTTCAAAGTGAAGTTCTCTCTTACTTTAGCAGGCCCTTTGCCTCAGCACTTGAGTTGCATAATTGTTAATCCAAAACATCCTGCCTCAGTGATGCCAAGCACTTTAAAATTAAAACACACCAAAACTTGGAAAGTTACATGAGTCACCCCAAAAATAGCCGTCCTGCCATTTTCCAGCAGATAGGATTTAGTGTTGCAGTGACTGCTTGGTGTGTCTCTGGATAATCCCTGGCTCTGGGAGGTGTGAACACCCTCATCTTGGGCTCTGCAGCAGGCACCAGAGCTGACTGCAACACGAGCTCCAGCTCCCAGGAAGCCAGATTTCTGGAGTCACTGCTGGGGCAGGGTTAGCCAGCCAAGTTATTGCACAGATTTCACAAGATTTCTTCACTCACCACAGCTGAAGATCACATTCAGTTCATTCACACCCTGTTTCTCCTTGTGTTGTTTCTTTTGGTTTCAGAGTGTGAAGTGTCACATTCTGCGTGTGACCCATGACCTTGCTACCCTTGTGCTGATCCACCTGCCCTTCCTCCCTGCCTGCATCCTGCTGGGAGTCACATGGGCTGTTCTGGGCAGACTGATTTGCTGTTTTGGGAGGCACTGAGGAAGGAGCAGCCTCCCCAGGAGATGTTCTGGAAGTGGGGACACAGTAATGTCCTTTGCCATAGACCTTACAGCTGCTGCAGAGTGGTGAAAAGCATTCACACAACAAAAGGTTTGAAGTACCAACAGCTTCCACGTGGCAGAAAGGATGGACTGCATTTGTCCTGGTTCTTTTGACGTACCCAGTCCCAGGTACCATGGGGTGAATCCTGGGAGATACTTAGAAGAACCTCACTATTCAGAATAATAATTAAGAATGAATGACTGGATCTTTACCACCAGCAAGTAGAGTTGCCATGTCCAACACACTTGGCAAGAGGCAACCTTCAATTCATGCAGGATCAGACCTGTTTAATCCATTAATCTTCACAACATGTTGAAGCAGCTGGGTTTTAGCATCCTTATTTTGCTCAGGCAGGGTGACTTTTCTTTCACCACAGAGGTGTTCTCCTTTTGTTCCTCTTAATGATGCTGAAGATCCCACCTTTTCTAAACTAAAGGACTTAACTGGAAGTCGGCTGAAAGAAGGCTTGCCTCTGGATCAGTCCAGGTTCAGAAAAGAAGGATGTAAACTGCAGGTTGCCCTGGAATGACTCTTGCTGCAGCTCTCACATGACAGTCAGTTCTCACGCTCACACCCTTGCTTCATGGCTTTCAGGCAGATTCAACTCTCTCCAAATAATTCCTGGATTAAAAGTGCAGGCTCATGCTCATCCAGTGCTCAACACCTCCTGTTTCTTCTGCAGGAGGGATGAAGCTCAATAAACTGCATAACATGCTGAGCTCAATAAGCTGAGTAACAACTCAGCATTACCCAAAAATAGGCTAGGTGTGAAGAGAACCAGAATTCCCTGAAGCTAAACTGCATGTTCATACAATGGAACACCTTTCTTTATCACATCCAGTGCCGCAGGGTTTTGTTTTCTTTTTTTTTTTAAGAGAACTTTTGTTTTCAGAAAATGATGGATCAAGATCAATAACAGCATTAAACATGGATCATGGTAACAAGGAACTGGTGGAAGTTTATGGCCACTCAATCCACTTAACTCTGCCAAAGCAATAAACCACCACCAGGGTTATAAATTGTTGAGCTGAGTCTGCAGTTTTAAAATGTTATCCAAAATCAATTGCCTCCCCCTCCCCCCACATTAGACCATTAGTTGTCAATAACTTTGTTGAATAATAAGCCAGTGGTTCACATCTGCCTGGGAGCAGAGTCAGGCTCGAGCTGTTTCCCTGGCTACTCGAGCTGAATCCACGTCTGTTATCGTTAACATGAGTGTGGGTAGGAAAGCAAAAAACTATGCTGGAAATGAAATCAAGTTCTCCTCCCACTGCCCGGAGCACATAAATCTTGTGAGTTAATGGTGCCACAGAATGGGCCTGACTGACTGCAGCGGGGTCGGGGATGCACCAGGAATGTGGGGTCAGGCCCCGTGTAGCACTGACCTTTGGGAGGAGGTGTGTGTGTCACTGCAGCCCCCCCAGAGCTGCTGCTCAGCCCATCCAAAGCCATCAGTATCCATCTCCACGCAGCACTGACGGCCCCTGTAGACCCTCTGCTCTGCTCCATTGCCATGTGAGCAGCTGTGGGAGGAGCTGGGCTCTTCAGAAGGCCCAAAAGTATGGGAAACTCAGCTGGGGTCAGTGGTCACAGGTCATCCGTGGGGAGATGGCTCCTGTCTGAGGTCAGCTCCATCCTTTCTCTCCATGGGACAGAGACACTGCGTGTAAAGGGGGAGATGAACGTGTGAAATGTGGCCCAGGAGAAGAGGAAGGAATTATCTGGGGTACATCAGCCCTGGGGCAGGGGGTCACTACAAAGTGTGGCTCACACCAGACCCTGCCTGGTGTCCTGGGCATGTCCCTGGTGTGCCAACATGCTGCCTTGTCTGGGTACAGCTGGGCTCTGCACTTGGCAGTGTAGTGGTGGCGGGGCTTTGTGTGCTGGACACTGCAACAGCCTGATGTCAACCCACTTGACCTGCTTTCTTCCAGTGGGATCACCAGGAGTCAGGATCTCAGCACAGGCCACACTTCAAACATTAAAACTAACAATAACTACAACCACCAAGGCTGACAGAACTTGTTTTCTTCTCACACCAGTCTTATGCTGTTGCCTCTCCAGGGACATCAGTGACTTATCTCCTGGGTCTGCAACAGCAACTGCAACCACATCAAGCATTTTGCTCTCACTGTCTCAGCATTTGACAGCACTGTTGCTCCAGACAAGAGGCTGCTGATTTGCACTCCTGTAGCTGAGCAAAAGGAGGTAGATGACCAGGCTGCTGTTTGCAGATGCACCAAGAGCCCAGCTGTTTATTCACACAGCAGTGGTACCCCTGGACAGCAAGAAATTAGGCTGGGAACAGAACCATTGGAATCAAGAAAACTTACTTAAAGCTGTTTTCAGCTACACTCATCCTAAACTAGTTTCTTTTGGCTCCTGGTAGCTTTTCCACTGGTGTCCAAGCAGATGACTCTGGCATTCTGGATTTACCTTTTTGTCAAGGCTGTCATGAAGGCAGCTATTCTGTAAAGAAACTTGGGAAGAGCTGAATTTGATGACTAGATCACAGTGTCACACAAGTATTTTTACTGGTTTTTAGCACTATCCTCTACATTTTCAAGACAGGATAAAGTACTTCAGTGCCATAGCAGAGCCACCTTACCCAGAGGTGCTTACCCCAGAGATGGGGAAGCAGGGACCAGCAGACCTCACACAGAGGTGGGAAAGCAGGGACCTGCAGACCTCCAAACAGCTTTTTTCCTTGCTCTCACCACCATGTTACATGTGTAAAATACAAATGGGCATAAAACCTTCACATCAACATCATTCAAAGCCTAGCTCTACCCTTGCACTGCTCTTTCCTCTGGAGCACATCCCATCCTCCTGTGTGCAGTTATTTTATTTCTTCATGCTGTCCTTTCCAGCAGGCTGTTCTACTTAACACCCCTCCCCAGCAGAGCATTCCCAGCAGGACCTCTCTGCAGCAACACTGCTTTTAACCTACCATCATAATGACCATAATTTACTGACATTGTATTTCTACCCCCCCCAATGTTAAACATTAACCTTGGGCCCACTATTGACTGCAGAAGGCATCTGCTGCAATCATATGGGAAATATTGGGCATTATTTGGCTCTTCAGGAGATGGAGGCATACAGAGGTCCATGCTGTGCTGTTTAGGGGGAGAGCAGAAAATGTCTGTGCATAGCCAGTTTTAAAATCAGCCTTTAAATTGAGCTTTCATAACTCCTGCTTCCAAAGTTTGATTCAGCAAAGCACTAAATCTTTTCCACAGCCGTAGGATTCAGAAAGCACAGAAGTTTCCTTGATCATCAACCTTGTTAGCTTGAAGGACCTATTCTTTCAGAGTCCTCATTGTGTGGCAAGAAGAGAGAAAAAAATGAGTTCTTGGAAGTAAAAACCCTCCTTCTGTTCAGGTTTGAATAAAGAAAGGGTCACTGGCCCTGAAGGCTAGCCTCTCTCTTTTCTTTTTCTTAGACCACATAAATAGAAGAATAACACCAGCCCTTAAGCTGAATACATCAGGTTCTGATCATACACCAAAGCTTTTGCAACACATGAAAATCATATTTGCTGTCACGTGTGCAGGGTGTCATGTCCATGTTAGTCCCACACAGGATTGGATGGGCAGATCCTTGTCTTTCTGTGCTATCTCCTGTTGCATAATCCCTGAACAACACTCTGCCCTTGGAAAGGAAAATCTGAGAATGTTTTGAACTTTTTTTAACCTGCAAATTGAAGGCTGGTGGCAGGATTAGTAGGTACCGGTGGAAGTACTAGCAAGTGAGAATCCTGAAAAACATCTCCTTTTCCTTTGTCTTCAAAAGCCTTGACAGGCCTCCCTCTCCCTGCTTTTATCTCACCCAAACCTACCAACAAAATCCCTCCTACCAAGTCATCTATGACTTCCAGCCTTCTTTTTCCTTTTTGGTATTTTGAAACACCTACCATGCATAAAAGCAAGGTAAATCTAATTGGCTCATCCTCTTCTCCTTGCCTGTACAGTTTGAAGTAGCAGACTGGAGGCATCCCACAACAACATCCTTCGTGTGAGTGCATCCAGCAACGTGCATGTGGAGACTCCTACCCCTATTAGTTGCACTTGGGGGCATTTAAATATCCCTTGATGGTCCTCTTTGCACACCTAAACAGTCTACTGTCAGAGCAGACAAAATTTCATTGTTGTCCCATGTAATATGGGATGTAAATTATTCCACTTTTTGGGGGATGGAAGGGACATCAAATGTTATCCAGTTCCAACCTCTCTGCCATGGGCAGGAACAGCTTTCACTATACCAGTTTGGTCAAAGCCCCATCCAACTTGGCCCTGAACACCTCCAGGGATGGAGCATCCACAGCTTCTCTGGGCAGCCTGTGCATCACCACCCTCACAGTAAAGAATTCCTTACTAACAGCTAAATGAAATCTGTATCTACCATCTTTCAATTTAAAGCTATTCCCCCTTGTCCTGTCAACACATGCCCTTGTAAAGTCCCTCTTCGGGTCTCTTGTAGCCCTTTAGGTACTGGCAGTCTGCTCCAAGGTCTCCCTGGAGACTTCTCTCCTATTCTGCAGGCTGAACAACTCCAACTCCCTCAGCCTATTTTCACTGGAGAGGTGCTCCAGCCCTCTGAGCACTCTTGTGGCCTCTTCTGGGCTCACTTCAGCAGGTCCACATCCTTCTTCTGCTGGGGACCCCAGAGCTGGATGCAGCTCTGCAGTTGGGGCTTCACCAGAGAAGAGGAGCAGAGTCCCCTCCCTCATCTGGTCTCTTTCTTTTGTACTCTCTGGTGAATAGAATCAGTTTAATCACAATGTTCCTTGTCTGTTCTTTTTCTCTTCTGCCTTGTGTCTTGCCAGCCTGATATCACTGTGAAGCGTTTGGGGTTTTTTTGTTGGAGAAAACTGAAGCAAAAGGCATTAAATATGTTTGCCTTCTCTAGGTCATCTGTACTGCTCCTGTTCCTCATTAGGTAATGGGCTTATGCCTGCTGCTGTCTTTCTCTTACTTTACTGTATTTATAGCACCTTTCTCCTTGTTTCCTAACACTCCAACACTGGTTGTAATTCATTTAGCATGGAAACCTTTCTGCCCTACATGCTTATTTTATTCCTTGATCTCATCCTCAGTAATGTGACCTCATTCTCCTTTTTAAAATTATTCTTCTGGGACTCTCCTATCCTTACCCTACTCTCTGGCTATCCACAGTGGGTAGAGGTGGGTCTTCCACAGTGAGCAATGTCCCCTGGCCCAGATGCTTGCTGGCCATGTGGGCAGCTCCTCACCACTGGCCCTGCTGGCAAAACCTTGTCTAGATGTGGGATCTCACTCAAACAGCAGGGCTTTGTCCAGCACACAGCACTTAAGTTGTTCCAAATCCTTCCAGCACCCACAGGAAGGGGATGTGCCCCACACAGAGGATGAGGGCAATGATTGTCCCCTGCTCTCAGTACTGGTGAGGTCACACCTTGAATCCTGGGTTCAGTTTTGAGCCTTTCACAAGAAAATGGTATTGAGGTGCTGGAGCAAGTCCAGAGAAGGGAAATGGAGCTGGGGAATGGTCTGGAGCACAAATTTTACAAGAAGTGGCTGAGGGAACTGGAGGTGTTTAGCCTGGAGAAAAAGGGGCTCAGGAGGAACTTATCACTCTCTACAACTCCCTGAAAGGAGGTGGTAATGAGGTGGGCTCAGGCTCTTCTCCCATGTAACAAGTGACATGATAAAAGCAAATGTCCTCAGGTTGCACCAGAAGTTTAGATTGCATATTAGGAAAAATTTCCTCACTGCAAGAATGGTCAAGACGTTGGAACAGGCTGCCTAGGGTAGCAGTGAAATCACCATCCCTGGAAGTGTTCAAAAGTGTGTGGATGTGGCACTTGGGGACATGGTTTAGTGGTGAACACAGTGGTGTTAACATCTGGACTTTATGAATTTATGGTCTTTCCCAACCCTGAAGTTTCTATGATTCTATCTGTCAGGGATATACCAAATGAGATCCTCTGTGTCACATGTTGCTGGCATGTTGTGACAGCAAAGGATGGGAAATGATGGGCCTCAATCCCTCCAGGAAAGGACAATGGAGCATCCAGAGAGAGGTGATCAGGGCATTACAGAAACATCTCTGCCCCCAGTCAGTGAGGAGAAGCCACATTTGCCCTCCAGTTTTCATGTCTGGTGGATACCTTAATGTCAGCTAGATACTTGTTTTTATTCTGCAGCAGAGATGAGCATTTGCTTGTGCAGATCCTCTGCAGCAAAGATAAAAGGATGCAGGTCTGCCTTGCTCCTCTCCTCCTCCCCACTCACACAGAACCAGCACTTCCCAAAGCCACCTCTGTAAAGCCTGCAGGGAGTTAACACAACACTGGCAGAAGTGAGGCCGGAAAAAAATCACGTTTAAAACTTTAAAATAGATATCTCCTCTGGCAAAATCATCTGACATGGAAAGCTCCATGGCACAGACAACTCGAGCAGCACTGGGAGCTTTGTGTATTCAGTCTGTGCGTGCTGCAGAAGGGGGGTGTCAGAGCAAGAGTCTCACCCATATTTGACTTGCTGAAGACATGAGGGGGTTGTAGCTTTACCTGTTCCCTCCTCAGTGCTCAGCAGCTCCCACGCTGAAGTCCCTGCAGTGCTCTGTTGTACCCAGCAGCAGCTGAAATGCCTTAGGCCCCTTTCGTGTAACCTCTGTGGGGGTGGCCCTTGGAAACACTGGTAAGGGAATAATTAATAAAAAAATAAAAAAAATAAGCAGATAAAGAACTGATCACCGCCACAGTACAAGCAGGACATGAAAAAAAAAGCTGATTACAGCCCTCCAGGTAGGACAGCAAAGACTTTCTCTGTCCAGTTTGGGTTTGGTGGAAAACTACAGTGATTTTGCAAAGACTTGACTTGGTCTCTCCAGGTAGCTTTCCTCCACAATACAAGGTGTTAAATAATTTTCAAAATGCTTGTAATTGCATTGATACATGCTGGCTGTACTGGCCATGAGTAGTTTCTTGGGAAGTACCTCAATCCAAGCGCCTCCTCAAAACATTTCCTCTCTGAGATTGCAAGGACTCAGGACTCAGAAGGTGAGGGAAGGGAAAGCTGATGTGATTTCTGAACCAGGGTGTTCTGTTTCAGGGCATCCGTAGGCAAATTGCTCCAGAGAACTCCTGTCTCTGTCATTGGGCACCACAGTTAATGCAGGGCTGAGAACAGAAATCAACAACACTCATGGACCTCTCTTCCAGCCTTTCTAGATGAAAACCTGATTCTAAAATATTTTAAAGATGAGTTTTTATAACACTCACTTATCACATATACGTCTGAGTACCGTGGTGTGTTGAAGCATCAGTTTTAATATCACAGCTCCACTCTCCTGCTGACATGTCCCTAAATGATCTCAAAACCTCTCTTTCTCCAGAAAAGATTGGGGGTTTATGCCTTAATTCTTTAAATTCAGATAAACTTCAAGGAGTTTCCCAAAGTCAGCCTTGAGCCTGGGGGGAGATCAACAGGGCTGGTTATTTTTCAGCCCACAGCTGACCCAGGCCCTGGTTGCTGCCTGTCTCACCCAGTGAGACCCTGGGTGAACCAGCCTGGCCCCACCAGCTACCCTATCAGGTTGTGTGAATGCAATCTAAATTCAGCAAAGCAGCCCTAATTAATGGTCCTGATGTTTATTTGACTCACCAAAGATACGCATCGACCTCTGTAGTAAATCTCATCGTTGCATAGGAACTCCAGGGATCAGCTCCTTTCCAAATGTGTGCTGGATAGAGCCCAAGATATCTAATACTGTGGGGAAAACACATATTGAGTGTCAAATAAAAGCAACAGCAGCTCTGCAACAAATGGCAACTTCCTCTTGGAAGAGTCAAAGATGGCTGTGACTGCTGATGGTTTTAAATGTACTTTCAGATTATTAATAGAGACGATTTAAAATAGTTCCTCTCACTCCAGTTCCTGCTTTAACTCATACCCAACTGCTAAACACACTGTGGCTGCTCCTGCTAATACACTCTCTATCAAATCACAGCCATGCAGAGGTTTCCTTTCAGTATTTCCAATTTACCCTTTAATGGGAGACAAATGTGTCTTATTTGCTGACTGCTGACTCTGAAAGAATTCCCAGGCATGCAGTGGGATGGTGCTTATTAGAGCTGCTTGCAAATTGTTTTACTTGCTTAAATCTGTGGCCACAGGATATTCACTGGCACCTGGATGCTGGACTGACTGGTGCAACACTAACATGTAAATCAGTATATTATGTAAAAGAAGTAGAAATTTTGGTAGGACTCTTCCCATTTCCACTTAACAAGAGTCAGAAACCAACATATTGAACTGACAAGATGTACATGCAGATAGTTGCTTTGCTCATGTAGTTGTAGGATAGTAATTGCTGTCTGGCTTCCCCTTATAGAAATTCACCAGGGAGCTGATCCTGGCAACTTCAGGTCTGTTGAATTTCATACTCCTGGGGGTTTACTATTGATTATTCAGAGGGACTCTGTTTTGGTGGCCATGCAAAGGAAATATGTCTCTTTGTGGATTTGTACATGTATTTTGGGATGGGATTTCTTTTTTAATCATTTTTTCTGAGTGTGATACCTCCACCAGGAAACATTTCCAAATGCAGACTTCCTGACATAAATATTTATATTATCACCTGCCTTTCCACCTGCTCCCAGCCACTGGGTCAGAGGTGGGAAGCATGGATTAAGGGCTGGGGACAAGGGGGAATGCAGCAGGGAGAGAAGCTGAGAGGGCTGAGCCTGAGGTGAGGGTGTTTGGGGCGTGAGAATGGCTGGAAGAGTTGAGGGAGGGCAAGGCATGGAGTCATGGGCAGGGGGGCTGTGAAAATAAAACATAAAAAAATTAAATTTGGCTAGGATGGAAGGAGGCTTTCATTGGCAAATCTCTGGATGTCCATCGCTCTTCCTTCACAAAGGAAGGGTGGTTTTTGGGTGCTAGGTTTTGTGCAGGCTGTGGCTATGTGGCTGCAGACTCTGCAAAGCAACAAAGAGCCAGATGCAGCGAGTTTGATCAGAGTCAGATGGGGTTTGGGGGAATAAAGCACCCCAAAATAGGTGGTCATTGGAATAGAAACAAAAAGAGAAATTGTACATTGACCCTGAACTCATGTGACTAAAAAAAAGGAATAAATCCCTCATTTTTTTTCCAGCATGAAAACCTATGCGGTTTTTTAGAGACTAAAAGGCCTTAGATCTTATTGCTTTGTCTTTCTTACTGCTAGTAGGGCATTCAGGCTTAAGAAAACCATTAAGGATATGCTTTCTCAGGCTATCTGAGGCCTTTTGCTATTCAATAACAGGGGAAAAAAATGGATTAATACTGTTCTGTTGGTTTCACAAACTGAGAGAGGGAACTTTAGGGTTTTCCTCTCTTACAAAAGTTTTACTTTTCAGCTCTCGGCTACACCAAAATTAGCCACATTTACAGCAGAATAGCCCCGTTAGTGTGTAGCATGTATTTGAATTATAGAGGCAGGCCAGATGAAAACCAGCAGTGTGAAATCAGTGCACCAAGAGAAAAAGGCAAGGATCAGATCAGAGCCTCTGGGGCTGGCTGCTGGCAAGCCTGCAGCGTGTGTGTGCTCTCCCCTCTACTCCCAGTGCCCTTGATTTCTCAGGCTGCTTTGAAAGACAAAAAGAAAGTTGGTAATCATACACCGACAGATGGTTCCTTGGTTAGTTACTCTTTATTTAGATGGAAACAACTGCGATTCATCAGCTTTTTCTTTTTTTTTTTTTATAGCTACATCATGGTGAACTTTCAACTCCTAGTCTATTTCTAAGAAGTATTGTGTGGCAAGAGTCTATTAATAACAAACCTTGGGCTGACTGGAAATTTCCTTTTCTGTATTCATACTCCAGTTTTTGAGATGTTTTCACACAATTTTGTTTCACTTTTCAATGACAGAACTATCTAGAAAGTTTTCCAGTGAATGTCATATTAAAGATATTGCTTGCATGCCTATAGATAGAACTCAGCTATTCCTTTCTTATTCTTGGACTTGCTTTCTTTACCTTAATTGTGAATTGATAGCTAATGAACTGCTTGTTTCTTATTTTGATCATGAACAATTTTGATTGATTCTTTGGGAGAAATATTCTTGTAGCACCTTCCTAGGCACATCAGAGTTAAGCTGTACCTGTGAATTGTCCTTTTGGATAGTATTTTAGAGAATTCTATACGCATTTAAAGTTAAGAATGTCCCAAAATAACTTTTCAAGATGGAAGCTTGAAACAAAGATTTGGAATGATTGGCTTAAATTTGAAGAGTGGCTGTCTACAATAAATGGAAAAAACTTGTTTTATATTCCTGCCCATGCCTAGAGGATCATTTTCCTTTTGGCCCTTTTGGGTTGATGTAGGATTTCACTGCACATCTTAGATCCAAGTGAATAGTGATTTCTCCAAGATTGACTAATTAAAGGAAAATCCTATTTAAAAAAATCCAAACGAGAGATTCAGATTCTTTGGGGGCTTTTGTTTCACATTTCCTACCATCCCTCATTACAGGCTTGCACCAGAATTACTGAGTGCAAACAAACCTGCAGATGAAGTAGTGTCCAAGCTTTCTTTTACAGACATAGGGGAGACTTTCATTGAGACATTTTTTCCAGCAGCACAAACTCAAAATATCAGAATAACTCACTTTTTCAAGTATTAAAATGGGTTGAATAAAAAAAAAGATTATTACCCTGATATTTCAAAAATACATTAAAATATTTTAGATTTGGAAAACAGAAGGAGACCATCTCTCTGCTTAGTTACCATAAAGCTTTTTAATGCATCTGTAGCTATTTATTTTTTAAGGAATTCATCTGAATTTTGCAGGGGAAAATCTCAGGGGACTCAAATGGCCAATTTAATGTCTTTAATGCTAAAAGATTCTGATCCAAGTCTGCCCTAAATTATTTTATACTTGGAGCTAATCTATCTCATAACCAGTCCACTGCTGACCATTTTTAAGTATTATGCAAATTCAACCTCTTGTAAATTCTTCCCTTTTTCATGTGCTATTAACAAATTTGTGCCTCAAAGTTTATTCAGTAACAGGCAAAGTGAAAGGAAGAGTCCCTTTTTCACAGGATATACCACTCTGCTGGCCTTCTAAGACAAAAGCTGTGTGCACTGATTTCCCATGAGGAATGGCACGCTGTCAGGAGATGGGATCTTTGGCATAACAACTCAC
The DNA here is from genome assembly GCA_013400955.1 of Drymodes brunneopygia. Taxonomy (NCBI): domain Eukaryota; kingdom Metazoa; phylum Chordata; class Aves; order Passeriformes; family Petroicidae; genus Drymodes; species Drymodes brunneopygia. Next base: position 851,743 of record VZTZ01022904.1, read on the forward strand.
TCCCTTGCGAACTGCTGTCTTCTTCATCTCCCTTTGGCAAAAAGCTCTCATTGATGAACCTCAGCAGGCAGCTGGGCATCTCTTCTGTTGTTTTATCCTCAGTTCACCTGTCTGGGCTTGAGCTGGCTCAAGTACTGCTGAAAGGCTTTGGGATGATGCCACGTTTTTGCATGGAGAAAGAAGATGCCACAAGAAGATGCAGTGGGAGGACCCTCAGACAAACCTATCCAAGCTCTTCCAAGGATTCATTTTGTGCACGTCCTGCTTGCAGGAGAGCTCGAGGTAGCCAGGACAGCTGACTTCCTCCAGCTCCTCATGGTGAGAAATGGTCACATCCCCAGCACTCAGCTCACAGACTTGCCCTGCAGGCACCTCCCTTCCCCTGATCCACAGATCCTCCAGCTGCCCTCCTTCTCCTCCTCTTCCCCTCCTTGGCACTGATCCCAAAGCCCCATGAGTCACACAGTGGGCAATAAGATTAAGGCTGGGATTTGTAAAGATGATTCCTTTTTAGAGAGCTTAATAGGCCAGATGCTCAGCTGAGGATCAGGCCATCTGTCCATTCAAGCCCTACCTGTACAGCAGGTTATTGCTAAGAAAGAGAGGGTGACAATTTGGGACTGCAACCCCAAAACCCAGGGACACAACGTCCTCCTGACACAAAAAACTTGGAAGAGAAAATGGCAGATGATGTTCCTGGCTGATATAGGCACCAGTAAGAGGGAGACAAGCCCAACTGCATGCATGGCAAAGGAGTTCTTTGCTCTTTCAGCAGATATTAAGAAGCCTGAGAGTCAGCAAAAACCATAATTATGCTCACTTTAAAAACCTTTGCTCTACCAGAGTAGAGTGAAGTGAGCCCCCCCAGAAATGAGTCAGGCTCAGTCTCCAAAGCCAGCTGCTGCTTTAGTGCAGTGATCTGTCTCCATCCTCCCTGATAAGCACTCTATGCCCTGTGACTTATAATAAAAGGGAATGATGGTCCCTGCACAAACCCAGAGAAGAGGTATTGATTTGCAAATAGTTTAAAAGAATATTCAAGGGTCAAGAGCTGACCCTTTTTCAGCTCTGACATTTTATATCAGAGGGGATCCCATTGAGATGGGAATTCATATCCTAGACATTGTTTTGTCCTGTTTCATAAATAAGTTGAATAGCTTAATTGATTGACACCCACTGCACTTTCCCAGCTTCCTCAGGCTCAAAAGTACACTGCTGTTTTCTGCCATAAATAATATGAACTTTCAATCAGCCGCCAGGCACAAAAAGGAACTGAAAATTCTTCATACAATAGCTGCAATCTGGCATATGAGGCACCGCAGGTCGGAAGGGAGGGTGATATTTGATGTCACCAGGTATTCATTTTCTTCCTGTGGCACCAATAGCATTTTCTTACCCAAATGACCTAAATCCTAAAGGAGAAGCACCCAGGGGCCCCTGCAAGGAGGAAGACTGGTTTGTCCTGGAGTTTATGTGTGGGTTAAGAAACTGTTTTGCAATACTGTGAGCACAACATGGAACCACATGCTGGATCACCTTGGAAGTGCTGGTACACCCTCCCTTCATCTCTCTTAGATTCTGATCCAGCTTCATCTCAGCCTGAGTGACATTATTCTCCCTCAAGCTCCCCATTTGTCCCCAGACCTCACTCCTCTGATTATTACAAATCTTCTCCTAATTTTCAATCCATGCTTACTTGTGTTTAATTGAGATCAATCTGTTCTCATAGCAAGTTTATTCTTTTACTTAAATAGTTCTTTTCCTCCCTGGATATTTAGTTCCCAATGCATTTTGTTTTCATTGCTCCTCCTCAGTCTTGGTTGCACTAAGGAAAATGAGCTAAACACTTTACATCTCTTATTTTTAATAAAGTTTAATGGTCTTTTCAGCAATTCTGGTAACTTTTGGAGAGCTCTTGGCTAAGATTTAGCCCGCACTTTCAAAAAACAGATGCAAAAAGAGTGTGAAAGTGTTGAGGACTTCCTCTCGAGGAAGGAAGGTGTGGATGTAAGCACTTACCTTCAGTTGCCCAAGTTGGAAAATGTTAGCTTCTGACCTCCCTGTGCTTTAATTTCCTCATCTGTAAAACAGAAAGATCAACACAGACCTCAAAGGGGAGTAATTAAGTTTTCCAAAGTGCTCCAAGACCTTTAAGTGAAAAGTTCAGTTCTAAATGTGAAGCTCTTTTGTCTGTTGTTCTTCACTTGTTACTTCTTAAGCAGTGCAAACCCTGGAGTGAGGGCACTGAGCCAGACTGAAGCCAAGGCAAGCTCCTCCATTGATTACAGTGGGAACCCTTTATGCAAAAGGTTTCATAAGGGGTGGCAGGCATCTGTTGCTAAGACAGAGCAATAAACACTGGGAGGGAAAGAATACTGACTGAAACCATTGCAAGGCCAAGTGAGAAGATCAGTTGTTTTTCTTTAGAAATAGCAGCAAACAGTTAAATCTATTTTTCTTGCTTTGCTTCGAAAGAAATTTCTCCAAGGATGATCACCATATTCACCCTCATCTGTAATTAATAAATGTTTGGAAGGACACTTTCCCACTCAACATATGAAATTATAGATGATCCCTTAATTCCCAAGACATTTGCAAGCCTTGTCTTGTCAGAATTGAATTTACTACAGCTGATTACCCTGAGAATGCACTGACCTTCTTAGCTCCTGCTGTGGTCTTTATTTTTTCCATGGCAGATAATATGGGGACCAGAAACTGGGGACTTGGTAGTAGGGATTATGTGATACTAATGAGACAAAGCTTATTGTTGATGTTAACTGTTATTACCACTAAAAAACGTGCACGACTCCAGACAGATGGACTTCACTTTGTTACACCACGAGGGAGCGAATGCATTTTGACAGTAGCAGCATCTATTTAAAATCTGGACCACATCTGGTGCCTCTCTGAAGCAGTCCATATCTGATCAATCAGAATTATGGCTCTTCAGTCTCCAGATGAGTTAGAAGAAATTCATTATCTGTTTTGAAGCCTGCTTCTCTTTCATCTATTAAAAAAAAAATGAATTGTCATCGGATCCATTTAGCTACTGAAAGAAAAAATAAAAAAAAGATAGTAATTAAACTAACTAGCAAGCTCCACATCTGAAGATATGATTAGTTCTTTGAAACACAGTGCATGTAGGTACTTGGCTTGTGCTAGGCTTCAGTCAACAGTTTCTTAGCTGATGAAATAGATAACCTAGGACTTATCTCCATTCCTGGTTAATTCATAAACTCTTGGAAATACCCACATGAATTTCTCCAAACTCTGTCAGAAGTCAATATTTGTCTTTCAGTAACATTTAGCCCTTGGGCATGGGGCTTGGGAGTCAGCACCTTGAGGACAGCAGTGTCTCCGTGGGGCCTCCTGCTCCCAAGGATGTCACCCCTCTCCTGTGGGTCCCCTTCCAGACCAGCAGTTTTGAATGCTGAAAATTGACACTAAATGCTGTGAGATCTTCCATGTGTGGTCTGCTGAACCTAAAAAGGTGGTGAGAGCCTGGGCTTACAAAGAAGCAAAAGCAGAATGCAAAAGGACCCTGTTTTGGATCACTTTAATCTCTTCAGTTTTTTTCTGATCACAAAGTTTCTTCTTGCCTTTGCTGATGAGCACAATCATCACAACCAGAATTCAGCCTCTGAAGTTCTTGTCACTCCTTCCATCCTTACCATGTTTTAAGAGCGCAGACCAGAAATTGTGAAAGCAATTGGCTTACATCTCCCTCATTCACAACTTTTCAAATAAATCTTTTATTGAAAGATAAAGCATTTTATAGGTGTTATAACTAAAGTTAGTGAGAGGATGGGGAAACACAGGTTTTAGGTTCAAAAGTATAACCTTGGAAGAGCAATTCAAAATGCTCATAAACATTTGTGAAATATTTCTCAAAATTCTTTGTCAAACTGTTATTTTTAATTCATGCTAATGAAACCCAGGGGAATTATCTACTTTTCTGAGTGAGGTGGAGGCAGTGACTGTAACCTTCCAGAGGAGCATCAGGTGTGCAAAAGAGACCAAGGCTGGCATTAATTTCTTCTGTAGCAGTGACAGTTCAGGAGCAAACGATTTTGACTGCTTGTTGATCACGTCCAGATGGGTAAAGCACAAAATGAGGTTCTAATAGCTGCCTGCCTCGATGCTAAACCACCCTCAAAATTAGGTGGGGCAGCTCCAAAGCCATTTATCTACAATGGGTGCAGGACTGTCATGGGAAAATTGACTCAGGGCGATATAAATCAAAATCTCCTGCTGGCAGTAGTAACTCCTCTGGAATTTCTACAAATCATGGATGACAATTTTCTAACCAAGGAATAAAAGCTAACGGTAACTAAGGTGGAAATGATTATGTTGGATCCCTGTCTGAGTCAGTTAAAAACACATGGTATTTCAAGGCAGCCAGGTTCACAAAGCTGAAGCAAGTACAAGCCAGTTGTGAGGAAGGACTGAAGACTAAATGTGATGCCTGTAATGAATAGTTTAAAATGATTTAGCTAGACATAAAAAGAACCAAATAGCAATAACAAGATCAGACTGAAACTGTAAGTAAGGAAGCAAGTACAGTTCAAAAAACCTAGAATAGAAAAGGATGCAAAATAAGCAATAATAATGGATGGGTGTTTAGAAGACAGATGTTGTAAACACTAAAAATACATCCTGGAGCTATACAAAATTAATAAGGAAGCAAAGGGATGCAAGGAAATACATATGGACAAAAAAAAAAAAAGACAGTAAGGAGCAGATGTTTGAGTCCATTGGGACCAAGAGTAACCCTGCTAATACTAAAAGCCCATGAATATTAAGAGCACCAAAATAGTCAGTAATAATGCAGAAAATCAGAAGTGTTTAACAAATGTGTCCCTTCCCTTCCCAGGAGTAAACAAGGACATGTTCATATCGTTAGGAAAGAATGAATATTTTCCACTCAAGCCATAATCAAAATGGAAGGAAAACAGTCACTACTAAAGCAACTTTTTAACAACCAGATACGTGGCACCAGGACTACTAAAAGTGCAGGTTAGGAAGTTCCTCTGGATGCTGCTTTTAGCAACTCAGGCCCAGCAATGGCAGAAACATGAGAGAAAGCAAATACTATTGCAATGTTTGGACATGGTGAAGGAAATGATCAAATAAGTATAAATCTGTCATCCTGGCACTCACTAAGGGTTGCAATAACAGAAAATTTTTACAAGACTTAACTACTAAAGAATTCAAGGAGGTACTCTAAATATTTTGCAATTTGTGGAAAACAGAGACTCTAAAAGTTGCTGATATAATCAGTGCCAAAGACAGAGACAGATAAGACCTATTGCTTTCACTTGTTCTCATCTCCAGAAAAGATGGGAAATATTCTGTGTATTTCCCATATGAGAAATATTTGGGGGTTAGAAAAATGTGACTCATACTACGGACTTACTCTCTTTGAAAAATATTTGTTATCAAACTGAGAAGGATGAAGGAGGTCCTAATTAGTGCTTGTACAATTTGACCTAATTTTTTATTTAAAATTACAAGCTGTTATCTATAAAATTTTTACGTAGTTGTGGTGATGAAGTAATAGTTTTTTGTCAGTATTATATTTTAAGAATGGTTTAAAGCTTTAAGGCAGTCCAATCCAAAACACCTGCAGATACCCACAGCTGATACAAAATACTCTTCTCTCTATTGTTACATAGGCTTCATTAATTAACCTCTGATATAAAGCAATAAAGAATCTGTGAAAGAAGTGGAAGAGATACAGTCAATTCCATTTAACTTCCACCCAGGAAAGTCAGAAACAGGCATGAAGCACGGTTTCCATAAATAACTGAAAAACACTTCCTCATTTTTTTTTTTCTCTTTCTTTTAAATCTGTCATTTCTTTGCTGAAATAAGGCACATCAATTCCTTGAGGTGAAGAGATAAATTCCCTTTTTGTCCTGAACTTTCTGAAATAATCCCCAGTGGCAGATGGAGCATGCAAAGGCAGGTTACAGGGTTCAGGGAGCGACTGTGGCTCGCGCTGCCGAGCGCTTCGTGCCACCAGCTCTGCAGTTCCCAACAACCCTTCTACCATATGGAGACAAAACTCACTTTCAACCTCTGAACCATCACACCTGCCTTAAAACTGTCTGTGACTTGAGGGGTGGGATTGAGATCCAGCATTAGGACGTGGGAGCACAGCAAAGTGCCCGAATTCCCGCTGTGGTCAGTGGAGATGGAATCAAGGTGGTCTGAGAGAGCTGGAGAGCTGTTTCTCTGTAGAAGGCACTCACTCTTATCAGCAGGTTAAATTCCACACAAGTCCCTTTAACATCTAATTTTTTCAGAGAAACTGATCCAATGTTTTGCAGCAGGAGAAGAGAGCCCTCTTTTCCAAGGCAATACCTCAAAATCTATGTTTCTCGCTAATAAAATTTCTCCCCAGGGCCACAGAGAAGGCATTGCTTGCTGTTTTAAAGGAAATGTTCTTTTGAAGACCCCAAAGTTCCTCAGCTTTTATAAACTCCTCTGCTTCACAGATCTGCCCTCTCAAATCCTGATGTCTCATGGGTGCAGCTACAACAGGATTTTTGTAAGTGCAGTTCAAAGATTAGTAAAACCAAAGCCTTGCATTGATACCAGCCTGATTTTGGCTCTCTATGAGAATTTATTCCTCCTTACTTCTAGACGTGCCCCTTGACTCTTTTGAAGGAAGGAAAAGGACAGCCTTCTCCCAAATTCTGTGTGCCATTCCACCTCCAGCTGGGAAATAACAGCATTGGAGCCAGGCTTGCAGGGGTGGCAAATCCCTGTCCTGCTCAGCCAGACAAAGCACAGCCACCTCTGTCCTGCAGCAGGGAGCTTGGAAACGCCAAGCAATTTTTGCTCAGGTCACCCTGAGCCATAACCTTGGGTGTGAACTCCCTCACTTTCAGGAGCAGGGTGGGAGGTGCACAGCATGAGAACGCCTGGGGGAAGGAGGCACATTTGCACCACATCTCTGATCATCAAGATATGCTGCCAGGAGGCTGTTTATGGGTACTCGGTTATCGCGTCGTGATTTGCAATATTCCAAAATACAGCATAAAAAAAAAGACCCCAAACTGAGACAATGCCCCGCAGCACCACCTCTGATGGTAGAAACAGATTTTCCACACCTGCTGACTTCACACCCAAACCCACATCTGTTTAATAAACAGTAGCAGGAATAAAAAATACCAGCTCTGGAGTTTCATCAACAATTAGAGTAAACTTGTTATTATGTCAACATTCAGCTATTTCTGACGGTCACACACATTCACATGAGAATGTTTCTGAGTTGTTCTTATTTGGGACAAGGGCATGATACAGGTGTACACTAATTTTAAAAGCACTCAGATAACCTGACGTGGATTGCTTTAAAAGGACTCTCGTGGTGGAACTCAGTCACAAAGTTATCTTGTTCACACATGTGGTATCAGCACATTTTCATCCCTGAGTGAGTTTGAATTTTAAAGTTAATTACATTAAGTCAGACAAGATGAGGAGGTTTTTAAGTGTGCTGACAGTCATTCTGCTTTGCAAGCCATGCCAAATGCCAGTGATTAGCACCTTAAAATCTCCTGATCTTCATCCCTAACATTTTTCTTCGAAGTCTTGTATTTCAAATTCTTTAGGTATTCTACAGGGCCCTACCTAATCTTCCCATTTTAACGTTGTTCACTCACCTTCCACACATGCCAAGCATTACAATGCTTGTTGACTTACTTAGCAATACAAGACCCCAACACACTTGTCATAATGAGATTTATGATGAAAATACTCCGCTGAAGAAAAAAGAAAACACTTTTTCTTCTTTCTTTCATTTTGCTGAAATACTATATTTTAATTTATTTATTTTTTAAAATTTTTAAACCCAAAATTTTAACAGTTTTTATGGCTCTTACAAGAAGGAAACAAACCCCAAACATATTAAAACAAGACACTGAGCTGGACTAAGAGTGCCACAAAGCATTATAGTCTTAATTCCAAAAACCAAGTAAAAATTCAGGATCTTGGCAGGAGTCAAGGTTCCTCCAGCTGATTATTATAGATTTCAGTAATCTGAGAACTTTAATAAACCTGGCCCAAACCCTTCAGCTGTTAAATCAGCCTACAAAAGAGATCCCCTTCGCTGGGGTCCCCACTGAAGCACCGTCTGCCATCGGCTGTGGACACGTCCTGCTGGGCCCAGCACTGCCAGGACATGGCTCTCCTTTCAAAGCCAGCCAAAGCCATTTGTGTCACACGCTCTGCCTGCCCAGGACCATCCCCTTTCTGCCCCTGTGCCCATTTGGCAGGGCCCCCAGCCCTTCCTCCAGCCCATGCTCCTGTCACACATACACACACAGATTGCAGCCTGAGCACCGTTTTGGCACCTCAAATGCACAACACCTGTTTTGAAGGTTAACAGATAGTGACAAGTATAATCACAGCTTCTGCTGAAGTTTTAGCCTGCCAGACAGCCAATTATGCCATTATTTTCAATAGTTTTTTCTCCCCACACACATAACCCATCACTTTTGCAAGGCAGTGCCACAGGCAGCTGCAACATGCTCTGTTTTGGAAAGGTTGTCACCTTTCCTTAGACTCCCTCCTGATGGCCAGCAGCTCTCAGTGCCATTCCCCACCATTTCATGGCGTTTCTCTGTGATGCTGCTCCTCAAAGGTCACAGCACGAGGATGTTCCAGCAGCTTTTCCCACTTTATATCCATCAGGTGAGGTTACAGAAGGAGCTCTGTGCTCACATTTCACCTTTCAGGGCCCTGGGGTCTGTGGCCACGAGCAGTTACGAGCTGCCCCAGTTGTGGTTGTGCTGCAGGACTGGGATTGGAGCTGGGGTCACTGCCAGGGCAGGAGGGGGAGGCTCATATATCCTTGTCTAAAGGTTCCCACGGCCAGAAAGTTCCTCATAATCTCAGCATAGGGGGCTTTCATTTGTCAGCCAGCCTGCTTTGACAGAGGTCTTCTCCCCAGGCAGGCAGCTGGGCTCGTCTCTTGTGCAGGGAGGAAGAGAGGGAAAAGGGACTTAAAAATGGGAGTGTAGCAACACCCCCAGCTCCCCCCATCCCCTACAATGCACAGTTTACTGGTGTTCAGTCCTGCAGCCTCAGTGAGGACACAATTCCTGGCCATTACGGTGTGCACAAAACACTGTCCTGAACCTTCATATTTTCAGCGTTAGGCTTCCAAAAACTTCAGACCAGAAGCAATTATTCATTTGTCAGTGCATTTTGATTTCATCTTGGCACAGAAAGGAGTGACCAAGCTTTCTCCCTCCTTTCCTGGAAGAAGGTCTAAAGATACCTTCAACATATCCAAGGTCCATTTCAAGGTCCATCTCTATCACAAACCCTGCTGAACTGAGCTGGGCAGCACAGACACAAGTGAGGGTTCTTTCTTTGGGGTGCTTAACACACTCTGCATTTGAATCCCAGGGCAGAAAACAAATATTGGACATGGTGGATGAAATCTGGAAGGACAGGTGATAAAAGACAGGCTGTTACTTCACAAAGCAGGGGCACATAACTTTTTGAAAAAACCTTTATTTTTCCAATTAAGCTGAAAAAAAAAAGGCAGCTGTAAATACTCATTTCAGGGGGTCATTAATCATGCCACCCAAAATAAAACAGATATAGCAGCATGGAAAACAGCCATGATGAGATGACAGAGTCTGCAGCACTCCTCTCCAGTGAAATCCATAGCTTGTTTCCACTGGAGCCAATGTGTTTTCTGTAGGACTACAAAAAATAGATAGCCCTGTTCCCATCCCATGAGTGGGGACAACAACTGTGCTCAGCAGATTTGCAGATGGTGACAGAGACAGCACTGGCATTTTTGTTGTGGAAAGCCAGAGGCTCAGGATGTAATCAGAAAGAAATTACATTACTGGTGTTTATGATGCACCAGCATAGGAAAACTCAGAGGACTATTTCCTTTGGGATGGGAAGGGTGGATAGGGAATAAGGTTTTTCTCTTTGCTTGCTTCCCTGCTACCTAGCAGGATCTGCAGATGAGCTTGCCATTCTTCTAGTTTTGGGAAAGGCAATGTTTCCTCTGTAATTTTCTGACAAAACACCACAATTTCCCTTATGACAGGAAGCTGGTGGCAGCACAGTTTCCAGTGGCCTCCCTTACTTGCTCTGAGTTAGGAAAGTTCACAGACCTGCGCAGAGTCAAGGGGGACCTGGAGCTGTCAGATGTCAAAATCTTGTGCCAGCTTTTCCTGACCTAAAGTTGCACTGAGGGCACTTGGAGGCATCATATCCCAGAAGACAAACAGGGGGTTGGCATGGGAAGTGGAGCTGAGGAGATAAACAGCTGTCAACAACCAACCCAGATCCCACCTGTGCTGTGCAGTGAGAGGGCTGGGAGAGAGCAGGGAGAACAGGAAGGTGGGATCAGCTCCTGTGATTCCAGAGTGGCCTCGTGGAGCATTTGGCTTCAAGAGATGGGAGACCAGCCTGGCCAGATGTATCTCCTGCCTGGACCATAGGGTAGGAGGGGTGGCATGGCACATACCCAAAACTGCAGGTGGTGGTTGCCTGACAGGGATGTTCACTGCTGTTTGTGATCCACCTGCTTCTGGTGAGGGACTTACCCCCATCCACCTGCTAAAATGTTGGCCACTATTGTGGATGCTATGAAACCAGAACGGCTCAGCAAAACAGTCTGGAGGAGGGAAGGGGTTATTTAAAGGGTGTTTGCCCAGGCTCTGCAGCAGCAATGCTGTGTTTGGAGGCTGGCAGCCCTACTGGGGGGGAGCAGGACGAGGTGAGGAGTTGAGTGCCAAGTTCTCATCAGCCTTTCCCAACCACAACAGTGCTGCTAAATTTAAACAAAATCTGTTCCCGTCCGTTCTGCCTGCCGTGCTCTTCCCTGTCACACACGAGGTGACCTGAACCTGATACACCCCCCCCAGGCATTTATTTATTTATTTTCAACCTGTTCACCTGGTGACCACCCACTCCCTCCAGAACACCCCATGACCTCTGGAGCAGACAGTGTGCCAGGGACACCCAACCACCACTGCATGGGAAAGGACAGAAAAATGCAATAAATTTGCTGATGAGGTGCACTCACAGTCCCCAGGAATTGTTCAGGACCTGCAGGTTGTCCAGCTCTCAGGTAGCTTGGGCAACCACGGGGGTACGTTCTCCACTAAGTAAGGCTTACACTCGAAACAAAGCTGTTCCCAAAGAGAGGATAACTTCACAAACATTATTTCTTCTGAGTGCAGATCTCCTTGGCAAAGACTTTTCCTTTTTCTGAGAGAGGAGAGCCAGAGGAAATGTGTGCTCAGAGCTGCTGTGTCCTCAGCAGCAGGACAGGTCAGTGAAGAGCAATGAAACACCCCATCAGCTGAGCCTGTGCTATTAAATTCAAACCAGCGATGCCACACGAGTTTTCCCCATATCATATAATCAAATAAAACTGAAATTTCCATTCCTTTTCCATCCTGCACTAATGCCACTGGAATGACGTGTAGGATAACACCAGGAAAGTTACTGCTGCACAGTAAGCACCTGGGGTTGGGGGTTATTACCCATTTAATACTTTTCTTTTGTCATATATCAGAAGCAGAGCTTTTGAGAAAAAAAACCTGTTTGCCTATAACTAAAACTGCCTGTTAAAATATTGTGTGGTATATTGTTAATAGGATACCAGAAAAGCCCAAAACAGGAAGAACACCGTGAACAAAAACATAAGGCATGTCCTCAGCAGAAGGAAGAGAGAAAACACACCTGTATTCCACAATGGTATCCAAAATTTTACCATGTGACAAAGACAAAATACTGTCCAGAGCACAGCACTTCCGAATGAAATCCAAGATGGGTGGGTGGGAAAATGCCAGGCCCTTTTATTTTTTCTTCAACAATCTCTAAAAGGAAATAATAATTTACAAAAACTTTCTTACTGGTAAAAAAATATAAGAAAAAGAAAAAGAAGAAAGGAAAAAGGGAAGGAAAAAGGAAAAAGGAAAGGAACATTAAAAAATTCTAGCCACATATGATCCTGCCAAAGCAATTTTTGTAATTACTAGCCCAGGAGAGACGTGGGCTATGAGTTGAGTTTCTTAGCATTTAATTAATTAAAGTAATACAGAACAACATTTAAAAATTTGTTGGTTTTGCCATGGTCAGTTAGGACCTGACATGGGACCTGTGACCAAAGTACCAGGACTTTCTTGTGTCTGCTCCTGTTGTGCTGGGATTTGGTTTGTATTCAGTAACTCTGCACAGTCTGTATGTGCTTTCCACACAGAGCCAAGGCTGTGAGCACCCAGTGCCACTGAGCACAACCCCCTGATGTGCCCAACAGCTCCCAAACACACACCTGGCCCAATCCCTTCCCAGGACTCACCTGTTTTAGCTGGTTACATTTAAAAATAAAGAAGGCATTTCCTTTTTCATAACTTCCCTTTAAAGTCTATGTAGCATCATAAACAACAATGGTGAGCTCTAGGAGGATTTTTAAAAATCTCCCCCTGCTTTGAAAATCAGAAGTGAGACTCTTTGGCACTATACAGGCAAGTGTGCAGAGAATCACTCTGGTAGTTGGACGCAACCTCTTCTGCATTTCTGCTTAGCTGAAACTAATCAGCTGAATAATTACTGATTAATGCTGGTTAATGCTGAACTACTCTGTGTCAACCTACAAATGGTCTACAGGAGCTACACAAGGCACATAATCAAAGCCTTCACCCTGGAATAATCTGGAAGAAGGCTCATATTTCTGATTCAATATCTGGTTTTGCCACAGAGGATAAATGATTTCTGCAATTCAGACTTGAAGACAGCTCTGCTGATGATAACCTGTCAACAGGGCAGCAGAAAGGCAAGGACATTAGCCTGTCAGTCCCTGTCTATGGAAATGTGGATGGATTTCTGGGCTGCTGCTCAAGCCCAGATACCAGCTCTGCACTGGGTTTGGAGCACCAGATAAATAAAGCCACCTACATCACTTAGGAATAACCAAAAACGGTGGACAACAGGGAGCACTTCCTCAGTGCTCCTCAGGCCTTCAGGAGAGGGACACAGCTGAGCTGAGAGCAGAGCCTGCTCCCTGACACACAGCTGAGAGCACTCCCACACCACTGAGCCATTCCCTACCACCAGGAAAGCTGAATCCATCCCTGGTGACCTCTCAGGACGAGGTGACCCCAGCATGGGAGGCAGCAGAGGGAGAGCATCCACTTTCCTGGCTCATGCCCTCAAAGCACCTTGCACCACAGAGCAAAGTGTGGGGAGACACCAGCCTTGTTCTGAAGTGGAGCATCTCCCCCAGAGCCCAGCCAGGATCTGCAGTGCCAGGCCTGCCCACAGCCACAAGGACACCACATATACATTCATTTTAAATATAGAGAGGTGATCCACTCCCCTGCCACCGTGCAGCTCAGTGATGCTCAGCCAATTAGATTGATCCCAGTGTTCTAAGTGGGATAGAGTCAGCATTTAAGTAGATCATTGACAAAAATAGAAAATCAGAAGGACCTAGGAGCTATTTTGGTCTAGCCTTTGACTGTAAATGGTGTGGCTGATAGCTGAGATGACTGGCTCCATTACAAGTAAAAGCCCCATCTAGAGTAAACAGATGAACTGACTCAAACAAACCAGCTCCTGCTTTTACATTTTTAAAAGCCTTTTCCTATGAGAAGTACTGTTAACAAGATCTGCAATGCCTGATGCCAAGGTCCCTTACAAGTGAAACAATTAACCCCTACTCTCACCAAGTCCCCCCTTCTCTCTTTCAAGTGTGTCTAGTTATTGATGTACACAACTGGTTTTAGATGGTGCCTTTTCATTCAGAACAACAACACCCATATATGAAAATACAGCTCATATCTACTGGTGCTATCAGAGGATTCAGTTTCCAGTAGATGAGATTGCTGCACTAAACCACGTTTGGGAATGCAATATCCAGCCTCTGATCTTTGACTGCCTTAATATTGGCTTCCCACTGTAGCATTTGAGAAATGTTAATGGTCTCTTTTTTTGAGCAGCCAACACCTGTGAGAGGGAGGGAAGTGGAATTATCTCTGTTTTAGAGACGATTGCTGTTAGCAGAAACAAGCAAAGGTCAAGGTTATCTGCAATGTCTACAGCCCAGCAATAAATAGTTCTTCTGGGTCCTATGGAGGGTATTAAAAAGGTAAGGAAGTTGGTCAAAATATTTCTTGGAGACCAAACTCCCCCTGCCAGTAGAAGAATGCTTAATCCAGAAAAAAAACCAAAACAAACCAGCAAACCAAAACAAACCACCAACACAAATCCCAGAGGGTAGAAGCTCAATTAAATCACTGAAATAGAGCATATTTTTCCCAGCTGTGAGGATAACCTTACCATGATCTCCCAAAAATGGGGTCCTTCAGCCCTTCATTCAAGAGTTTTAATGCAAGCTCATTTGGGAGCTCTGAGCTTGATACAAAATGATGTTGTACAGTTGAAACATGTGGGAGGTCAGACTGAAAGAACATCACAGACCCTTCCAGCCTGAAAGTCTATGACAGATAAATGTCTTTCATATGGATAGTTCTTGCTCCAAGCAGATGCTGAATTATTTCAGCATTTAAGTGTTTTGCTGCTGGCTCTGATAGGATTCTGATCGTGCTCCTACCATGCTGCTTTCCAGCTTTTTATCTTCAGGAGAATGCCCTGCTGGTAAGGGCTGACATGAGCTTTGTCTTCCAGACACCATTTTATTATAAAAAGTACCAGATCCAGTCATGGACTGACAACCCAAGATAAGAGAGTGGCAGAATATCAATTTACAGCCTGTTGCTCAAGACAGGCACATCCCAGGAACACTATCAGAACACATGGACAAAATGCTTGTTCACATTGCTCCACCACGCCAAGGATTCTCAAGTCTTCTTGCCTGGAACATTTCCAACAGTACCTGGGGATGCCAGAATTGTGCTTCAGTACATGACACCTCCTAATATGTCACCTTAGACTGATGTCTCTTGTGGAGGAACCTATTAGAGTTCAGCCTAATTGCAAAATCATGGAATAATTTAGGATGGAAGGCACCTCTGGAGACCCCTACGCCAAGCCTTGCTTGAAATAGGGTCACCTTCAGAGCTGTCTGCTCCACTTTTAACAATCTTCAAGGATGGAGAGTCCCCAGATTGAAACTACTGAAAGAAGAGCCATAACTCATGGAAACAAACTCTTCTTGCCAGAGGTAGAGGGTAGAGCAAGGGGCAGCAATAAAGGGGAGCAGAGGAGGTTCCCAGTTGCAGCTCAGAAGGCTCAGACTGGCAGCTTTGGGACCTGCAACTGGAGATGGGGTAGAAACTCCACCCTTGGAGGTTTTTCAGAGCAGGTGACACAAAGGCTGTGCTGGCCTCACCTCTCATGGTCTGCTTAGAATAGAGGTTGGACTAGAGCTCTACAGAGGTCCCTCACAGCCAGTGTGTCTGTGATTCTGTCAATAGATTGTTCAATGGATCAGTCAATCCATGGAAGCCAACACAGTTTTTGTAAAGGTAAGTCATACCTCAAAATTCTATCAGACATTTTGGAAGGATTGCCACCCATGAGGGACAGAGCAGCTGGGTTGATTCACTGCACCTTGGTTTTGAAAACCACTGATAATTGGTAAAGTCTCCAAATAATTTATTGTCATGGACAATAAGTAAATAAATAAACTCGTACCAGATTAAAACATAGGAAGTTAAAAGAAGAATAAAGGATGGTATGAATGCACACATATGGGTCCATATTTTTGCATATATTTGTACATTCTGACATATGTAATAGAAGAAGAGTTCCTGGAAAGTCCCCCCCACACCTTGTAACTTGTGCTGGAATTTCAGGTGTTCAGTGCAGTCACAGTCTTCTGGAAAGAGGATGAGTGATGGGTGAAATGACCAATGATCAAGTATTAAAAGTTATCCAAGTCATCTAAGCCTGAATGTGAGTAAATTGTGGAAAGATTACAATGAGTAGCCAGGCAATGAAGCCACAGTTAAAAGTCAGTATCAATAAACACAGATTAATTTATGTGGGAGAAATCATCCTAGCCATACATAGAGAAAGAACTGACATAATTGTGAATAATCTGAAAATTCCAGGCCAGAGGCTTTGAAAAAGAGAATGATAGGATTTATCAGAAGAGAGCAGAGAACAAAACTAAAAGACCATTGCACACCCTCAAATTTTGTTGGGGGAAAAGCTGATTAGAGACCTGGAGTGGCACTTGTGTGCCAAGTGACTGCATGAACCCTGCAGCTTGCAAAGAGCTGATGGTGGGGTGTGTCCCCACATGCAGTGACACCAGAAACTGGCTGCTCCATCTGCAGCTTGACTTTCTCCTGACCCTGGCACAGGTTCCTTGCAAAAAGCATAATTATGCACAATTCACAGCTGTGCACCCAGGTGCCACCCATAACGTGTGCAGAGGACAGGACAATTAGCAGCCTGACACCACTTAAATATTCCATTTTGCAATGGCCAAATTTCATATATGTGACAGGGTCCACTAGAAACCCCTCCCATGTCAGTCTGCAGAGGGAGAGGGAGAGAAGGGAAGAAAGCAAGAGACAGACCTCTGACTCACAGGTGCTCAAGTGTGGTAAGAATAAAAGAGGAATGGCTCAGCAAAAGTTGCATCTTTCACACCCACAGGCCCCTTGATGGGACTGCAACAACCTTGTGGTCTTCAACTGGCATCAGGAACAGGAGGGATTTCAATTTAAGCCACTGCTGATTACTTATAAATAGTATTGGTGGGTGGAAACTCCTATTTCCAGTTTTGTAAGAGAACTAATTGCTCCAGAAGTCTCTGCCCTCTGCAGAAATGTCAGTGTCAGGGGCTGTGGCAGGTTCAACAGCCTGGAGGACAAGGTCTGGGCACCAAGAGCAGTGAACAGGACACTGTATTGCATGGGCCAAATTGGGGCTGGTGCATAAAATTTGACTTGCCTGTACCTGTTCCCAGGTGATGAGTCCAGTGAAAGAAAAGCTGTCTGCCTCTAGGATCAGGAAGAGCTTTCTCCATCTCTGGGCCAGATGTTGCCATAAGAGGCAGGGATCTGAACTGTCAAGTGTTTTCGTGACAGCTGAAAAAATTTGTCTGGTGGACAATCCTTTCTAGAAAGATTTGCATGCAAAGTGCTTAAATATTTAAAGATTTACAATGTAGGTTATTAAGAGCTAGGATGTCAAAATGGTCAGGCTTGGAGCTCCCACCCATTCTCAAACCCGGTTTTCCAGACACTATGTACAGACCCTTGAGCTCTTGCTATGAAAACCATCATCCAGATGGATTTGGGCTTCTACCCCTAGTATAACCAATGTGTAAGTCATGGATGCAGGAGTATTTTTGGCAGTAGTATTTTGACTTTGACTTCTTACAGAAGGCTGTTCTGCTCCTCAGAGAACGCTGTCACAGAGTCCTGCAAAACCAAGCAATGCCACTTTTGCATTTCAGTTGTGCCTGACAGGTTTCAGAAACCAAAACTCAACGCCACAAAGTTTTGCAAGGAGGGAGTGTGACAGGAAAGTTGGCCAGCACCCAAGCCCATCCTGACAGGGGAAACTGGCTCAGCTGTTTCTGAAAACACCTACTCAGTTCACCCATGCACCGAGCAGTTTTACAAGTTAGTCATTAACCACCTCACCCCCACTGAGCCACACAGGGTATAGCAACCTCATGATGTGGCTCTCTGCAGCCAAGTGTAATGGATCCAAATCCTCACACACTCTTTTGGGGTCTTGGGCAGGAGAAGAAGAAGGGGTCTTGGAAGGAAACCCCCATCACGGTTTCAATGGGACTCCAGCTGACAAAGAGCAGTCAGGATTCTCTGTGGGTGCAGAGCCAAGTGCTGAAGGTGAGTTACAGGAAGTCAGCTGAGGCATTACAGAACCTGAAAACAGCTGCTGGAAGCTGCATTGTGTGGCACTGCTTGCTGGCAGGAGCTTACCTAGGGCATGAGAAAAGAGCTCCTCTTCCACCTGGAAAATACTCAAAGCCCCATGGTGCTTGGAAGATGCCTCAAACACAAGGGATCAGGACATGTACCCTCACAGGAAAGAGCTGAGGGGATAGAGGAGGCCCAGGTGGACAGAAATGAGACCTGGTAATTCAGGCAGGCAGCAGACCCCTTACCCCCACTTCTTGTTCACTTCTTGTTCACAAGTTAAGCTTATCCTTATCACTATACCATGCCTCCAGTGTCCAGGACAAATTCTGTCTGAAAATTGCAGAATTTTCTCATCCATTCATATTTTCAGAGGCCAGTTAAATCTGGACAGGCTGGGAATAGATCACACAGAAGAGGACCAGCCCTTTTTGCTCAATTTTGAAGAGATCTACTTTGAGAGAGATGTTTCCTGCCATGGCTCTTTGTCCCCTCAGAGTAGGACAAGCTTCATTAGCACTGGGGAAGATTTCCTCAGCACCTTCTGGCACTTGGGGAGACTGCAGTGAAAGGCTGTAGAGAACATTTTATGAACAAAAGGCTTCCCTCCCCTTCACATCAGCGACATTACAGAAGGAAACAAAACAAAAAGTGACAGTGGGCTGAGATAATGCCCTGCACCCCAAAATCCCCATGCAGACAGGGGCTGTGGGGGTACTGACTGTCCTCTCCTAAGTGAGTGACTGCAGCCAGGGCATGGGCTGCCACATGGCTCATCCCCAGCTGGAAATAGGGTCCAGCCATGGCCATGCAGTGAGCTGAGCCCCTCAAACCTCCCTGCCACGTGCCCCCAAGGAAGGAGTTCCACTTCCATCTGGCAGCTCTCGCAGCAGTAAATCGAGCGACGCCTTGTTAGTTTTACTAAGACAAAAGCAGGGAGGGAAGAACAAAAGGTCAGAGTGGGACTGATTTCTGTCTTGTCGGCCTCCCTGCGGCTCTTTCCTGTTTATTGGAAAGTTTGCTGAGGGCTGTGGATGAGCCTCCAGTGCAACCTCTGCTCCAGACAGCCCCGAGCACTCGGGAGGAGGAAATGACTCCGAACTTGGCAGCGCCAGGCCCGTCCTTGCTGGAGTGTCCTGCCACTCTCTGGGCAGCAGACAGCCCAGTGCCTCAGAGGAGGCTTTCAGAGCACAGCTTTTTGCCACAGGCCTCCTACAAAGGCAAACACCCACGGAAACCGTGGCTGCTAAAAGGATGCAGGCAAACCCCGTGCCCGGCAGAGCCGCGGCTGTCAAGGAGCCAACAGCACATCCAGAAACGAGGCTGCTCTGCTGTGGGATCACACAGGGCTTCTCATCACAGTGACTCAAAGGGAATGAAGATCTCACCCCTCGAGGCTGCTGAGCTTGCTTCTCATGCTCACCTGGGAACACTTTTAGCCTACAAACCTCGGGCATGTGGCCAAATAGTTATGGGGAGATGTTGTCCTGTCCAGATTGCCTTGGCAGGGAGGCAGCATTTGCTGCAGCACTTGCAGAGCCTTTGTTCCTGCAGTAATGCTTGTAGGGATATGGTTTAAGGTGATTTTTTTTTTTTTTAAATAAGAGTCAAACCTCAGTTTGCAAACACAAAAGCCACTTTTCCCTTGAAACAGGCAAATTTGGTTGTGAGGCCTGGCTTACAAGCACAAGTGCAGACTTTGGAGCGTGTACAGGAACCTGGTGGCTCTGCAAGGACATCCACATGTTAACCAAATCACTCACCAGTGCTGGCTCCTCGTGCTCATGCCTTCTCTGCAGGTGCAGGTCTGGATTTTACCCACCAATGATGCTGTAATGATGATGTTCAGACACCTTGTACCTGTGCACCAGTGCTATCAACAGGGACCTCAGGGTGATGAGCCAAAGGCCAAATAGCTTAGGTGGGGAGGAAAAGGTTTAAAAATATATTTTACTCAAAGGAAACAGAAATGGGCCATGGCACAGATCTTATCTCCCTGCTTTGCCAGCAAATGACCCTGCAGAGTTGAAGCCACTCCCAAAGCTTCAGCAACAACCACTGACCAGAACTGCAGCAAAGGCTTTTCCCTGGGTGAAGCTGAGGGACCCTTACGCTGCCCACAACCCTTCTGTTCAAAATGACCAGATAAAACATGCCCAGGAAGAGCCCTCCTGAGGCCCCAAGTGTAAAAGGTGAACACACAAACCATCCCCATGGCACAACACAGAGTGCACAGGTGAGCAAGCACAGCTCAAAGGCACTCTGCCCAACAGCAGGGCAATGTTTTCCTCCTGCCTGCAGCCCTGGAAATGCAGGCTGGGGTCTGACCTCCCCTCCCAGGTTCAGCATCAGCACATGGTCCCTGTGCAGTGCCCCTTGGGCTGCAGCTGTGTCTCAGTCCCCCAGCACCCTGTGATGTCTGCTGGCACAGGGATACCCTGGCTGCTGGGAAAGAAGGGAGATGGCTCAGCTTTCCAATTCCCAGACAAGTCTCCAAGGCAGGCAGTAAACAACCCACAGCAAACAGAGCAAATGGAACCAGAGAGACAACAAAGCAAATTTTCAGATGGCTGGAGTATTCTGCAAGCCAGGGAAGATTTAAGTGGCGTTGACCCCAGGTTTGCACATAGGCAAGTCACAAGCAGCCTTTTTTTGTCCAAAATTCAGCACATCCTACAAATCTGAGAGAGGGAATCAGAGGAGATCCTGCAGGGTGCAAGTGCTGTGTGCCCAAAGCATCCTGCAAAGTTAGGAGCTCATCCTTGCTGGTCTCACTGGTACACAGAGATGCCTCTCAAAATGGGACAGAGTTACAGTTGCACTGCATGCAAGATGTCCTTACCCTAATCAGCTTTTCAGGCTGACTAATGCCTCCTTTAATTGAACCTCTTCCCCAGCCCTGGGCATTCAGGGGGCATTGCCTTGCAGGGATCTTCCCTCCCACAGCCTCTCCATGGTCAGGTCCCTCTCTGTGCAGAGGAGCAGCCTCCAGAGCAGCTGTGAGCTGGGGACCCCATGGGCAGCGAGGCTCCCTTGGCACAGCCCAACTTGTGCCACCCAGCCCCAGGGAGGTGACACTCAGCCACAGAAGGGCAGTTGTTCCCCAAGCCAAAGCCAGAAGTGTCCCCCCCTGAGCTCAGGTCAGTGCCAAGGGACACTCTTGAGCTGGGGTGAAACGTCCCACATGGGCAGTAGCCTCCACCCCTGCCAATGGGCTACAGGTGGCCACAGCAACTGCGAGCTGTCCTGAAAGTGGAGCCTTTACAACAAGTTAGATAACAGATATGGTCCATTAGTTTGGCAGGCCGACAGGCCCCCGTGCCAAAAAGCCCATCTCTACTCAAAAGGGACACTGTTAACAGTAACTCAAGAGGATGCAACAGAAAAAAATAAACAACAGTTGAGGCAGTTGGTGTAATTGGCCAGCAGACGAAAATAAATTTATGCCAGCTTGTGAATACGGCTGCTGAGCATGATTCAGTGAGTAAATCGTGTGGCACAGAGCACAGGGCAGGCAGGAATAAAATTAAGCAAGAAACAAAAGCCAGGCTGCTTCTTGGAGAGTATCACCCCTCCAACCACTCAGCTTTTCCCATTTCTGCCCATTTCACTCTCCTGTGTCCCCTCATGTTATTAATTTATGGGTTTCCCAGCCAGCCATAATGTTTTTCAGGAGGGGCATATGCTTGAACCGCTGCTAAAACAAATACCCAAACCCCACAAAACCCAAGCAGAATTAAAAAAAAGCAAATGTTCAGCAGAAAATCCCAACCATTTCAAGTGCTCTTTGAGCACCATACATGAATAACAAAGAGTGAGCCTGCCATTTATTCCTTTGCGGATCACTTTTAAGATCAGCTTTTGTTCTGAGCTTTTTAGAGCAGCTCAAGTCCAATGGACAAAAATTCCATTCCCAGGAGCACACAAGAAAGAAGTGGGAGCCCTGGGCTGCACATTTCACCTTTACTTTTTCATTCTACGCTATAAATGTTCGGCATGGTCTTAACAAACTGAGCCAGCCTCTTCCTTTATGCAGTGGGGCCGATGGCTTGGAAACTGGAATTCTGCAAGCAGGAGAGGAGGATGGAGGCTCTAGGTGATGTGAATCACCTAGGAAAAAAATGAGACCTCAGCCAGAGTGGATGGGACCCCACCAAACGTTAACATAACCTCTGCTTTGCAGAAGTTGCTTCCTGATCTTACAGGCAGCAGAGAAAAGAGCTCCCCTTTTCTCATCCTGGCCTGGATTCGTAGAAGGCGTTTTAAGACACCTGTTTATCTCCTGGTTTAGCTGCAAACCACTTGCTCTTATCAGCTCTCTCTGTGAAACACCAGCCTACCTTTTATTTTTGCAGAGAAGCTCCAGTTCTTGCTGGCACAGAGGTGGCTTCAAAGGCAGCAGAACCCAAATGTTCACGCTGTCTCCCACTTTCAAAGGGACATCCTGGCTTGTTGCCAGCTCAAGCCCATCCTTTGCAGAGAGCTGAGGGGTCTCCTTCCTACAGAAATAGGCTCCAGCAAAAGGTGGTTTTCTTGCCTTTTTCCTCAAACTGATAGGCTGCTTGTTTCCCCCTGGTTTATTCACTCCATCTCTTTCACAACAGTAAACCAAATCACAGTGCAAAGCAATGAGGTCACTCCAAACTCCACAGGAGATGTTATCACTGCTATCCCACGATTCCCTCAGTCTTTGCTTTGACTGCCTTGTTTTCCTGAGCCATATGGGAAGATAGTGCCTCCCAGCAAAATATAGACATGAGAAGTCTCAAGGGCTCTGCCTCAGATAACAAAGACACCAGCATTTCCTTGACAATTATCACTCTAAGAAATTGAATTTTTCCTCTTTTTAGCTGTAGAAGAAATATTTGGGCCAGATTTTCAAAGTGTATTTCAAGTCCCAGGTAGGCATGGCAAATAAATGGCCTGGATTTTTCCCCAGATCTGAGAGGCTCTTTGAAAAACCAGGTCATAAAGGGGAGAGTGGGAGCTGCTGAAGGCAGAGACCTTTTACCAAACCTTGCCCTAAACAGCTCCCTGTGCCGACAGTCACTTCACTTTTCAGCCTCCCATGGAGCTTGGGAAATCATGTCACACTGGCAGCATCAGACATCTGTAGGAGGCAGGACCAGTGAAGTTAATGTTGTTAGGTATAGGTGACACATTTAAGCAGATATATTTTCATGCTCAGACAGGATGAAACCAAGGCCAGGAAGATCCACAGCAGGTGTCTGGCCTGGATTTGTATGCTCAGTACAAAAACCATTTCCTTCTTTGAATATGACAAACACACCTGTAGGGTGGCCGTGGCACAAGGCCTTGCAGGGTGAGGTTAGCTAATTAACAATGGGCTGTGTTCTGTGCACATTTGGAACCACAGCATTCCTTTGGGGAAGCTGTTGGTGGGCACGTGGGGCTGTGCACAGGCACGTGAAGGCTCTGGCTGCTGCTCCTTGAGGTGAGGAGGCTCCAACACCTGTCTTTGTGCCTGTAAAGTCACTCATCCAAAGTCCTCCAACTGCCTTGCAAACATCAATTGTCGGCTCGTGTGGTGGGGATGCAGGTAAATATCAACCACCCTGTTTTATAGACAGCTCGGCCGTTGCATAATCTCAGCTGATGTCATTCAGAAACTAAAACCAAAAGGTCATTTTCTGTTTTAAGGACTTGTATCCCTTTCCCTGCGTTGTGCAATATTTCTTCATGTTACATAACCATTTTTTCCTGGTATTTTACATGTGTGTCTATCCTAAATTCTGCTGCCTTCTGTGATTGTCTGTTCTGCAACCACAGATAAGTGTCCTGCTTATTTATCAGAGATATCCCTTATCTGCAGGCTTTCATCATCTGTTGGAGTCCCCAGCAGCTCCCAGCCCTGCAGGGCAGCACCAAGCCCCATGTGCAGGTTCTCAGGGGGACTCTTTGGACCCAAACCTTGAGCAGATATCACTGAGGCAGGCTGTGAACCAGACACTCATATATCTAATCACTGTCTAGACACATCTGGAAATCTGAAATCCTGCATCAAGCCTGGGTGGGAGGCACATCTGCCCAAGTAACAACTGGCAAATTTAAGCTGTCTCTGGGGGCTAATTTTCAGGGTTTGTCACACAAATTCCCCCTTTATTTGGAGAAATGCCAGTGGGATCAGAGGATTTTCAACTCCCCAGACCTCCCTAGGGTGGTGGGTGTGTTAAACCACACCTCATAAAGGGAAAAGTTGTGGTCTCAGGACAGACAGCTACTGCAGAGTGACACAAACATAGGGATGCATATCTCAGCTGTGGGGCAATTTCTGCTTGTATTATTGGGACCTTCTGCTGCTGCTTCATTATTGAAGTGTGCGATGACAGCCAGCTTCAGAATAACCTTGTTTGCAGCAGGTGCAGCTCCAGATTTCCTATCTCCAGGTTCATATTTTGTTTGCTTTTCTCTTGTTGGCCAAACTTCTGGTAGAGCTCTGCTCAGGGTGACAGCACCAAGTTACAAAAGCTGGGTAGATAAGGAGCAGGAAATGAGTTTCTCTAATGGATACAAAATTCAGCATCCTGATATCAAGGTCAAGCAGAAAATGAGATTTCCCCCCCTCCAGTGTTTTGATTTTTTTTTTTAAACAGGGTGAAATAAGAGTGATATCCTTGTCACAACTGCAATGTAGCTGGTGTCAGGAGACCTGAGAGGCTGTACTTGACTCTCCAGTGTCCCATGGAGGATGTCCACAGGAAAAGAACTCCCTGAGACAAGACTGTGACAAAATTTGCAGCCCGGGATGATCACCATGGGAGCAGCCAGAAGACTGATTTCCCAAGGAAAGCCATGGTCTGACATAACTCACTCATCCACCTCCTTCATTGTCTTGTTCCCCAGGGACCTGGGGCAAGCAGGCCTTGCATTGCCTCTGCCCCCACAGTGCACAAGGTGTTATTCTTCAAAATAACTAGGCAAGACACCATGCAGCCTTTGCAGCCTCTCAGTGCTCATTGTGGGAGTTCCATTTTCATCCCACCATGGGTGGATCATGCATTTGGACCTGTATCTACCAATCCAAAGGCTATCATGGTGCTTGAGGCAAAAACATCAACTTCTGGGCAAGTTACCTTCAGCTTTAAACTGATTCCTCTCCCATAAGGAGAACATGATGTTTCTGTTCCTGATGGCAGTGACCTAGGAACGATCACAGTTCAGCACAGGTTAGAAAGATGAAGAGTTGGTACCATTCAGGAAAGGTGCTCTCCCTGCCCAGCAGCAGTTAAAATTACACAACACCTTCTAGGTTTCCCAAAGGACCATTTTACTCCTAGACAGGCCCTTAAAGTTTTTTTTCTTTTCCTTTTATGCAGCACAGAAGGGAAAACACTAGCCTTGCTGATTGAAAACTGTGTTTCAAGCAGTAAAAGCTGGCAATACTGAGAAGAAACATAAGCTCGAGAAGGAACTGTGCTCCAGCGAGTGCCCTATTGTGAGATAAGTTTTTCTTTTAGTGATGAATCAACATAATAATCCATCTGTAACACTAGATGCGTCTGCCTGTACTACAGCAAAGGGCCATCTGCCCATCTGCATATATGCTCAAAATGCTGCTGGGACAGCCACGATGGTCTCTTAATGAAAGCCACTTGGCAATTAGCACTGCAGTGAAATCGTGCCTGGGTGGCTCTGAACCCTCATTTGTCCTTCCCACTCCAACGCAACAAGTGTCTGTAACTTTTTTCCCTTTGTTTTTATTCCAGCAATTTCTCTCCAAGGCCCGGTGGGGAGGGGTGGACACGTTCTGATTCCTGCAACAGCAGGAGCCCAGGCAAGTTGTAATCAACATATGTCCTGTGTGAGCTGCGCGGCCGCGAATTAGCGGGACAAACCGCTCCTCGTTTCCAAAATACCCACCTGCTCGGGGGGCCAGGCTGCAGCAAAGCCATCCACTACGTGGCTCCATCTGTCTGACAAACAGGCTGCACACTTGCTGAAAGCTGAATCATTTTGCCTCTATTTACTTCCTTTCTTTTCCCCCCTTCTTTCTCCCCCGCTCCTCTAATTGGGGCTGGTTTGAAAGGTGCAGGCACCCACAAAGACAATGCGGCACAATGAGGCCACGGCTGACGGTCGTTAAACTGCTCCAACCGAAACCCGCCGGGCCTCAGCGGGCAGAAAGGACACAGACCTTGCCAGCCTCCAGACAGAGCGGGAAAATTTAAATTAAAAAAAATAGTCAGGCTACAAACCAGCGCAGAAAATCCACTGGGGAAGCCTCGCTTTACGGTTAGAGGGAGTAGCTGCAACCAGGATGCCAAGGGTCCTGCTGGGAAAACCAGGGGAGAGAAAATGTCAGATGCTAAAAGTCCTGAGGATCAGCTCTCCTGCAACCACTCAGCAAAGGGGCAGCGCAGGGGAGACTGAAACACCCCTGAGTCCACCCCCAGCTCTGCTGCAGGCTCTCTAAGCAGTTTTAAGGTATAGCCCAAACAATTAGATCGAGCACAGGACTTGAGCACAGTCCCCAGAGTGTACAAGAAAGAATTGAAAATAAGAAAGTATTGAAAATCATGTGCATTGGCATTGTAGTGTGTAAGCAGGTGTAACCAGGAAAGCACAGCCTCTTGGGAGGAGGTCTCCCCTTGGTACCCACAGCCAAGAATCATCCTGACAGTCCTGTGGTCAGTAAAATAAGCATATTTCTATCCCTGCTGCAAAAAAACCCAAATGATGGCCAGGAGGCTGAATTGCTGCCAGTCTGGAAAGCACAGACTGCTGCACGGAGCTTCTAGGACATACTGTGGTCATGAATTTCCTTCATCTAATCACTTAACCTCATTAGGGAAATGACAGATTTCTCCACTGATCAGACCTTCCATTTCACTTACAAAGGAGAGACTAAAAAAGGGAACTAATTGTGATTCTGAAAGACATTTTACTAAAAACTTTCAACAATCCACTAGGCAGTAAAGACACGTTATTTCCCCAGTAGTCTGCACTATCTCCATAGTAATCTGTTGTGTTTTCAGATGGACTACTCACAAAATGCATTAAAATTAGACTGTAAATGCTATTTGCAAGGATTATCATTGGTAGAAGCACCAACTTTCTGGTGAGAGAGTGAGACACAGAGAATGAGTCAGGTTTCAAACAAGGTTTTGATAAGTCAAAAAGGGTGTTTCTGGGGAAAGCACCAACTCTCTGCAGACAATGGTGAGATTTTTCTTCGTTCTTTGCCACTACTTTTTTGGATTTCTCCCTAGCACGGCACAGAGAGGATCTGAAAGATGCATTGAGTTAATATTTAGGGTAGGAAGACTGTGGGAGAACGAGGTTCACTGCACATCTGAAAGTGTTGATACACACAGCCAATATTGATGCCAATTCCAGTAAATTTCTCTGTGGGTTGCACTGCTCAAACCTGGATCAATGTCTTTAAAGGTGGAACTCTTCCATTCTTTCTATGATTTGCTCTTTTCCTCTGGCTTGGGAAACCAATATCCTGACCTGCCCACCCAAGACAGCCTTCTTTCCCCACAGACATCTCACTGTGATGAGCAGCTTTGCCCCAGGCCCCCATGAGCCCCCACTGCCTGTCTGTCCCTCCTGATTCCCCCCCTCCAAACAGTGCAATTCATAATTTAAGAGCCCAACAATTTACATGCCTAATTGCAGTTCAAAGTTTGCAGGAGTGGATTTCAACACCTGAAACGGTGCTCGGCCTTCAGCCAGATGAATTGCCAATCCTATTTTCCCAGCCTTTCTCCCACTTCTGCCCATGGTTGCTGAATTCCCTGCATCCATGTGCCTGGGACCCTGGCTGACTGAGGGCAGAGCATCCCTGCATCCTGCCCTTGTCATCCCTTGAACCATGATGGGGGTTTGGATGTCAGTATGGACACCTGGAGGGCTTTCCAGGAGCAATTCTACAGGAGTGTGTGTGTGCTGCAGCCACTCATGTGCAGTGACAAGAGGAGAGGGGCTGGTGCAGCTCCTCCACCCACAGTGGGCAGCTCTGGAGAGACTTTGCTTTCTGGCTTCTGTGGGGAGAGCTCCCAGGCACTGATGTGTGCTTGCCAAGGAATGAGAAACACAGTGACTGACAGGGAGCCACAAGGTGGGGAGGAGGGAAGGAGCCCAGCCCATTGTAGAAGGTCTGTGAGGCATCCTGACCCTGTTTCAGCCCAGCCCAAGGCCACCAGTCCCTGTCCCAGTGATGCTGCAGGGTGCCAGACCCCAGCTCCTCCCCACAGACACCACGGAGCCAGGACGGTCATGCAGGCTGATGTCCTGTCTCATCCAGCCCTGTGCCTGGGCTGCTCCCCTCCCTGGCTGAGCCCTTGCTCCCCAACATTCATCTCCAAGCCTGAGACCCCATTCCATAGCCCACAAGGGGATGCAGCTGCCCCCATGCTGGGACCCCCACGAACCCTGCAGGAGCTGAGCTCAGATGGCACAACCCACCCAGCTGTGTCCCAAACCTGGGGCTTTCCACCTCACTGCAGGACAAATCTGACACCAGGGCAATGAGAAGAGGTGGGCACACCACCCCAGAAACCCCAGCACATGGCCAGAGGGATAAAAACAGGGGTAGCAACACAGGATGAGCCATCTCGCTGTGGCAGAGCCTGGATATTTGCTGAAACATCACAGTTTTTCATACCCCTGTGCCTGGTTTCAGTAAAACTTTTCTCATTGCATGGAAGAGATGAGGGTGGGAGGGAGGAGCAGGGCCACAGGCAGGGGGTCACCCATCCTGCTTCACAAAAGCCAGTGCACTGACCTTGGCAATCCAGCATTCCTCCCCCAAACAACTGGAGTTTGCATGGAGCCAAAGGCAAAGTTTCAGCAGGCAAATTGCAAAGCTCATCCCAAAGCACCGCGGGCACACACAAGGGCCTGGCTGAGGAGCAGAATCATGACACAAAGCCCAGCTTCCAGCCTGAGCCGTGGTCCAGCTGCCTTCCTGTGCCCCCCTCGATTTGCATAACTATCCATGGGAGGAGCGGGGCAGCCCCGCAGCCGAACAGCTGGCCATTGGCAAAATGGATTATATCGCCCTTTTGTCCCCGTGTCTGGCTCACTCCCTTTGCATATTCAAGCTTTCCCCCCCACCCAGGCATCTCCTGTGCCGGGAACTCGAGGTGCTCGCGGCTCAGCCCATTCCCAGCAATGCAGTTTGTTCGGGAATACAAATATCCCGGTGAGGAGAATGGAAACAGATCCCCTGGGACAGAGCCCTCGCCGTGAGGAAGTGGGGAGCGTGGAAATGAGGTTGGATGTTACCATTTGCAAGTGGATTTAGGAACAGGTGTAACTCTGAATTACTGGAGTCTGTGAAAGCGCAGCACTACACAAATTAAAAAAAAAAAAATACATTTTGAAGTCGCTCTTTTCCTGTCTGAGAGTCACTGTACCATTCTGAACAGCTCTTGCTGTGCAAGATACACGTGTCTTCGGGAGTTCAAGGTCTGGACAGCTTTGTGTGTGCACAAATAAGATGAACAGTCCCAGTGCTTTCCTGCCTGTGGGCTAAATTCACATTCTTTTCCTCGAGGGCATTAGTTTTAGGAAACTTCTCTTGGCAAGAACTCAAAGAGACTGGTGCCTAAAGCCTATACCAGCCATTCCCACTAGCCCTGAGTAAGGATGACTTAAAGAAATTCCTTCCTTTAGAATGAATGTGTGTTTCAGACCAAAAATATGCTGGGTAGAACAACTTACATTTGCTACAGTTCAAACATTGTGCCACAGCCCTTGTGGTTTAAATTATGATTGCCTACATTGGACTTTTTTTCCTATTCCAGTTTTACTGTTTCTGTGTATTTTCCCTCTTTGTTTCTGTCACCATTTTCTCATTTGGAGCCTAGACAGACTCCAGTATAATGGCATTTGAAAGCAGAATGTCCACATCAGACAGGGAAGTCAGACACACTCACCCTGCCCTACATAATGGAGGGGAGCTCCCAGAGCAGGTCACCCAACATTTTTATTACAAGATCCTGATTTTAGAGTTGTTTCCAACAACTTAAAGGTGTTCAGGCTGAAGTTCTTCCATGACAGGTATTTGATTTGGATTAGTTCCTTCCATTTGTTAAAAAAAAAAAAAAAAGCTATACTGGTTCAACACCAAAACCAAAACAAACCACTAACCAACCTCAGCACCCACAGGGACTCACTTTCCATAAGCATTTGTGATTCCTATAAAGTTTCATCCAATTTTTACCTTGCCTTAAGATCTAGAAAAACACACCAGTTTGTTAACATTTATTTGAGACTGGAAATTTCAGCATCTCAACTCTTTAAACATTCCACATGGGATGGGCACACACTTGTTGTCCCAGCTCTCTCTCACTGCCCAGGTAGCCCACACACCACCCAAATCCTTCCAACAAGCCAGCTCTGGATGTAATTTTCCAAACTGAGAGAGGATAATGAATGTGACTGAGCAGTACAGAGGATAGAACAAAATGATGGGAATGGAGAAACATTAGGGATGCTTATGAGTCAGAGGGGAAAACCAGAACTAGATCATCTTGTATTAGCCAGACTAAATTCCAGAGTAAATCCTATGTTCCCTAGGCATGGTCATTGCTTTCCTGGCAAGTAAAAAGCTATGAAGACATCTGCAAAACATGTATCTTATTTCCTCTCTGGTGGATCCATTCTATCAGAAAATAAACAAAGTAATGATGGGCTGTTTGCTTGCATAGAGAGTGACTCTGATGTGGGCCACACAGAATGGCACAGAGGCATTTGGACTGGCAAAAACCTCCAAGGTCATTGAGTCCAACCTTCTCACCAGACACCACCTTGTCAACTGGACCATGCCACTGAGTGCCACATTCAGTCATTTCTTGGACACCTCCAGGGACAGTGACTCCACCACCTCCCTGGGCAGTCTGTTCCAAGGCTTAACAACTCTTTTTATGAGGAAATTCTTCCTGATGTCCAAATTGAACCTCCCCTGGAGCAGCTTGAGGCTCTGTCCTCTCATCCTGTCACTGGCTGTTGGGGAGAAGAGGGTGGTCCCCACCTGGCTCCAATCTCCTTTCAGGGAATTGTAGAGTGACAAGGTCTCTCTTCAGCCTCTTTTTCTCCAGGCTTTTTCTCTCCACCTCCCTCAGCTGCTCCTCATAGGACTTACAAAGGTCATGACAATACTGATGGGCAAATCTGGACAATTAGCATATTTTCCTATCTTGTTTCAGTGGAGGATTTATGTCACTGTGCTAGAGGTAGGTGAACATTGAAAAGTTCCTCAGAATTAGCAAACAGCAGAGGCAAGGCTGGCTGCAGACTCACAGTTTGCACTCGTGCACCTTTCTGCATTATGCAAGATTGTCCATTGAAGTGACAACATGCCCCATTTTCCATGATGGGAACACATCTCAGTGCATGGAAAGAGCTTTGGGAGGATGAAGCAGAGTCATGCAGGAAAATCAAACAAGGGCTACAGCACTGACCTTTCCCTTGCTGTACCCACCTGATCATGAACTCTGGCACTTCCAGATACCTGTTCAAACAGTGTCCCAAACACTCACCTGATGCAGAGTAACTGTAAGATGAAGCAAGGAAGAGAAAAAAAAAAAAAAAGGCACTGGGGCAGCTGAACATCATCCCAGCCCATACCTGAGTGCTCTGGGAGTGCATCCTCACTCCACGCTGCTGCAGGGAGGAGTTCAGCCAAGTCTGCTTGGGAAAGTAGGACACAAGTTTTGAGTCCTCTACAGAATAGCCCTCACTTCCAATTCACATCACACAAGCTTACCTGAATCAGGAGATCACAGCTCTTTGTCCAAACTGAGGTGTCATGCAACATTTAAACTTATGGTTTGGGTTTTAAAGAGTTTGAGAAATGCTGCTCTAAGGAAGTTTTAAACGTGTTTCCATGGAGTTCATGCCATACTTCCCTGGCTCAAAGCACTCATAGCATGGATCTCAAGGCATTTTACAACAGCATAAAAGCAGCACTGCTGATGGGTCCAAGAAGCTGCAGATAGTGACAGCAGCCTCATTTTCCCCTAGTAAATACCCAGCATTTCAGCATGCCAGTAACTATTGTGATGACCAGATGGTGGTGGGAGCAGTAGGTTGGATGATGTTAACTACACACAAACTCCAAAACAACTGGTGTCCAAACTCACTTTGAAAACACAGCAGAATGGGCTGCTCAGCATATGGCAGCAACGCTCCACTGGAACTGCATTTTGTGTCCTTTAAACAACAAGCTCCACCAAGGGGCCCAAGGACAAGCAGCCACAGCAAGCAGGGCCCCAGATCTTGACTATTTGATGCTTGTCCCTTTATAATGGTGATGAAAAGGTGCAGAGATGTGGTGGAAGTGTCAGCCTGCAGCTCCTGCACCAGGTCCAGGTAAGGTGAGCATGTGCAACACGTGCCACCAGTGCAGCTGTGTCATCTTTTCTAATGACAAGACCTCGAAGGAAGCATCCCAGGTGATCTGCTGAGCAGCACTGGGGGATTCCTAAAGAAAGGATGAGCCCTGCTGTGAGAGCCCACTGTGCAAGCACACAGATCTAGACTCGGGTACTTTTAAAAACAAACAATGTGTAGTTTGCAAAATAAACACAGTGAACAGATTGAGAAAAATTATTCTGGCATCTGCCGACCTCCACTGAGGGCTTTCCAACAAACCTGTGTATTTTCAGAGGAACTGCAGGGGCCATCTTTACACCAACAGGTAAGCAGCAACTTCACCTGTGATTTGAAAGCAAAGGTAAATTCACTAGGCACCACCCCTCAGAATATACCTGCAAACACAAAAATACATATTTATGTTTTTCTGAGAGATGATTTAGCCCAAAGTTACACCACAGGGGCCTGTACTCTAACAATGTCAGCTCTGAGCAGGATTCACAGATCCCAGCTGAAACGTGTGGGAGTTCCTTCCTTTCTGCTCCATGGTACTCTCCTTGCTACCTTATCCTCAGCTTCTCTTCCTCCTGCAGTTATTTACCTTGAAACCTCTAGCCTTGCTTGGAGATGCAAGCTGCACAGATCCAGAGGAAAATGGGACAGGAAAGGATCGTGGAAAGTCAGTCAGCCATGTCCCCTGCCCCAAAGCAAGCTGAAACACAGCTATTGCTCCTGACAGATGCTCTTAACAGAGCTTCATTTCTGGAACAGCTACTACTGGCTCCCCACACATCTGTTCAGTGGCTCCCTATCCCTTTTTCTAATATTTGGCCTTAGAAGAAACTACCACTCATCCTAGATACAATTTAAGCTCAATCTACCATATAATTTCAAGCTCAGTCCTTCCAGTGCATCCCCACAAGTGCCTTTACCCACGTTTTCAAGGTATCAGTCACACCACTCTCCACTGCACTTTCCTGCCCTACCTGCAGCATCTCAAGTTGCACCTCTAAAGCACAGGATTATCCTGAACCTCACCAAAGGCATCACTCTTTGTGAGCCCCAGCCTGAAGCCTTTCTACCACCAGCAGGACAAGCTGCCAGATCTTTTATCTGAAACAGTGCTCACTAGCTGGCATGACTCTGAATTTGTGCAGTTGTTTTACCCTACCTAAATTTAGTGCCTTGCTAAAAAGGATCTTGTCTTTCCCCACCATCTCCTCCCTGCTGCAACCATTTCTACAAGTGCCAAGCCTATTTTGAATTCTAATGCTATCTTATCTTTCACATCTGTCCAGCTTCCTGTTGACTGTAGATTTAACGTGCATACTACTTTGTTATCAGGTTGTAATAAAAATGAAAGATAAGTGACCCAGAGCAACTCCCTCAGCCCCATGCAACACGGCCTTCCGTTCTGACCCTGGGTGCAAGATGGAAGGAAACCACTCCCAGAGCAGAGCTGCTTACAGCCCACTCAGCTGGTCCCAAGCACAGTTCAGTCTCTGAAACCACACTTTCCCTCCTTGCAAACCATCCTCTCTTTGCCCAGCAGCCACTACACCATCCTGTGAGCAAGTGCGAAAGTGCCACGTTCATCATCTGTGATTTTATTTTAGAGCCGGACTTCAGACAGATCTCATGGGGCAGATGAAAAGTCCAGGCCTGCCCCATCCGAAGGAAGTTTCAACCAACAATTCCTTTTGCTGTTGGTTCTCATGGGGGATTACATTGGAATCTGCAGACAAAGTGCACAGATTCCTTCCAGCAGATTTCTTCATTTGCCAGTGTCACTGCACAGCTGTTCAACTGCTTATTTTCCTGTCACCGACTAATACAAGCCTAAACTAGATAATTACTACTTCCTACTGTCATGAAATTCATTCTTCAGTTTCCAAACCCACTCCTGTTTGTTTCCATGAAAGGGCTATTTAGAGTTTTAACAGCTGGCTTAGCAGGAGACTGAGTCTTGTGTTACCATGAGCAAATGTATCTATAACTTCCCTTGGGAAATCCCTTCCTACCCTAAGGACTGGGGTAGGAATGTGGCTTTGTGTTGACTGAAAACAGCACACCTACAAAAGCAATTCATTAACACCACAGGCAGGCTGTATTTCAAAGCTAGAACAAATATTATCTGGTTGTCTACCCTTGTCTTCTCTTTATTACCACCTTATTAATAGCTTCAGCTCTTGTTATTTTTTCATTGACAATGCACATCTTAACCTCCTCCTATCTGTGTCCTCTGAGGCATCTTCTTCTTTTACTTCTTCCAAGAGCTTGTCTTCCTTGGGGGAGGAAGAGCCAAATGGATTGCCACATTAGCTTTCTCATTCCATGCCATTACACTTTTAACTAGTGTTTTCAAATAGGTAAATTAGCTTTTAAGTGATCCCAGTTGTACCATTGGCCTTTGCTACAATCCTGCATTAAAGCTGATTCACTTTTACTTACCTCTATTGCTCAATTAAGAATGCAGAGAGAGGAAAAGCAGTTCTGCAGCCAGCAGCTGCAGTCCAGGAGGGAGGTGGGTTGTTCCATTACCCACAGTGTCTCACCACCACACTGCAGCACTTTTCCCATCTGCCCACGAGGGGAACTGCACCTCACTCACTATTCCTGGAGGAAGATTATTCCCAAGATGTATGTGCCAGCACCTGTATGCTCTGTGCTGCCCCACAGCAAAGCATCTGTGGGATGAGACATCCCCAACAGGAGCTTCTGAAGGAACTCAGGTCGTTGCTCCAACAGCAATTTCTTTATTTACTCATCCAGAAAAAGGAGAGTGATTTTTGTCAACAGTGAGCGGCTTCACTTCTCCCACACAAGATGCAGTAACACATCAAGTCTCTGCAGTGTTCTTGCACCTCACTACACACACATGCCAAGTATCAGTAGCACAGAGCAGTGCCACTTGCAGTGGGAGCCACAAAAGTAAGAAAAAAGTTTAGAGCAGCTTATTGAATACCATGCCTTAAAATTCTGTTTAAATTCTGAGTTATGTGCACTTGTGCAGTAATTAAGGGCCAATTCCTTTATGATCAAAGGCTGACCCTAAGCACATGGCTGGATCCTGTACCATACCTTGCCCCAGCCTTTGGTACATCCTCAAGATATGTTTTAATCATATTCCATCTAGCTGCCTTAAAATAGGTTGCTGTATTTTGATTTTATGCCACAAGTTCCAGTAGGAGTTGGCTCATTTAAGCACACTTAACGTGATGGACTCAAATGCCATTATCTGAGTTTTCCTTTTCCTATCCCATTTAACACCACTTTGAGATCAATTTCCCCCTTGTTGAGGAAATTTCTTATTGTAGCTGAACTAAAAGAAGTAAGTATATGTTGCAATGAGTGGAGTATGACATTTGAGACGATTCCAGTGTATGTAATCATTGAGACACTTCTGGGATCCAGCAGGAGTTATTTCGCAGCTCTCCAGACAAACCTGACGTCACTTTTGTTTCAGATGACCAGAAATCTGCCCTTCTCCTCCACCCAATTCCATGAATAAGTACCACATTACAGAATCTACCACATTTTTCACCAGTAAAATATCCATAAACAGACACGAGTGCAAAGCAAAATGTCATTTTATTTAATTCAAGGACTATTTTCCTTCTAGTATTGCTGAAGGGATCACCTCCTGGGGAATTGATCATTACAAAGTCCCTGTCTAAAAGTTCAAGTGCTCTTGTTGTACATTCTTTTGAACCACAGAAAACATAATGACCAAGTAGGTGGGCAGCTACTTGCAGTTTTAGCCCACCTAAATTAGCATTGCTTCAGGCTAGAAAACAATTCAAGTAGTAAAATAATGAAAAATGTTAACCTTTAAGGTCACTACCATATTTTGATCAAAAAGTCCTGAATGTATGAAAAGAACATTTGTACATGTTATGAAGTTGTTTTTTTTTACCAGACACTGTCAAAGATGGCAGTTAAGTATTTTGGACCAGTTGTCAACCAGATATTTAAGAGTTCTGTCTGAAGGTTTATTACCAATTTCATTATGCAATTCACTTTTCACATTAAGCTCTTTAACAAAAGCAACATAGACCCGCACCAGAATCACTGTAGACAGATTTAGTTTTATAGAATGCCCTTCTGAAAATTCGTTTCAAAATAGAGACGCTTTTTCTCCAGAACTGTAAAAGCCATAAAAATGCAAAATATTTGTTAGGAAATTTTTAATCAAAATTATTCCTTAATGTTCAAAATAACATTTAACCACCTACTTTTTTTTGTTGTTGTTGTCATCCACGTATTGACCAATAGACTAAACAGGTAACAATGGTTCACATTTTTCCCCCACCTGAAACATTTCTTCTAACACAGGCCCAAAGATAGGCAATACAGAGATTCAGGGACATGGATTATGCATGGCAAAGGTAATCCTCTATCACTTTAATTTAGAACAATTCTGATTCTAGCACACAACTTGGAGTCTCAGTTGTTTTCGATCTGCTCCAGGTCCAAGTCCCCACAGTCTAGAGGGAAGATTCCTTCTTCAGTGCTCTCACAATCACTCGTGTCCTCGTCGCTTTCGCACACGGCGTCTGCTTTCTTATAATCCCTTGTTTTGAAGCTACGTTGGCATGACCCGTGGTGCCTCCCTTCATCCAGCTGCTCTTTCATCGGGCTGGAGCCAGGGGTGATGATGTTCATAAGATCATTTGAGTCACATGGGGATGACACAATTGTCTTCATTTGCGTGTCATCATCATCATCTTCATAGTCAAGGGAGCAAAGACTTTTGGAATTTTTTAAAGTCTGCAATGAAAAAAAAAGAAACCATGACTATATTAACCATGACTGGACAGGAGGAACAGAATAAATTCCTGAAATTCTTGAATGGTTTGAGTGCATGTACTGAGGAGTGCCATGTATTTAAAGTAATCCTGGAAATGAGAGGCATGAAGAAAGAGGAAG
Source organism: Drymodes brunneopygia (assembly GCA_013400955.1). Classification (NCBI taxonomy): domain Eukaryota; kingdom Metazoa; phylum Chordata; class Aves; order Passeriformes; family Petroicidae; genus Drymodes; species Drymodes brunneopygia. The sequence goes on from VZTZ01022904.1 coordinate 888,864, forward strand.
AATGGTATTAGTACAGAGTCAGGCTTTGCACAGATATTTTGCCTATGTTGATTCCCACTGTGAGAAAAACAGTCCCCTTGTTTTATGCAGGAAGATCCAAAAACCTACCCTTGGTCAACGACATGAGGAAGCAGAGACACCCACCCAGATTGCTGTATTGGACTTCTGGCAAATCCAGAGCAGAGCATTTGGTGACACCAGCATTTAGGTCTGACAGCTGCACTGCAGCCTGGTCAACAATTAATTTCCCCTGCAGACAATGAGCCCTCAGGCATCACCCTCCATGAGACTGCCAGGACAACTGGCACATTTGGGTAATCTCAAACACAAGAAACCCAAGCCTCGACTGGGAGCATCTTGCTCCAGAGTCACCTTGATTTGTCTTCCAGTTGGGTACTGCCTGAACAAGAGCTCAGGAGTAATTCTGTTTAAACTCAAAGGATATTAGAACTAAAGGGGCACTCAATTTATACAAAGGCAAAAGAAAAGAAACACTCAGTAAGTGTGCTACCTCTGTCCCATAGATAAAGGAAAAATGCCTAAGCTCCTCATAGAGCTGTAACGGATCCTTGGCTAGAATCCAGAGACAGCATTAGGAAAATAAAGAACAAGTATACAGAGAGAAAAACTTTAGATTTAAACAAATGAGAAACTTCCAAATTGTCCTTCATGGAAGCATCCAGTGAGAGGAAGGTGAAATAATTAGGGCTCCCCTCAGAGGTGGTGCAAGACAGAATAATGTCATGCTCATTTTCAGTCTCGCACTGGTTAAGTGACTCCAGTCTCACACACGGCAATCATTGTATTACAAGGAGATCCACAGGGAACAAGACCAACTTTCACACCCATTTCTAGCTTCCTCCCCCAATTTGTCATTTCTTAAGTATTTTATATTTGTTTATTTGAAATGGGAACATTGCAACATTCCTAGTATGCTGCATTCCAGATGCTCTTCCAGAGCACAGGATGATGGTTCCTATTTCACCAAGGCACATCAACACACACATAAGGGGCTTACCAGGATCTTTGGGTATTTCTTAAACAAAACTTCACAAACTTAGAACAAATTTGAATTAGCCTTGTCTGCATACAGTTGGTTAAAAGAGGAAAGCTCACTAGAGAAAGGGGATTTGCCTGATCCTTTAGGTTGATGTTATCCTTTAGGTTGATGTTACACATGGAACACCTTGCCAACAACCCCCTGCCATGATGTAAGGTCATACTTTGGACACACCTACATCAAATCTACATGTAAAGTTCACTGGAGGGAAAGCTCAGGTACAGGTAAAAAGAAGAGCACCTGAGGTTTGGAGCTCAATCACAGCACAGGCAGGCTGAGGGTGATCAGCAACACTGGGATGGGATGGTGGCCCCATCACTGGTGTCCCTCCATGGGGAAGGCACTGCAGCAGCATTCCCTGAGCCTGAACCACATTTAACACATCAATGCAACACATTTCTCAACTGATCTGAGGGTTTTTTTGTTCTTCTCCTGCTCAAACAGCTTTCATACCTCACAACACACATTCGATGATTAGTTAACAAGTCATACATTTCCGGCCAGGAAGAGTTATAAAGGATGATCTGGTTTGTTTGAACAGACAAACAAGACCTCGTTTAGGAGCTGATTTATGTAACTCCAAGGCTTGCATCTGAAGATGAGCTCTCAGAAAAAAAAATACTGCTGGTCATAGTTCTACAAGGAGGAATTCAAAGTCTTTGTTAGCCGTGGTTAAAGCCCATATCCAGTTTTGCATGTGACTAACACCAATAAGATAAATAACATTGCATGATCAGAAAGATTTCTATTCTCAATTTTCACTCCCCTGTGAAAACAGCTTTGGTATAATATACATTGCTGTTTTCAAAATGCTTCTGTATAGCTCACAGCTTATTCAAGTAGAAACATTTGAGTTTCTTTCTATGAGTAATGGGTACAAATTTCTCTCATATTTACTCAAAAGCAAACCAATATATTTTTAAAGCAAAAAATGTTAAAGTATATTTTAATCCTAAGTCTAACTCATTGCTTTGAAAAACACAACAAGATATGTTCTATCTCCATATAGGGAACAATATTTTCAGTTCTTTAAACTTACAGTAGGTACTGGGAAGGAAAGGAACCAAATAAAGAGAAGCTTTGAAAGTTCTGCTTTCAGTGTTTTAGAAAGGAATTCCTTAGTCCCCCTTCAAAATATCTTTTATTCAATTTACTGCTAGAAATTAATCCAACCACACAGCTGTCTTTCTAGAAGGTTTGTGTACATAAATGGAAAATTGCCTGTTAGCTGTACTGTGCTGAAACCACTTGAATGGGAACTTTTAGCCGGTTTCAACACAACAGCAAGTGCATTCAACTGGTTCTTTGTTCACCCACTTGTCACAACCTCACCAAACTAAAAATAGGTGGATTTATTATCTCGCAGCACAATCCCGCTCCTTTCACAAAGCAAAAGGTAGAAATTGCAATGCATTCAGGCCCTCTGAACTGCAGCTTTCCATGTTACACTGGTACAGTACCACACCTTTCACGCACAATTGTGCTCAGTGGGGAGCCTGCGAGTACTTGCTCAATGGTCCTCATTTTATAAAAGATGCTGGACTGGCAAGACAAAAGAGTCCACAGTTGGCAATGGATAGAACTCAATCAGCTAAAAGTATTCTTTTGTGTGATGGAAAAAAAGAAAAAAGAAAAAAGAACCTCAGAGTTTTAAAAGAAGTGAGGCGATAAAATGTCTGAATATTAAGAAAAAAAACCCCAACTTTGTACCAAAAACAATGGTGGGGAAGGAAATAAAAGAAATCTCTCTAGACCCTTGCCATACAAAGCAAACAAGAAAGGCCCAAAGCAGCTTGAAAGGAAGCTAATGTCTGTACTCTTTACTAAACCTTCACTTCAGAAACCCGTAATACATCACTTTCCAAATATAAGAAGCAATAAAAAGGTTGTTTTTGTTTTACTAACAAAACTAGAGCATTTGCTACAGTAGTCAAGGGAAAAAATAAGACATTTATGTGCATGAAAACCTAGTGTATAATGGGAGCAGCAGTTCTCATGCTTCTCCCCCATCATCCTCCAAGTCCACCCCTTGGCTTTGAGTAGGGGTGAAGATCCAGCTGCTCTCAAGAGGTGCAGCTGCAGCAGCTGGCAAACACTCAGGAGCAGAGGAAGCCTGAAACTACCATGAGCCCTGAGCCCATCCTACTGCTTTCTCAGCACCCATTATCACCATGGGACAGGCTGCTCACTGAAGTCACAGGCTTAGGAAGAGAGAGAATTCATCAGATTAATCAGACTGTTTATCTGGCTTGCTTCCTGTCCCATCCTGAGACTTTTGCCTATGATGGCAAAAGAGATTCTGCTTTAAGACTGGCACACAGGACTTCTCGATTGTTAAGGTCTCTCTACTAGGGATATGAAACACGTGGATGGTGCAGTGGTCCTCATGATAATGATATTCTGTAATTTCCTGGAGTATCAGCATCTAATCCAAGAACTGAACACTCAAGTAGCAGAACCCAAGCATGGAGCAACATGCGGCTTTTTTGTTCCTTCCCTGTATCTAGCCAGTTGATGGAGAAGGAGCAAGTTAGATAGGCTGCACTTCTCCCTTTGAGAGCTTCATGGGTCCTTACTTCACTCCCTTGAATTATGTTTCCTGTAGATCAGTGAGACTGGCTCAAAAAATGCCTTTACTGATGGTAGCTCATAGTTAAGCTTCGGACCAGAAGCACCACAAAGAGCACGATGCGTTCGCATCTCGGACACCAACCGTCCCCAAGGAGGTCAGAGCTGAGTCACAGCAACAACAAAATCCAACCATGGCACAAATTCATATTTTGAAGAGATCTCATTCAGTGCAGGTAAGGGGGAGGCTTAAGGAAGGACTTTATAAGAACTGACACAACAGCCTGGTGCAGAGCAGCTTCCAATCACACTGAGAACAAACCATCACCTGGCTGACATCACACCCAACCACACACAGATGGGAAGGGTGTCCCTCCCTGTAACCTGAATTTTCAACTCATGCACCTAATTACATTAATTTAATTACATTAAAATTAATTAATTACATTAATACCTTCACCTGCGACAATCCAAGTTGGAGATATGTACAGTGCCTACTGTAAAAGATTAGAAATGTCAAGTGGTTGTAGAGATTAAAAAACATCCCATCACAGTCCTAATCCCTGCATCTTCTACTACGCATAAAGTGAAAAATAGTAAGAAAAAATGCTGTGTTTATCTAACAAACTATTCATCTTCCTGTAGAGTAAATCCCTTGACATTTGACTCTGACTTTTCTGTCTTGAACTGCACTGAGCATTTTGTGAACACTCCAGCGTTTGTAGATAACCTTTGCTTTCAAGAAACTTGCAGCTGAGTAGAAATGCTGCTTCACTGGTACAAAGTGGTGCTGACAGGAGGAAAACAATACAGTATTCTCCATGATGTTGTGCTTGAGGCTTGCTAATGCACTAGACATTAATACCCAAAGTTAAGTGGGAAAGAATCTCTCCCTGTTCAAACAAGAAATTAAAAGGCGTAAAAATACATTACATTTTATAATTCAAGAGTCTAGGAAAATACTTTAGGTCCAAAACCATTGCAGATTTTTAAGTTACGCATTTGAAGTAAATAAAAAGAGTCACAATTATTTTCCTTGCACCAGGTTAAAAAACAAGTAGTGAACAAAAACATTTCTATTTATGTATTATGTGGAAACAATCAAATCCCAAGAAAATTCCAGACACCTTCATGGGCAAAACTGAATCTCTGTTCAAATTCATTTGGGAATCAAAGATGCTGTTCTCTTTTTTTAGCTCTGTGGTTATCCCTTGTTTTCCTGGAAATTTGACATGTACTATTATATATTAAAAAGGCAATGTTTATGTCATCATCTATAGAGAGGAATCAGAAAAGAACGGGAATACTGGATATGAATGAGAAAGAGCAAACAGCCTCTGACATTCTGCCACGTAATTAGACACTGAACTATAATAACCATTCCTTCCAGCAGAGAAAGAATTACTGCTGCAATTCTTGTAGTCAAATAAGGTAAAACTCTATTTGCAATGCCAAAGACCCAGTTAAAAATCAATACAAGCTGACAGCAATATGGCTACGACTTGAAATGACAATTGTTCAGTGCTTTGTCTCTGCTGCATCTTCAAAGACTGTTTCAATTTTTTAGATGTAGGTGCCCAGGAAGGGAAGGAAACTGCCATCAACTCATTTCACATCACATGCTAAACAGCATTATGATGTAACAGGCTTTCATCTCTCACTAGCCAGACTGTTCTAGATTTAAGCGTGCAGTTTTCTGGTGTAGTCTACCATGAAAGTTGATCTATTTATTGGCCTAGATATTTATGCTCATATTCTAAATTGTGCCACAGTATCCTTACAAGTTTTGTTTCTAAGCTGCAAGAACCTGTGATTTAATTTGGATTTTTATTTAGTGCTATTAGTTGAAAAAAATAATACAACTTAAAGAAATATTTAAGTGAAATGTCGAATTTATCTAATTATACTCAGATATGCCAGAATACAAGGCTGCTCATTGTGTAAAGTAACTGAGAGAAACCACTGGAACAGTAAAGCCTCCAAGTGGGAAAGATGAAAAGCACAAAGATTGGGGGACAGGAGGGGAAATCAGGGTCCAGTTCCCTGACTGAACATCACTGCACCCACACAGGGTCCCCAGCAGGGGTGAGGGGATTTCAGAACTCAGGCACTGCAGCCTTCAGAGCTGCAAAGCAGCCTAATCACCTGGCTAAGAAGTAGGACACAATTAACATCATTGCTATCACACCACAATCCAAACAGCCAAGTTGGAGGCATGGCAGATCCCAATACATCAGGGATTACAAATACCATGGAGTGAGCTCAACCCAAATACCTACTTCCCCTTGCCCCAAACTCAGACTTAATCATCCATCATGGGCACTGCACATATGATATTAAATTTTACACTCAAACTAAACATCCTCTCAAACAAAGTATCTTTTCCTTTTAGTGGTTTGCAAAGATGATCTGAGCAACTGAGAGCATCTCAGAGTTACCAGCTTACCCCTCACATGCTTACAGAGGACATGCACTCAGTGAAGTTCCAACATTAAGCAACATACTAAAGTAAGGAATTTAAGCAGATTGAAGAAAAGTTTGTCAGCCTACAAGTGTTTAAACTGAATTTAAGCAGCCAAACCACTACTGTAATTTTGTAGTTATTCCTTTAAAAATTGAATTTTGGTCGAGTCAGGGCAATTTTGTGCAGGAAACTCAGTGCTGGGGTTTAGCAGCTTCTACAAGTTCAGCACCATTCATCTTAGGGGTTAACTTCTGTTTGATTTTTAAGACAAATTGAAAGCTAAGCAAGTTAATGCAGTATTTAATGCAATACAGTCTAGAATATGATTCAACACTAGTGCTAACATGAAGAGAGTGAACATATATAGCAATTTTCCCCTTTTAAAAAGCCCAGACCAACACTAAACCGCATTTTTAGAAGTTTACAGTATGGAATTTAATCAAGATGTTAGCCTCTTGGATTTTCTAATTCAGTGGATTTCTGAACTGCAACCTTTTACCTTCCCTGCCTAAGTATGAATCATGCAAGCCTTTATTGTAAGAATGTGGAATTACACTCTACAAACATCAGGCCTACCTATTTCACCTGCATGTAATTAAGCAGAGCAAGTTTCAGCTATTCTTAGGACCAGTCCAGCAAGCACCTCCAGATGCTATGAATTATGCCATTAGCTACAACAGAGGGGGCTCACACAGTGGATTTAACTCTTCTGAAGTGTTTAATAATCAATACAGCTCCAAAGTGGAAGACGGTGGCATTGCTTTGTTCAGCTCCAAAATACAGCACAAGGCTTGGGCCAGGGAGGAGGAAGTTTAAGCCAAACAGGACAATTACCAGATACAGCAGCAGTGTTCAGCTGAAATGCACCAACACATTAAAACAGAGGTTTCTTCAACAGCAAAAAAGCACCACAGAAAAAAAAAATTCAAAAGAGCACTGGAAGAGCAGGGAAAGGGCCTGATGGATTCTTGCTCTGGTCCCGCTTCAGCAACAGCTGCAGTCAGGGGTCTCTGCAGTACCACAGAAATTTTTCTAAGGTAAACCACTGTCTTTGCACACCTTCATCCAGATTGTTTTCCTACTCACTGCTTGACCCTAAGCACTTCTCTATTATGGACAGTGAATTTATTCACCTTATGGACAGACTGAAGAGCTGGACAATGTAGAATTGGGCCTCTACTGTGCTTGAGCTGCATAAGCTCAAGAGGCTTCAGTCTGGCAAATCCAATCAGCCAACAGCACTAATGAGCAATGGTGTGATGAACAAACAGCTGCACCACTTGTGTGCATACAGGGATGATAAACACATCTGGTTTTGTAGTAGAAGGACACAGAGGGAAACAATGTAAGCACATGCTCTCTCCCAGCAGAAGTGATTCATGCTTTGCCAGAGCTGCTCCTTCTTTTCCTATTCAAGAACTATTACCTTTCCTTTCAGAAAAAGAAACAGGCTGCAGAAGCAAGAAGCAACTTAAACTGTTGTATTACCGTCTTCATTAGTAATATGACAAAATAATTTTATGAGGACTTAATTAAAATCAAATCTAATTAGTACAGATGAAAGATGCATCTATTTTTCCACATTTTAGACTGGGAAATAAGGCACGCACACATCATTAACATGAGCTACACACACAGCCCTGAACAGAAACACAGGCACAAAAGGAGCAGCACAAGAAAACTGCTTAACAAGACTCTGATTGCTTGCAGTACCATCTCTCAGTGTTCAGCATTCAGGATCCAGAAACAAAGACCACCCTGGGTAGTCAAAGCCTTCTGATGTATTATTCCTCTGACAGAGGAATTAACAGACTACAATCAGCTCTGAAACAACATAAACAAAAAAGCTACCTCCAACCCCAGGAGTTTTAGTAAGTTTCTCAGTTTCTAACTAGATACATTTAGATAAGAAGAGAAAAAGCTGTATCTGTGCTTCCACAAAATTCTAAATAATAAGTGACATTTCAGAATTTGCTTTGCCAAACTCTGCTCTTAAGTAACAAGGTTTAAGTCGACTGATTATGCACCAGAGTAACACAGGACAGGATTTGACCCTTGTAGCTTCTAAACATGACCATATTGGCTTCATTTCCTGCCATTTATGTGTCATCTATTTTTATAGAGAAGTTCTATTCCTGAGAAGTTTAGCCAAGGTCTTATTCCTTCATGACTTTGCTATGAGCTGCAAACAATTACTTTAACAACTGTATCACAGATGCACTGATTGCTGCAGTGTACATCCGTGTACCAACTTCTCTTAAAATTCCTGCATGCTCTCTTTTCATTTCATTTTTATCCTCAGGTCCAATATTAAGTTGATATGATGGGTCAAACTTCGGAGAAATTAGAGAAGTAAACTCCAAATCCTGATTCCAATGCTGCCCTCATTAGTTACTGACAGATGTCAGACTTACCTATATTATTGGGTTATGTTAGAGCTCCATCATAACCAGCATTTTAAGTGATTGTATAATTGGGCCATAAAGTTGACTTCTGCCAGGGAAGGGGGATGGGGAAAAAAGGGGAAACTACCCCATCAGCTTGGGAACAGTTCCCCCTTCTTCAGACCAATTTTCCACTACAGAAGTACTTGTCCAAAACCAAGCCTTAAGGTCTTGCTATGCAAGTGCACAGAGGGACACATGGACACAGACACAGCACAAGTGCTGCTATGAACCTTTTGCTCAGCTCGATGCAAAACCCACAATTTAACAGCAAATTCTTCCAGGAGCATTAATTCAAACTGTAGGTGGACCTTTACCACTAATTATTTCCAGGGACAAGTTAAATTGAACACAATGTATTTGTTTAAGAGGAACAGAATTAGTACCAGAGATTGAAGGTGAATGGTGCATGGACTGCATTTTTCTAGCTTGGTATCTGATTCTGAACTATTTGAGCATTTTTGAAATAACGTGGTTCAGGAAGTGTTCCTGACATTAAGTGACAAGACTGCTATATATTTTTAATACTAAGTCAACTTGTACTAAAACTTATTTTTGATAAATAAAGTTCAGGCAAGTTTGTTTATTGGTTCAAATACCAAAGCTGACAACATGTCAGCAGTTGATGATCAGTATGTTTTTTTAAAAAGTCAGGAAACCATATATGTGGTCCTTTATCCTTCAGTGACAATACATGTTTTAAAACACATCATACCAAGTCAGAGGAGAAGCAAAGTATATACAACTTATGAAAGGCAGTCAACACTCAGATTCCTAAAACATTCAGGTAACACTGAAGCTGAGCTCAACCTCTCACTGTATGGCCTCAGTTTTCCTCTACTGGGTTGTAAACCCAGATTTTGCAGTAAAAAGCTGCAACATTCAAAAAACTACATTCAATTATTACACATGCTTTGTTTTAAAGAGGAGGATTTGTTTATGCTACCCCAGCTTGCAAACTTCTTACTATACCATGAAGGCCTTTTGAGTTTTAGCCACATGGCTACTACTGTAACAAAAATTGAAGTCAGGAAACTCATCAGAAGTCTCATTTATTTAAAATTCCTTTTCTGCTAATACTTAAGTTTTATTGCAAAGCACATGCAGTCAGCATCATAATAAATGCATACTTTCAAATATAGAAACAGATGAGCTATTTGATTACCTACAGCTCACCTTAACACTGAACCATCATCTCCCAGATCACATCTCCTTATTAACTATATTTCATTAAAGGTTGCATCTAACAGCAACTTAAGAATAGAACAAACTTCTCTTCAATTTCTATGTACTTGAAAGAGCATGTAAACAAACCAGTATTTCCCATCCTAATGGAAGAACTGACATCATTAAGTGATGGAGAGGCATTCCAATCAGTTCATTTTCACAGGCTTGAGATATCTGTTCTGCTTTTATCACACCTATGCATGCATGCAGCAGGAACTGGTCTATGCAACGCAAGACTAACAAAAGACCAAGTGACAGTTAAACTCCAGACTTTAGCAAGTGATTTTCATAAACCTCTCTGCAGAGAAAAGCCTCAGGTGAATCAGCTTGGTTTAAGGTCTCTTTTAGATGATGATGCATCAAAGTCAGAAAGCGTCTGTCAAAAAGCAAGGAACTTTCACAAGAAATAACAGAGTGTGGAAGAACCAAGTCTAGTTTCAGAGTTAAGTCCTTGCATTCAAGTACCATAAAAATGTACTAATCTATTAATTTGATTAACATGTTATTACAAAAATGCTGAATATCTAAAGAACCCTCTCCCCAAATTACCCCGAGTTAAATCAAAGATGTACAACTTCTTTTTCTAATAAATTTTAGAAGATTACACTGGGGTTTTATTTTTTGCCAAAAAATCTGGAAAAAGTTCCCATATCAATGATGAAACACTACTCAGCACTTCTGCTAGCCATCATCTCTTGCAATTTAGAGCATGGGGGAAAAAAAATAACTTAATCCCCTGCCACCTGCCAAAACCCAGATGCTAAAACCTGAGAAAAGTGCTCTCACCTCTCTTTAAACCCCCTGGTGCAGCTTAGGCACATTAACTGTAAGTACCCTATATTTAACACCGAACCCTAGCTCTTAACTCAGTATTGTACTGTTTTCCAAACAACATCACCAATAATTTTATCATAATCCAGGTTTCAGGGTAAGTAATAATTAAAAAAGAAATATCCACAGCTGGCTGAAACCTGGCATGTGAGTCAATAGATGGCCCCTTTCTTTTCTCATAATGTCAAATGCAGCTGGTCTGGTACTCATTAGCTCTTTCAGCAACGAATACTTATTGCACATACAGGAACTTGCAAGAAAGGAAAAGCAATTCTGCAGCAGATATTTAGCTGCCTCCTCTTCTTCTCAGCACGTTGCTTACAGAAAAGTACCATAAATACACACGCAGAGCTGACTGCAGGTATGGCAAAGCAGCGCAGCGATGAGCAGCTCTGGGTATCTGCAAGACATTTGTTACAGAATCCATTCACAAAAGAGGGGGGAAACCTCCATCCTTAATGAGATTTCCTTTTCTTCACTCTCCTCGGGGCTTATACTCCCTCGCTGTCAGAGCACAGGGAACCTCCAGCACAAGGGCTCACTTCATTAAATGCCATTTCGGGCCCAATTTCACATTGTGACCCACTCTGCCGAGGCAAAGAAAGCAAAACGCCAGATGCTCTCTGTGCCTGCTACCTCAGCTGCGTTTCATTCACTGCTCCAAAAAACTTCCAGGCATCCATTCAAAACCAAGTACCCCCAGCCTGGTCCGTCCTGTCACAGGACAAAGTGCTGGCTTGTCTTCAGCTCACTTTTGATGCTTGCCTATCATCTCCCAGCCCAGCCTACTCCTATCTCCTTTCCTTCTTCCCAAGCCTGCTGGAATTTGAACTTTAAATGGACGCCCTCCATGGCAACAATAGATAAAAAAGGAGCCTTTGATTGTTCATGCGTTGCAGGAAAGAAAGGAGGAGATTCATCCTGGCTGTGACCTAGCAGGAACTCATCAAGCACGGCTCCCCTGCCATTGCAAGGGGATGCCTGAGCCTGGAGCTACTCATTCAAGCTCCCTGCGTCTATGTTTCCATTCAAGGAGGATGAATTCTTCAGGTTTCCCCTGTTAAGGAATTAAATGTTGATCCTGTGAATGAAGGGCAACACCAAGCTTGGAAAGCTGCCAGAGGGTTCTGTAACACTCAGCAGTTTGGAGTTAATTCAATACTTATTGATACCTAGCAGGATTTATAGCTGCATTATTTATAAGGGGGGGAGGGGGGGAAATCACAGAGCCATATTTAGACCTTGGTAATAAACTATTTTTAGCACCATCTGTTTTCCTAGTTTGCTCCCTTGCTTAGGCAAGAGCATACTTTTATCCAGCTCCCTCTTCCTTGCCCATTTAAAAGAATCCACAGAGCCTAAACCAAAGCACAAGTTAGGATCACTCAGAATATTTATTGTGCAGCAATCCTCCTAATCATGTTCTGGAAATCAAACCTGCTGACTAAGGACAGTCTTGGGCTGATGTAACACTATATGTTGTCTTCACAGAACTGAGCTGATTTTTTTAATGTAAGGGGCAACGTGTTTCACACAAAGGAGGTTACTATCTGGAAAGAAACAACTGATCATTAACTGCATTAAGCCATCTGAAAAGTGGTTTACAACTCCTGGCAGTGCTTTTCTGGGATGTAGTTGCCAAGTTTCACCCTCATTAAACACATAGATTTTTTTTTTTTTCTTTTCTGTCACAAGTACATTCTGCCAGGCCAGGCTGCTGTAAGGGGGGAGACAAATCATAAGCAGCTGCTGCAAGCACCTTGTTTCAGAGATGAATTTCAAGCTGCAGCTGTTACCCACTCAAAAGCTCCCCCAAACCTCAAATTACCTCTTCAAGTTTACATTGATATTCTGCTTTTAGTATGTGACACAACACTGGTGGCCTCTGCAGCATTGCAATGACAGAGTGAAGGGATTGCTCATTCCTTGAACTCTGAGAGAAGCAAGGCTTTGGGTACTTCATGCTGATTAAGTTCTCAGAAAAGCACTTGATAGCAGCAATATATTTGTCTTAGTCTCCTGGCTCATGAAAGTTTTGTTTTTACCCAAACAGTAGCACAAATATTCAAAAGTTTCACTGTAAACTGTCAGATTAAGAAATTTTACTGTAGAGCAGGGCAGAAAACTCATGTAAAATATGAGCTCATGGAGTTCTTACTTGTTACAAAGGGCAGCAGTAAAAAGGGTTGCAAGCTGGTTTCCTGGGCCTTGCAGCACAGGTCAAGCATTCCTGGGAAGCAGACTGCGTGCAGTAAAAAACCAAAATAATTCCCAGCATGTAGTGCATAGGTCAAAATTAAATTCTACAAATGCCCAACAGAAACACACAGCCATGATAATGCATTCCAACAAAGTCTTGAGGGCTTTGAAATTTTCAAGCAATCAGTATTATTAATATAACATTCATTTGGCACTGGCATTATGCAACAGTACTTTCAGTGTGAAGGAAATACAACAGTGCTGCCCACCCAGCAGCCCCTGGGATGTTTCCTTCCACGACACTGCTTTTTTTTGTGGGTTTTTTTTGGTGGAGGAAACAGGGCACAGCACTTCTAACAGCAAGTACAACAAACTGCCAGGTACATGGAAAGGCTCCTTGGCAGCACAATCCATGGACAGGCCATTCCCAGGCTCAGAGCCAGGATGGGGAAGTCTGCTCCTGGTGAGAAGCATCTCCACACGCCCCAGCAGCAACCACTGCGTCCCATCTGCCAAAGCTCCCAACTGATGTGACAAGTGGTCTGTCCCTCTCCAGGGGAAAAAAGCTCCAAATCTGTGCTGCTTGCAGAGGACACCTCTCAAAGGACAGACTGCCTCGACTGAGAGCTCAATAAAAGCTGTTCAAAGGACAGAATCAGTCTGCAGTACTTCGAGTGGCCACACAAAGCACATGGACAAAAGCCAGCACATACAGTAACTGTCGCAATAAACTTAAGATTTATTGCCAAGTATGTTTAAGAGTAAAAACTAAGATTACAACTTGTAGTTCAATTCCCTGAGGCTGTTGCATAACCTGCAAATATATTACAACACGAGAGCAAACTAATACTGGTGATTAACCAGGAATATAATCAGAGGATATGGAAATCTTTAAAAATGCAGCTTGTTGCAAGCCTTATGGCAAAGCATCCGACTTCCATGGGGGCAAGGATGCACTCACTTGTTTGCACATACACTTTTGTGAAGATTTGGAAGGTGCAACCTACCTGATTCCTTTAACAAAGCTGACACCTTATTAGCTAGTACATATGCACACTTAGCATGATTCTGCATTCAGACAGGACTGTAGGGACAGATTAATCACAGTCTCAGAAAGCAGCTGGAGAAGATGAAGGCAAAAAGATCCAGAATCAGGCTCGCTAGGATCTGCCCATCCATCCTTCCCTTACACACCAGATGGCTGTGGAAAGACAACAGTTATCTGTCCTTAAAAATCAAGTGATCACAAATAAAGGACTTGGTGATTAACTCTCAAGTCCATACTCATTTTAGGGGTGGCTGGGTGCCAGTGAAAGGAACAGTGGCAAGTCAGAAGAATCTGTACAAACTCCATTTATATCCTAGTCTATTCAGGGATCTCTCCCCTCCACCCCAACGACTAAGGGATCTGAGCAACTGGGATCCACAACTTCAACACTGAAACCCTCTCTCAGTCAGTATTCTTACATAGCAAGCCTAAGTGAAATTGATCTACCTGGTTCTAATGGTATCAAATTATATATTGGCAAAAACCAGGAACCATTAGGAGATTTGTATTTTATCCTATTAAAGTTGCTAATAATCTATAAGTGATGTCTGATCTTATCGATTTTGACGCTCCAATTTTAAAAATAACGCTCCAAAAGCATTGAGGTAGTTTGAACAAAATGTGACTTTTCAAACAAAGTCATGCATTACATGTATTTTTTTAAACCTTGGTAAGTTTGTTACCACTACTTAGCATTTTGAACAGTGTAACTTCAGTACTCATGATGATCATTATTCAGCTACATGTTTCCATATCAAGGCCTCCAATGGCAGAGCACAGTGAGAAAAGTACAGAAAGGCCTTTTAATATATAAATGAATTGTGTATGCACTCTGTAAGCAGCCACAAACAAATCTTTGTCTCCTGACACTAGTTAGAATAAACATTTCAATACTAGCCTGCAAGGTCAGTAACATTAACTTACTCAGTGCTAACACCTCCTGATTTGGAGTGGTATCACCCTTGCTCCTAGTAGAACCATTTTAACCTGACAGGTACTCAAAATTCCTTGATCAGTTCCAACAGTTCACCATTTTCTACAATTGCTGCATTTACACAACCACACGCTGGCTTATGTCCACTAAAAATGTCTGGAGGCCATCTGAACGAGTTTGTGTTGTACCTCACTCAAGCTACAATTCCCACCTTTACTCAGGGCAGGAATCCAACTCTTTAGTTGTTAAGATTTAAGAAGAGGATACATCAGGTATTGCAAGTATGCATTACTAAGGATTCCTCCTACCCCCATCAAACAGAGAATAATGTATTTACCAGATTAACCACACCCTGAAGTTTAATCTAATTGTTTTTGAATCAGACTGTATCACCACAAGATGCAACAAAAACACTACACCTGACATGCAGGCACCCCATTGACTCGAGGACTCATTTCTCTCAGAACTGAATTCTTTCTGCTGCCCATTCTTGCAGGGAGAGGACACCTCCTGCAGATCTCAACCACCACAGAACAGAGGTAAGATAAGCTGAATTCAAACCAGGGTTTTTTCCAAAGGATATGAAAGCAACCAGATAGTCTGGATCTGAGAAAACTTGTTAGTGCCTCAAAAGATGGGGATCAATTAAGTTCTTTCTAGTATACTGAAGACATTCAAGATTATTAATTACCACCTTACTACTCAGGGTAGTGTAAGTGCTTTCTGCTGTTAAAGGACCTTAGGCTCAATAACAGAAAGGACAAAAAATTCTACTTTCTTCTTATAGTTATTCAAACCCTCCAGGAGGTGTCCTCTCCCTAGGAGAGCAGAAAGAATTCAGTTCTTTTAGATTATGAATACCAGAAAATAGTCTTTTTCAACATGGAGCATATATATACTTTACTTATATGTCTGAGGTGAGCCTGGAAGTTAAACACACTTCACTGCAAAGTTAAGTATTTCTGTTCATATTAAATCCCATTATTACATTCCTACTCACCTGACAAAGTACTTCTATTTAACAAGCTTAAGGGCCATTTACCAACCCCACTGTACACTTGCATGCCCTGAAAACACACCTTACTGTGCCAACTATGTGAGCTTTGCAAAATTGAAAAAAGCAAGTTTATTGCTCTGGGACATGCAATTTTAACAAGCCTTGGAAATTCAACTTAAAACAACTTTTGGTTCTATAGCAACACAGGCTCAAGTTACAAGAGTTACACAACCAAATTAATATTAAATACTTAACACAATGGCCAGTGCATAGAGCACTTCAGGACAGTACTGTCACTCTGAAATCACTGAAACCTTCAAGATGATATTTTGATTCAGGAAAGTATCCTTAAAACAAGCATGATGAATAACATTCTTAAAAAAAATCCCCAAACCTGCTAGACAAGCCATTATCCAAGAGTAAACTCTAATTAAATGCTGAGAGGAGAAAAGTGAAAAAAACCCTCCACACTAAGCTTATATTTGAGGGGTTTGGAGCACATCAAGAGTCTCAGCCTCTGGATCAATTTTGGTTTTGTGCACTAGTGAAGAATTTCAGTGAGGCTTTATGTTGACTATGCTTCAAGCACATCTGATTTCTGCCACTCTCAGCACACACTACAGCACTTGCAAGTAACCTTGAAGCTCTACAAGATAGGACATGACAGTTAAGCCACAAGCACCTGTCATATGCGTTTTAAGATATTATTTAAGATCTTTCATACTATCTGTACATCATAACACTACTTCATATCACTTATTTTAACCTACTAGCTCAAACTTAAACACCCTTGTGGCATACATCTTTCAAAAGGGACAGTTTTTAACACACAGGCTGAAATGGAGTTGCCCAGCATTAGCTGAAGTTCAGAAAACTTTCAGTCCTGCTAAGCAATTTACACCACAATATTCTTGTTCCAGTACTGCCAAGACCACAAAGTCCTCCTGCTCTTTACTGGTAAGTGAATTAGTCCAGAAGACAAGCTAAGCACACACTGATAAACGTAAAACAGAACTGAAAACTGAGATCGTTAAAATATAACTTGACAAAGGAAAAAAGTCTCATTCAGTACCAAAAGCCACACCTGAAGAACATTGGGAATATGCAAAACCCTTTCCCAGAAGGACAGTATCTTTGCAGAGCTTAAATTGCTCAACCTTTGGTCTTAAAGGCTCTTTTAAGGCTCTGCATTTGTAAAACCTTTAGTGGCCCAAGCAATCATATAAAGAATATTTGAGTTGTGACAAATTAGTCTATCTCTTGCATGAGAAAAAGAACCACACAGGCTACATGCCTTCTAGTTTTATTACTCAGGATGACTGAGGGAAGGCAGTTTCTTTAGCAGGAAGCTAGAAATGTCACTAAGTGTGGTATTGCAGCCTCCTGCTATGTGCATCCTTCCTGGGTAAGGGCAGGGAGAAACGGGGAGAGGCTCCTGACCAGAGACCCCAGAAGGGACACACTGAGCCAGGCCTTGGTTCTAATGCAGACCTGAATATCTACCCAAGAGTGAGATCTACCACTTCTCCTTCCCCTTCCACTGACAGGCACAGGATGTTGTTCTCCTATTGCAATAGAACATTCCGTCCTTTTGAAAATGAAATAGTTGCATACAAAAAAAATCTGCAAGTAGAATTTCAACACTTTGATATTTCTGATCAAGGCAGACTCTGCAATGATACCTGGAACACTAGGGTACTGCAAATAGTGAATGCTAAAAATTTTCAACAGGCCTCCAAAATATAACCCAGTATTTTATCCTACTGAAACAAATCATGAACATGTTTGTGCTGGAGATACTTCAGTTCAAAACATTCTGCTGACTGAGCAAGAGGTCCCATTTTTGCAACCCCAAAATACCAAGATATGCCCCTTCTTTTTTAGAGGGAAACAGAAATTATTAAGGGTTTGCTTTTACAAAGAACTGGGAAGAAGAACTGCACTAAGAGTGTCTACATTCAGCTATTCTACAACAGTCATTGTCCTTCACACCTCACACCCTTCTCACTTGATAACTGTGCTACACAAGGCAAGCCTCAACTCACTCATACCTGGGGCCTTGCGACAACTTGCCCCCTCAAAGTAACAAATTGTCAAACTGGAGGTATGATCAGGAAAAAAAAGAAGTCCAGGCTTCCTTTGGTTATACTGCAAAATAATTTATGTAAAAAAAAGTAAGTGCTGTTTTCAAATTACAACCAGAGGGTGTTTCCCTACTACAGGAGAAAGATTTGACAGACTGAAGATAACCCTTGTCAAATCATCCTGTACACCTCGCATTTATTAAGCTCAGTTCAATTAAACATAAGTACATTTCAGATGAATACACTGCATTTCGTGCAGCTGGAAGCAATGGTCCTAGGTCAGAGAAAGACAAATTTGTTCAAACACCTGCAAAAAAGTTCAATGAGCTGATCCTCTCTCCTTTTCCAGTTTCCAAAGTACTCTGCATTTTTGCTTCCTCATCATCCTTCTTTATAAAGAAAGGATATTCTTTTGGGTAAAAAGAAAAAGAACTCCAAGCTCTAAAATGTTTCAGTCACACTTGACAATGTAGTTGTTGAAATTGTTTTAGTTTACATCAGTTTATCAGTTTCTATATCTAATTTGAATACTTGAGTACTTAGTCACTTGGTTGACGTTTACAAGGTTGCCACATTAATAACTGAGTTATCAGCACACTGTTGGCTGCTCAGCAGCACTGGGAGTGAGCAGAAACAGTTGCATTTAAGAACCGAGGATGTATTTGCTATTTTCTCAAAAGCATAGGAGGACAGTTAAAATGGAAGTGCTGTTAAGCAAACATCCGGATCGATGGAACAGTCATTTCACAGAGCACTGAATGAACCAAGTTATTTTTTAACTACTGCAAGTTCAAGCTTCTTTAAAAAGGCTGTTGGGCGGATGAAGTGTGTCACACCAGTATTGCAACAAGAACAACTAATGGAAAACTACCCAGGCTTCTGTTTCACACAGGGTGCAGCAGCTCAGACTCCAAAAGGCCTGGGCTAAGACAAGCTCTTCACATTTCCTGCCATTTTATTGTTGAAGTCAGAGCACCCTTTTAGCCACTACAGGTTTATCAAAAACACACTCTCAACAAGATACATCTTTTGACGTAGCAAAATGAAGCTTAACACAAAGAGACCTATCTACTACTTATCCAGTAGATGACTTGCACTAGAAATTTTATTTAATCCCTGATTACCTTCTACTGCACTTCAGAGTTAAGAACTCCTGTTCAGGAGCTGCATTTTGTTCTCTATCACTTCATTATTACAACAGACCTAATCTCCAAGGTACCACCTTCGTTCCCAGCTAATGCAAATATTTACTTGAACTACTTAATTGCATTTTTAAACCAGACAGGTGATGCCTGATCAAAGTATTTTCCTGAAAGTCAGATACACAACACAGCAGATGTGTTCACGTGGCAAAGCAACCTCAAAATCTGTGGTGGGATCTCCAACACTGGGAGCAGTGCAGAGAAACTATAACCATGACAACAGCAAATCACCTAGAAAAAAAAGGCTGCAACACCTCCTGATATCAAAACAACACAAGTCCTCACTTCATCCTGCATTGCCCAAACACAAGCAGTGTTTTTTACTCCAAACTGACACTTTCAATCTTCATCTCAAGAGTAAATGTGAAACCAGGTCCTTCAGCTACACATAAATGAATCACTTATATAAATAAAAATGAATCAATTTAGGGAATTATTCAAAAACTAAGAAAACCAAAGACTCCAGGACTGAAAGAAAAGCATGTTAAAATAATACATTTTTTCATCTCTGCTTGCACAGAAAGTTGAACAACGCCAAACACTGGATATGAAGAAACTAGCAAGATTTGAAAGAAATTTAGTCTCATTTAGTCCTGATTTTCTTTAGACTCACCTGAAAGTAACCATGCTAACTTCTGCCATAATTTTTTTTTTCATTTAACAGAAATGCTTTAATCCTTTCCTTCAAAATGCACAGTAAAAACCTCATTCATCTGACCACTGGATTTCCTGGTAAATGTCCACATAGATTCCAGAAATACTCAAAATCCACACCAGAGGACTGCCCACATCAGCACTGAGTGACCTTCCTGTTGTTCCCTTCATTCAACCATACCAAGAAAGTCCCCAGATTTTAGAGGCTTCTCTATTCATGGGTAATTCTTCTAAAACAGAGAAGATTTCTCTTGGTTTTTGCAAACTTAAACTATTCTCATTTCAAAATGGAAATTCTCCCCTACACATACACTCAAGTCCTCACCCCTGTAATTTTTGCAACAAAAGCTCATTTCACATAAGGATTGCAGCTGCATTTGTTGTAAGCCAATTTTCTTCCTTCACCAAAAATCCCCAGCAGTCATTACACACAAGTAGTCTTACAGATACAACTTTGAAGCAAGTTATTTTCTCTAATATGTTTATATACCATGCTGAATTTAAAAAGTCTTTCTGAACATCAAAAACCCCACAGAAGATGAGTCTTCTCCACTAATCCAGTTTAAACCTAGTACTTTCTTATCTTCTTATGTGCACTGATCTCACAGGAAGTTTCTTGGGTGGAGACTTGAGAAAGTTTTGAAAAGCCTTTGAACTGTAGCTGAATTACTAGTTTGGTTTTTTTGCAGTTTCCCTCTTTCTACCATCCAAACTGACCTTAAACCAGAATACAGTTCCAGAGAAAAACCTCTGCTCTGGCACATCTTCATCCCCTCAGAGCTGAGGAGATCACACACTCTACTCAGCACAGCAATGAATGTCATATTCTACTTATACCCTTACTGACATAATTAAAGTAAGTTAGAAGAGTTTTCCACAAGTAAGACAGGCAAGGGAGCTGAGTGACAAGCCTTTAGTCCAAGGGAGCCCAGAACAGCAGCATGACACAACTAGTCTTGCAAGTTACACCTTATCCCAAAAGGAAAAGGGTGAGTTATTCAAAACCATGCTATGACACAGCACTTGGAATAAAAAGACAAGTTACAGTCTGTAATAAAGGCCCTAATAGCAACAAACTTGTACTGCTCACAAAAAAAAAAATAAACTAAGCATTGAACCTCAATTGCTTACTCCAGGAAAGTATGTAAAAAGACAAGCCCAGAAGAGAACAATGGTTTCTTCTTCTTCATGGTCAGACAGTTTTCTAAGAACTATATCTCTGCTAGTTTCATGTACTTAACACCACTGCTATGTTTATCTTAAGTGTGGCACACAAACCTGCTCCCAACTCTAATGCTGTCCTCCAAGACCAGCAAAATCATCATCATCTATGAGTTCTGCAAGACACAGTGCAGCAATACTGAGACCCACATATAGAGCAGAAACCTCATCAACACACAAAACAACTGCACCAAGATGGAGCTGGCAACACAGCTTTGTGACAATGCATCTGAAGACTGCTTAAAAATGGGGAAAATATGCCCAAAAGAGTACATTAGATAAACATACTTCATGAGTTAAAGATGAGTGACATCAGCCACATAAGGGAAGGTTGGAATATTCATGAACTTGATTGAAATGATATCATGGGCACATTTATAGAAAAGCACAAGGTCACACTATCAAACGGCATCACGAGGAATTAATCAGTTGGAAGGGTCAGAGCAGGACAAGAAAAACAAGTGACTGCAGTCACCAACACAAAACAGCCATAAAAGGAGAGAGAATAAAAACAAACAGAAAAAAAAAGTAGTCAGAGGTGGGGAAGGTTCAGAGCCTGCTTCAGCAGAGCCTGGTTTACTTAGCATGGAGAAAGGGACAATCAGAATTAACATGCTCTAAGCAGGCACACTGCAGAAGGATCAGCAGGAAGGAAGAACTAAAGAACCAGCTCCAGGGAACACACACTTCATAAGGACACATGATATGGTCAGCCATGACTAAATTGAAGAAAACACTCACAACCTTCCTCTTCATGGCAGTTTTCTAACATAAACCAACCACATTGGGAATGAAGAGTAAAACCCAGTTCCAATTAAAATCCACATTAGATGGTGCTCACATGCGAATCCTAAAAGTAAAACAAACAAGCCACAACAACTTCTGCTATATTCCCTTGATTTTTACAGTATGTTGAGGCCCAGGAACCTGTGTAATCTCTTTCAATAAGAGACTTCAGTTTGGCTATACATCTGACAGTTAGTACTTCTTGGAAGCTGATGCTTCTACAATATGTAAGCCTAACAAAGAAGGTTAAGGAAGAGAAACTAGCAGGGTGGGGAGTGTTACACAAGAACAAATTTATCATAAATCTCAGGACATATTTAAATAGATCACAGAAAAATATTTTGACCACAAGCTGGCCAGTGAAGGGTGAAAGTAGCCTCACTCTGTGTACACAAAAGCTTTTCAGATGGAGAGAAGGAAAAAAAGCTAGAAGTAGGTATGAGTCACATTAAAGAATTTAAATATGACTGCTCTGGAATTGAGGTGTAGAAGGGGAAGGAGCTTTAAAGCAGAGTGAGTTAACAGCAGCACTCGTAGCTCACTAACAGTTCCACTGAAGTTTGTTCTTACAGATTAGAAGTTATTACAAGTATGACTGTTCGCTAAAAAAGCATTTCAACATCCTGCCCCTCCTTCATTTCCTCTCTGTAATCCTTTGGTTTACAGTTTCCAAACATGAACTTCAAGGATCAAGTTATTTCTGCAGTAACCCAAAGGTAAAACCACTAATATGCATTACAAACCATATTATCATTACCAAACTGGACTTGACCCTCAGTCTGAAAGAATATAGATGAAATGATCCCCCATGGAAGGCATGATGGACTCTGTTTCACAGCAAGGGAAAGACTTCACCACAACAGAAGAAAAAACCACCCCAGTACAACAGCAGCTAAAGCAGCCAAGCAGTACTGCTTGCAACATCTCCTGTGAGATATCAAAGCAAAAAAAGGTTATTTTGTTTCTAGATAAACAGAGGAGAAACTCAAAGTGTCCCAAACCTGTCACTTGTTACACTCTGCAGACAATATGCTGTAGCACTAGTTTGAATCTCCTTCCTATTTAGGTCACAGTTCCTGCAGGACAGAGAAACACCTCATATTGCCATTATTACTTGCACTGAACGTGGCAGTATATTGATTTTTGCTATGTGTAACTGGCAGTTGGTTTCATCACTACTCAGGAAAACAAGAATCTTAAATGTAGTTATTTCACAGGTGCATGAGGAACTCCCAAAGTAGAAGATCCACCATATATCAGTAGATGCATACCTGAAGAAAAAAATAGCATTTATGCTTAGAAAGACATTTGAAACCAAAGGCCATCTCAAGAACATCAGCTTTACAAATAGTGCTGCTCAGGGAATTAATAATTGGAAGAGACAGGCATTGAGAGCTATTCATAGACCTAGAGCATACACTAAAAAGGTTGCAGAGGACATTCCTTCCTTCCCCCTCAAACTCTGGCATCCCCTCCTGAAGTACACTAGCATGCTTTTTTTAACCCATAGCTTCAAGGCACTAACTTCCAGACTATCAAACTGCTGACAGTGGCAAAGAAAAAAAAATATATCCCCAAAATCTGCTTGGGAACAGACCTTCTGAGCAATTTTCACCCTTTTGCCACTATCCTCTAGCTGCTGACTGCCATACACGCTACTTGTGAGATTTATCTCATGGTTCCCCAGAGGTCTTCCTATTTTTCAGCATACTTATTAAGACAGAAAAAGCCAGAACCATGCTAAGTGGATTTGTATAGGACTGACTGTGGGTCATGCCACCACACAAGAGGATCAGATAACTCAGTTCCACTGGATCTTTCTGCTAGAAGTCATAGAATATTCCTCACTGCCATAATGAAAATGGAGCAGGGCTTAGTGATGCTCAGCACCAGGAAGGACAGCTGGTTTTCTGGACAGTTATTCTCTACAAAGATCTAAACAAGATTTTGACACCAGACCAAAGAACTTGAAAAATCCCTAAACAGAAAGCAGCAGAGCTGCAAAAATAACTGAGAGCAAAGCCAAAGGGACTCACAGAACAGCAACATACATGAAGCAGAACCTGAGGAGTGGCAAGCTGTGTAAACTACTTAATTCTGCACATGTCCTGGTCTCACACAGTAATTGAGGAAGAATCACTCCTGCTTCCAACATCCAGCTCTGCTGCCCTCCCTCCAAAAGAAAGAGAGCTTACAGCAGCAAGTAATAGTCCATAACATCCTTATAAAACAGTAACACATGCAGGAACACACAAACACAGGGCAAAGAAGCTGGCAACACTGAGGAGGAAAAAAATTGACCATGTGAGATTAGCCAGCAAACATCATGCTGGGTTGCCAAATCCAAGTAAACACAGACATGCATTTGGTAAAGATGCTTAAATGCCATCTGACAAAAATATTGACTCCCAGCAGAATAGTTCCATACTTTAGGTTTGTACCATGTAAGATTCATCCTAGAAGAAAAAGCCTTATGTGCAGACAAAGGTTTCCTTTTTCAAGGCCTGTTACTGAAGGAGCTTCTCAAGTTCAAGAACCTTACTTTTTTTTTTTAAGAACACAGCTGGGCAGAATAGCATCCAAATTCAACAGTATCACAGGCAGAGACCAGAGGTTCTCCAAACCCTGTATCAAACCATCAGACTAACCCCTTCAGGCAACAATGTTCAAGGTAAGAAAAACAGTCATCTGTCTTTGAAAAATAACTAGGTCAAGAAGATATTCTGTTGTGGTTAGAAAAAACCCACAAGGCCAATCCTTGACAAGCTTTATGACCTGTACAGGTCCGGTTTGGAATGTAGTTATCAGTTTTTTCAGTACAGGAAACTTAAATCTGACAGCAAGATCATTTAAAGGAGCAAGACTGGGGAAAAAAATGTTCCCCTCTAAAACTGCTCAACCTAAAAAGCTTTTTCTAACCAATTAAGGACTCATTAATTGAAAATTAGAACTCTAAGTAAAGGACCTTTTTCATAATAATGAAGGAGGGATTTACACAAGATCTGGATTACCCAAGCTCAGATGCATCCAAAATGGAGCCCAAGACAGACAGCAATTCCCAACCCCCCTTCCCTCCCCTTTTTTTTAAGCTACCTAGATAATTTGTCTTGTTCACAGCAGGAAGAGGTAAAAGCATCAAATTTAAGTCTGCCATTATCTGCAACAACTTGGCAAACCGCAAATTCATCCTCAGGTACTTACCTTGATACCAGAGTAAATCAAATCTCAGTTAACTGGCCTGTTTACTAAAACAGGATTGGAAAAACAAAAAGCATGTTTGAATTCAAGCCTGGTAGAAGCTGAAGGTATTGGGACAGGACTTGCTGGTCCTGCCTGAAGGATCTGTCATCAACATGAACAGTTGTTCCCATAACTCTGAGACTATGCAAGAAGACTCAGATGTGCCCTGGAGCTCTGAGGAAAAGCTTTCCTGCTCTACAACACTATTTTAAAAGGTCTTTCTTCTCAAAAATGGCTGTTCCTTGGACAAGTTACAAAGACTAACAGCTCTGGTGTCAAAAAACCTTCACCAATAACCAAAGGAACTTCTCTAGTTTTACACCAGGCACAGAGCTATACACAAACATCATCAGATGCACTGAAATAGCAGGGATTTGGAGACCACTCATGTTCAGCAGACACCAAATGCTATGGGGAGGACTCTCCCACTCAACAGGAAGTGTGAGCTCTGATGATTAACTGCCCCAGGCTACTCTGAGAAGAAGCCAAATACTGGCAACTGGAAACTTCTAGCTTACTGAAGTAATTATTTGTAGTACTTTGAACTAAGCTAAAAATATACAGTCTTTGATATATCAAGGATCCTTCTTCTCATCTAAATCAGTATGAAGTTAGCACTACATGCACACCAATACAGGCAAAATTTATCACTTGTCCCCCTCACAATAATTACTTTCTAACAGATTAGTTTCTTTTTTAATAGATTATAGTTTAATCTGTGATGCCCTAAAATACGCTCACAAGAACTAAGCAAATTTAAAAAGCCCATAAGGTAATTCTGTGGGATCAATTAATATTGTTTTTGCACCAGGATATAAAAAGTTGGCATTTAAAGGTTTCATATATTAGATCAAATCATAAACTGGGTAGAGAATGTTCCTCTAAACCACCCCACTGAAAGTAAAAATACCTGTCAGATGCTAAAGCTTAGCAGGACCAGGACACTAATTAACCATGATTCATTAGCCATTCCACAAATCTGTTATTGCTTCCTCATATGGAAAGTTCTTAGGGACTGTCATATTCTGAAGCCTGGCAGTCAGAAGATGACTCACTCACTTTGAGACAAAACATTATTACCAAAATATAATGCCTGTTTCATACAGACATTGTAATCACCATTGTATTTGAAAGATGAAAACAAGGAAAAGGAATTTAGCTTCCCTTCCTCTGAGTCCTCCTCATACAAAACTCAAACCACAGGGGTGGCAAGGGGAGGGGAGTGAGGAAGGGAAAAACAAATGCTAAAGTGGTTTCCATAACCAAACTCTCCATAATTTCAAAGCATTAACATGCTGCAGGGTGACCACAGGAAAGCACAGCTTCAGGGAAGATAATGCCTTACACCAATGCCTTGCACACTGCCATTTGTTTAAGGACATCCTTAAACAACAAAAAATCAAGTACTTGGAGAGCCCAGACTTAAAATCACACAATAGCGGTTGCAAAAAGAAATGTTTCATAGTTAGCACATCTTCATCTACATAAAACACAAGAAAACTAAAGCAGCAAGTGATGAAGGAGGGTCTAAATCAGAATTCAGAGTTTAAGTAACTTTTTTTTCACCTATAGAACTTACTAGAAAAAATTTGAGTTCCCAGTAAACACTTTATTGAATGGAGCAGGGGGAATTTCAGTCCCAGTTAAATCCCAGAGTCAAAAAGAACTGGGAGGAACCTGAGAAGTAGTATTTTCAACATCTCATTTCATATTTAATTACACACACCCTTCTCTCTAACTTCATTCAATTGCAGAACTATCTGGACTGCAAAGTTCAAGAAACTGATATAGCAAACATTAATTGCTATCAGAGATGCTTCTACTTGAGTAAAAAATATCTTTTTTTTAAGGAAAATCAAAAGTCTTGAAAACTTTGAAATCCAAGCATTGCTCTCCGTTTAATTTCTTGGACTCAGCATGTACCATCAGGCATAGAGGATGCAAACTCATCACCCCAATCTGATGCTAGAGTCTCCTACATCTCCCTCTGGCAATAACTACACTCTCAATCCAGCACTGCTCTGTCAGGAAGCTCTTGGAGCTTACACCATCTACTACATGTACTGCAGCCATAAAGGTTCACACAGACTGTTCAAAAGGAAAGTTAATTCTACAGGGCAGTGTCTCTGACAATTAAATCCACTTTGAGCTGAGTTATATGTTACCTGGACAGGGCCCACAAGTTCTACATGAAAAGCTCAGACAAGTCAGATCAGTAGCTACACACCATTGACACCATCTGGGATCTAAAGCCCTAAAAGATGCATTGTCAAATTAAGTTATGACCTGTCCTGCCTTTCTTATAGGCAGATGTTGGAAGGTTTATACAGTGTTTGCCTCCTTCTGAAAAATGGTATTAGGTTAGATGCCATTCTTCATTTTAGGAAACTAAACTGTTCTTCTCACTTCCACAAAAATTCATCACAACACATATAGGAACTAAAGATCACACTTAAGTCTCTGCACCTCCCCATCAGCACAGAAAGCTCCTAATGTTTGCTCCCCAATGGCCCTTTAAAGTCAGTCACGGCACAAGTGTTGTCCTTAGGCACTGCTGCTACACACATTTTGGTGAAAATTCTCAGCTCTTTGTACAAGAGTAGTTCTGATTTCACCTGGTACAGTGCCTGAACTTATTTAAAAAATTCAAGCTTAAATTTGCTATGTTGCTTTGCTAGTTATTAAGCATAATACCCAGTTTTAAAAATAAATATTTTCACACACTTCACTTTAAAAACCATCTGGGAAGGGATGGAAAATGAACATCAGTTTTGCAACACCACAGTGTTAATAGGAACTGTGTAATTATAGATAAGCCTTTTAACTGATGTTAACAAAGTCAGGCTTGAAATAGAAAAATTTAGAGACCTCCTACGTTACTTTCACACAACAGATGTGCAGTTCATTTATTTAGGTTTAGAAGGATTAAAGAGCCAACAACTATGCCTGAAATGACAAAATCCAACTCAAAACTGATTGTCAGATAGTAACATAACGCCCAGTGGAAAATACAGATTTTTGACAAGGTTAAAAAGCTGTCTTTAAGCTGAAGTCAACTACTTATGCCACAAATGCATATTCTAAAAATAGTTTCATACCTCCCTGAAAATACTACTGTCATTTAAACGAGTTCCTGCTCAAACAATGGACACAGCAAGAGACAAGCACTAGCTGCTACACATGATTAAGAAGTTTAGAAGAATGCTATACTGATTTAAAATGGCATAAAATAAAGTTGGGGGATGTGTTTCTTTGGTTGTTTGGGGGTTCTTTGAAATATCTGGAGCTTAAGCCCACTTACAGGCTTTTTATTCTGATGCAATACATGTTAAAGAATTTTTCTGAGGTTTCAAAACCAGCAGTTGAATATTTCTAACATAAGTACTTCAGCATAGGAAGCGTCTGTGTAACACCTTACAAAGTAGAGTAAATAAAGCTTAAGATGACTGAAAAAGGTTCATCACTTTCATCAAAATATTAATTTCATTAACCTATTTTACTGGAGTACATTGAAAAGGTTTAAATTAAGAGACTCAACTATTAGGGAAAGGAACAGTCAAAATGTCTGACTGGAAATGGAGATCTAGCTGAACACTTCAGCTGGTGCTACTCAAGTCCTAAAAGCTCTGCAAGAAGCTCTAATCCTTGGCTATTATTTCCCAGAGCAAAAACTCCTGCTCATGTGTAATTCTCTAACTCATGAAAAAAGTATCTCCAGGCCAAAAAGCACAGTCATTCATAAATTTTTCACAAAACAGAGAGGTGTAGCTGGATACTGGCTCCCAGGCTCTAGGCACCACATTTAGTATCTGCTATGTCTCCTCTTGCTCCTGCAGAAGTTGCTTTCAAATGGAGACTAAGACATCTCACACGTTTTTATTAACTAGAGGACCAGGAAGATTAAAGTTCTACTTCCATGAAATAGTATCATGACAGTAAAAAAGAGACCCAAAAATACATGACACTATCTTTAGTGAGTCTGAA
The DNA here is from genome assembly GCA_013400955.1 of Drymodes brunneopygia. Lineage (NCBI taxonomy): Eukaryota > Metazoa > Chordata > Aves > Passeriformes > Petroicidae > Drymodes > Drymodes brunneopygia. The sequence continues at coordinate 917,807 of VZTZ01022904.1, forward strand.
TAACTTTTATAGCTTAGGCAAAACTGCCTCTGCTTCCCACAAAAGGCTCTTTTATCTGCTAAGGAAACCACATCCCTGGAGGCATTTAAAAGGCTACTGTGGACCAAATACTAGAAAAATATATATTGTGGGAAGTAATCATACATGAACAGAGAATGAGACAGGATGATTTAAGACATCTTTCTTCCGCCATGTTTTCCACAATTGTTTTTTACAGATTGATAGCCAAACGTAAATAGCTACTCACACAAAATTTGACTCAAACTACTGTACATTTATTTAATTTGAGAATATGGGAGGTTTAATCACACTACATAGCAGATGCATATTGCTTAACTTCAGAGAGGGAAATTTAACATACAGTCCATGTCAAAATACTTGGAGATTTATTAGCCATCTGCAGTCCAGAGAGGTGCAGAGCTCAGGAATACCTGTGCTCTTCCAGCAGTGACAGTGGTGCTGGGACTGCCACTGGCCAGCACTGAAGTTTGCTCAAGAAGTAAATTCCACAGGAGGAAACATCTATAGAAAATGCTCTTACCTTCCACATACCTGCTCCTCTCCAAAGAGAATTTCTTCCTGGCCTTAGCAATTCTCTGGCCTCTTAACTGATTTCCAACAAACAAATATAGCCTGAGCAAACTCCAGGAGATTGAAGCCAACTTGCACTTCAAAATCCTGCAGACATAGCAGGAGTTTATTTTCACTCTACCAAAGCTTAGAAAACTTACAAGTACCTGACTGTACTCATTTTCATTCAGACATTTGTCCTTCAAGACAAGGTTACTCTTAAAGAAAAAACACACTCTGGGAATATTGAAGTCTTTAGCCTCTTGCACATATGGGGACACTGCATGGGTAGAAGAGTAGAAAAATTTTCCTTGAGGTCCATTGCTGACAATTTATTTTCAGCCATAAATTATGTTTATGCCTAAAACTATACAAAATGTATTTAAACCATTGTTTTACTTAGCTGGACAATTTTGATACAATCTTGATATCTGAAATACAAATCATGTTATCTTTTGCTTTCTTGGTTTATGATCACATACAGAAATTACTACCACAGGAAGAAGAAAAAAAAAAATCAAGTCCCAGAAGTGTTTTTCAAAGCAAAGTTAGCCCAGGATTAGTTTTATTTTCCAAATTTTAGGTTCAAGGCTCCCCTGGTAATAGGTATTAAATTTCCAAAAAAGAACTAAAATTCTATCCCTGGCTCAATTCCTTCATTCATAGCTGTTCCTTTTAGTCTTAATCTTATACAAAGGGAAGCTACTAGTGTACTTGCTACCATTTTATTGATGCCAATCAGCCCAAGCCCAATCCTTCTCTACATATTACTCATCAGTATTGTATTTTCCACAAACCATATGCCAAAAGTCAAGGGCATTGAGGGTGCCCTGCAGCACAAGACATCCACATACAGTGCAAGGACATCTACCACCTACTTCATCTGAGCAGAGCTGCACCACCAATGCAGCACTGAACTGCAACATGTCACACACAGGTAGAAAAACCAGACCTACATTCTGAGGAAGAGATGCTGTAGTGCATCTTGCAAGTGAATCACAAGAGCTTAAGAGATTAAGAGCTGCCATCGTATTAAAGACCTTCCCCAAGTCACACTGCACTGGAAGGCAGGGCACAGAACAGCCTTTGCTGACTGCACAAGCAGAAATTACATCTACCCCAAATAACCTGTTTGTTCCCATTTAGACAGGAGGCTACGAGAGACAAGCTTTACATAAGCATCTCGAGCTATTTAAAGCAACATGTTTACTATTTACAGAACACAATCTGAATGAACTTCATGAGCCAGTACTTAACCTACTTTAGCCAGCACAGCCCTGACTCACAGGGCAGGCACCCTGTGAGCTTAGTGAGGGACTTGATACCACTTCTTTATCTTGCACATGCTAAAACAGCAACCTGGGAGAGAGCCTAACACAAGGGAGCAGCTCCTTCACTACACTACTCACATAAATGATAATATTGTCCTTTTTTTCATGTCCATTCTCAGGTTCTAGCTACAGCAGTGCAGCTTGGGAACATTAATGCATTTTGCTGTAGCATAATCAAAGTGAACAGGTTTGTTGTAAACTATGGCTAACAGGGCATGACTTGAAATCTTTTGGAAAACAAGATTTCAAAGAATCAACAAGAATGCTTCCAACACTTATTTTTCTTAAACTCAGTGAGGTCACAGTATGGCTAATTCATAAGCCTGTACTGACCAGTACAGCAACCTCAAAGGGCAAAAACCAGCCATTGCCTGGTAGTTCTCAGACTGCAACCACACATTTTGTTACCCTGGTTTATATACCTAAATAAAATAATTAGTATTACAGCTCACACTGGCTTCTACAAACTGGCCCACATAAAGGGAAACTTAAGTAAGTGGATGCAGAGATTGCACAAGGGAGATCAGGAGTTACCAGGAAAGTCTCTGTACTAAAAGCAGCAGCCACCTGACCCAAGCTCAGTTGCAACACTGCTGATGTGCTCTGCCCTTTAAGTACTGCCTCCTCCTCCCACCCTTCAGGGACACAAATCCACCCCCAACATTCACCTCTGCTTTGTGTGTATTTTTAAACTGCTGTGGAAATCACTACCAACTAGTCCCTCTGCTTATTCTCACGTGTAAGTGATACTAATTTTGCTGTTTTGGTCACAGTTGACATCTTTGACTCACTTGTTCACTCAGCCTGTGAGAAGCCCTCCTTACTATATGGAGCCACTACATCACTGCAATCTGCAGCATAAACATAACAGTCAAGCAATTTTAGCTCAATTTACTTTAAGGATCAAAGTTACCCAAGTATTTTACCTGTTGAAGAGCTTAAACTTCCAGAAAGACTAAATCAAGCATTCAGGTGTTGTAGGTGATGAAGAGCTGTTTACAAAAAATTGAACTGTTGTGTAACACTGTGGAGGTCTAAGATACGGGGTTAAAAAAAGCAGATTATCAACAGCAAATAGCTCTATCTGTAGCTGTCAGAGTTTGAACCACTGATGCACACTCTGAAACCCCCAAGATGCACACTGGCAGGAGCCAGGCCATGCTGGAGGAAGTATCACATTGCACATTCATTGTTCCTGCATCCCTCAAAGCAGCTGTTCTGGTTGGGCAAGGTGCCAGCTACAGCTTCGGCCTGACCTGGTGTGGCACTTAGGATCTCTCTCAGTACCAAGAAAATCCACTGGTATAAACTCCAGATGACTTTAAAGCATTTCTAAGAAAAGAAGCTCCCTGTACCAGGAAATTAGAAGTAACTTCTGTCCCTGAGTTGACTGTTTAGAGACCCTTAAAAGTCTTCATTGTGTTGTCTCATCAGTCCAACGTTAATTAATGCATGAGATGCCACAGCATTGAATAATTGCAACTATTACCTATGTGGATAAAGCCAGGTATTTGGTATTAAGTATTTAAACAGACCAAGCACCACTTCAGAGAAAACACAAATAGTTTGGGATTTTTAAGTATGATACCAGGATTACTGTATTTTGAAACCTCATGCCACCACACTGGGGTAGGAGTAACACAAGAATGTTGAACACCAACCAGAAAGACTTCAAACTACAGTGTGTTGTTTGATCTGAAATAGAATTAAATCTGTCACAGTGAAACTTGCTTACACACCAAAAAAAACATGTGCAACCTCTTGGCTGCTCTTTCCTTGTCGCACCTCAGGATCAACTGACATCATTCATGAGGCAGAACACTGGAAAAAACTCAGCAGTTTCCACTTCAGTAAAGAAACATTTCTCTCCTCATACTGCAGTTAGCAGTCTAAACACCACCTTGACTCATTCTGTGGCAGGCTTGAGGCAGAGCAGGTTTGCTGCAGGAGGGCACAAGCCCAGAGAGGCTCTTTGCCACACGCAGGCATCTCCAAACACCAGGGATGTCTGTGCCACGGGGGAAAGGCTGACACTGCTCACTGCAGCCAGCTCCTGGTTTGGGTGGCTGTGAACAAATGCTCAGCGGGCACAGACACCACGTTCTGCTGTGCTGCAACTCCTACAGCTCTTCCTGCACTCCAAACTGAATGGAGAAAGTAATTCTGAGCCTTCAGGGGCTGAAAACAGCTATCGTATTTTGTTATCTTTTCCTACAGTCTTTCCCACTTGTTTTTACAGCTGTCTTTGTGTCCTAGAAGGTCTGATGTTTCACAAGTTTGTATTTTCAGCTTCTAGTCCAGAAAAAGATCCTTCCAGAATTTAGCACTACATGAGAGCTAAGCAGTGGTGTACAGCAATCTCCCTGAACACTTCAACCTCTTTCTCCATACATGAATCACTCACTTTACTGGGTATTAATGTAGCATTTTCCATGACAATTGAAGATATGGCATAGTCTTTCCCAAGCAGGCCTGAAAACCTAAACCAGAAGGGGAGTGAAGTGCGAAGGTCTGTGGAAGAATAAAACACCGAAGTACATAGAAATAAAGAGTTTAAGAGCCGCCCAATTTCTCTACCTCTTCTAAATAAAGGCACAGATCAGAATATTAAAGATGCAACAGTGGAAGGAGAAAGCCATTAACAAGTACAGAAATTAAGAATAGGAATGAAACTAATAATCAGAATTTTCTGATCAATGAATTCTGAACTTTAAAAGCAATGACAACGGAAACTTCGCTTTCAAAATTAGACTTTTGATCTTCTGGCAGTAATATTTACCAAATTATATGGGACTAAAGCAGCAACCAACAAGTATGTTTTCAAAACTCAACTAGCAAAAAACCCAGTTCATTAATGAAAAAAAGCCCAAAACAAACACCCAATATCAAAACAAAAACAAGAAAATAAAACACATCAAACCAAAAAAAAACTTTTCATTCCCTTCTGCCTCTGAGGCTTCACCCAACCACAGCTATTCAAGATATTCATTCAGATATAACAGCCCTTGATTCAAGCTAAAGTAAATAAACCATTTAGTGCTGATAAATATTGATTTGAGAGAATTCCTTGCTGAGAAGCCTTCTGCAACATTAGCAGGTGTTTGTGTCAACCTCTAAGGACAGAGGATTGGCAGAAACGTCTGCAGCCCCAAAACTTTCTTCAAAATCTTCAAGTAACTGTGGCTCCAACATACCACCTTCAGATCTATCATAAATCATATTTAACCCATGTTCAGTTCTCCACAAGCACTATTATCTAACTGCTGACCTGGTTTTGAGCAACTGCTCAGTAAGTTGAGATTTTCAGGAAGATCTGAGAACATCAAAATATTTGCAGTAATGCTTAGAACAAAAATCCTTAAAAGTGCTTGTTTTCAACAGAGGTCTTTCATAAACTGACTTGGAAGTGAATTTGAAATCACAGAAAAGTATTTTTGGAAACAATAAGGAGCTATCAAGACACATGAAAGGAAGGTCTTACAGAACTTTCCCTAATGGTAGCCCTAATCTTCACTGAGCTATATGCAGATATAGGACACCTTGTGTGACACTTCAACACAAGCCTTCTGTAGTATTAGCTCATGATATTTTGCACAGCAGTAATTTTACTTAAGACCACAATATAAATTTCAAAGCATATACATCTGCCAGGATTTGGGGCATGGAAAGAAGGTAATAAGATATGAAGACTTCTAACAATATAATGGGTAAGCATGCAAAAATTCTAAAAAAATCTGGTATTTTTAATTCAATTTTTACTCCAAATGTTTCCTGTACTTGCCTAGTTTTTAAACAGATGTTTTCATTAAAGTTAAACATTTTTGGAAATCGATGTATTTCCAAGCTATACTTTGTGCCTTTGATTAAATGCACAGCAGTATCTTAATAGGAAGATTCTACTGAAATAGTTGGAAAGAAAACATTAGGCCTTGACACTACAGAATGAACTGATTTACTCATCATGAAATGATCATTTCAAAATAGTCTTACAGGAAAAAGTAGCCAAGACTGGCTGAATATTAGTGTCATGTACAATTCTGCAGCAAATCCAAACAGCCAAAAAACTTCCTGCAGACACGGGCTGTAACAGGTTTCCTCCACACACACTGATGTATGGATTATTTAAAAGGCCTAAGATTTGAGCAAGTGAAGCTATTCTGCAGCCTGAAATATTGCATCTCACCTTCAGAACTTGAAGAATGCAAGCATCAAGTCTAGCCAAAAAAGGGGCAGGTTTTAAATTTTACAAAAAGAAACCTGCATTAGACCACACAGGCAGTTGAAAGGCAAATCCAATAATACTTCTGGTCTAGATTAGCAAACTAATCCCAGAAGTGATTAACACAGAGAAACAGGTAAGATCTGATTAACTGACTAGTAAACTTGCATCTCAGCCAAAACTCAGAATACTGTCTACTCATACCTAGAACAGAACTAGTACCAACCTTGAGAGTAAGTAAACAGATTGTTCTACCCCCATAGCTTCATCAAAAATGTTGTATTTTGAAAGAGGAAAATCCTTAAAGATATAAATTGTTCCACAAAAGTACAAGGGAAGAACAGTTGTCATATGGAGACTTTTAGCCAAGTGGATATAAATGAGTTCGCATCACACAGTTCCAGTATCTGTGTCACCGGTATTTTTCCCATATATTTTGATGTAAAGCCTACTAATACTGGGGTACCAACAAAGTGGATGTTTTAGCCAACACTGTTCTATTCAGCTTTTCATCTGCACAGAGCATCACATACAGGGACACTGGTGCACAGCTGTGTCCTTTCCTTACACTTTTAATGCTACTTTTGCAAACTGCCTCTTCCCCACTGCTCATACCAGATCTATCACACAAGCCTTCCAAGCCTGGTATCTACTGAAGGCAGTAGGGTTATATTCACAAGCACAAAGTGTTCTCTGACCATGATGTTACATCCAGTTTTACATTTTGAACTGTAGCACTCAACTCTGTGGACATAGAAGCTCCAAAAAATGAGCAGTGTACATGCATCTGTATTACATGCAAAATATAAGCATGAACTGAAGTTTTCTAGCTCTTGAATCAGCATCTCTACTCTCATAGGGAGGGGAGTAGAATTCTGAATAAAATTCTGGAGTAAAACACCTCTCCATTGAGCTGGAGCACCTGGAGTTGCCATATTAAAATACCATCTCTTTCCAACTGTTTATTAGCAGCTTCTTTAGTTAATCCATTTATAGAGGGGTTTGCTTGCTCTTGTTTAGCTTTATGGAATTACTCAAACTAAGGGGAGGCTTAATCAAACAGATTTGCACTAAGATTACCAAGAAATCATTGCATTTGGGAACACAGTGGTATAAATTTTTTGCTACTGTGTCTACTCCATTCCCAATGGCTTCCTTGCTTTTCAAAGAGCAAGCCATTTTTCTGTGGCCTCTGCTTTGAGCATCTTTTCAGGGCTCTCAGCAATCTAGATCAAGTAGAATGGACTACAAGAACTGGGTTTCACAGGCAAAATATAAATTGTTATAGGGTATAGACAAGCAACCTGCTCTCCTGCTGAAGGTGAACGATACAGGGCACGAGCAAATCTGCAACAACTACAAATCAGTGCCGCTGATCTGGAAACAGCCCTTCTGCAAGGGCTCCCTTCCCACACTGAGGAAAGTAAAATCTCACCCGTGTCATTTTAAAAAAGTCTAACGATGGCCTGTTCCATCGTACATCCTCCTCCCGTCTGCGCTTCAGCCGGCTTTTCTTTTCGTTCAGCACGCAGGGCTGCGAGCGGCACCTGAGCAGGCCCTGCCGCCGGCTGAGCTCGGGTGTGGAGGTGGGAGTGCTGTTGGCTGAAGGCAAGAGATTCCCTGTCTCGGTGATGTGCTCCTGGGAGAGGGAGAGGCGGCGCCTTGGGTTAAAGTCACAAGGGCCTCCGGAATTCCAGCGGGTGCTGGAGCTCGTGCTGCCCTCGCTGCTGTCCACAAACCCGCTGCTGGCAGAGGAAGGTCTGGGTACTGGAGAGGTGTTGAAGCTGGTGATGGTGAAGACGTTGTTTAGGGACAGGATGTTCTGTGGCAGGCTGATGCTTGTGCTTCTCTGCAAGGTGGCACTTCCGTGGCTGTTGCAGCGCTGCAAGGTCGCGCTGCCGCCGCTGTTACAGCGTCTCTTTGACACAGGAGTCCAAACCTTGGAGCTGCCGGGCTTCCAGGGCGAGCGGCAGCGAGCCAGCTCGTCCGGCTCCGACAGGGAGCGGCAGTGGCGCTTGGTGGGCGGTGCCAGGGGCTGGCCCGAGTTCTCGTTCAGGTTTAACTCGCTGATCCATCCCGACACCATGGACGTGTTGGAGGGCTCCGGCTGCCACGGCACGCTGCCATTGCTGGCAGCGCTGGTGCTGAACGGGCACACTGGGAAAGGGTAAGCTGAACTCCTGGTTGTGTCAGGCTGGATTGGGTAACCCCCATTTAAAGCTTTCCAAGGACTGTCTTCTGAAAGCAAAAAAAAAGGTACAGGTGAAAGATTGAAAGGGAGAGAACAATTTGTTTTAAACCTAGTTAAATGTAGAGCCATCAAAATCAAGTTTAGAAGGATGAGCCATAAATACCCAGCTCTTCATCAAAATTTCACACTAAAAAAAGGTAGGAAATTCAAAAAAACCACAAAAACCAAAGTATTTCAGGAACCAATCCAGGCATTCCAATATATATGCACCTTGTTAATACTTCTTCCTTTACACTGAATAATTACAATATGTGTTTTTCAGTAACAAGTTTTCTGGTGCACAGCACATACCACAATTAAATCACATAACAGTGAACAACCTCAGGTACAACCGAAACAGATTAACAATGTGAGAAACCATCAGAGAATTTTTTTTATGCAAGACCAGGATAATCTCTTCAGACTGCTGTTCTTCATTTAGCTCTTACACTTTTCTATTAAGAACACCTTATTAAAGAAAACTTGCAAAGGGTGTTCACACTGCCTGGTCTGAAAAGCTTTACTTTAAATTAGAAACAGTATAAAGTTAAATCAGACTGAAGACTGTTGCCTTCCCCCCTTACACCCTGAATATAAGAAAAAAACCCAAATCTTAATTTAATGCATAAAATGAAGTATCCCTTAACCTCCTGCAAGTTTTACTGTGAATGCAGACATCGTGCACAACTTCTCAAGTGGCAACGCTGGGTTAAAAGCAGTCTGCCAGTGCAGCCTCTCACTCTTTTGTGAAGCGTTTCTTTGAGAACATTCTGCACATTTTACAGCTGTTCCTCCACATTATACAATGAAGTGTAAGAAGAACTACAGCAGACTTTGGATTTGCAAATTGAAAAGCAGCAAAACTGTTGGCCAGCTAACAGTGCTTCATGCTTGGTTAGAAAATTTGCTAATTTAAACCAATTAGCCAAATAAGTTTCACTTATCCTGGCTTTAAAGAAAGAACATTTAAAATACCCATTTTTTCCCATACACCTATTTTAAGAACCTACATAGAGCCTAAACACTAAATACTAGTATATTCTTATGGCTGACTTTCTAAACTAAGTTTTACAGTAATCAACAGCTAAAAGATTTGCTGAGTAGCTTTAAAAGTTGCAAACCCAAATAGTTGTACATGTTCCATGCCCAAAGTATGTCATGGATTATCCTGTTTATTTGGATCTTATTTAAAGAACACCCTATTGCCTCAAAATCATTTAACTGTGCAGACAGCTGGCCTATTCAAACATGTTTTATTAGAATTCCTCTGTCCTTCCTCCTCCATTCTTTCAGATGGGTACAACCACATACTGTGCTTTGCCTTAAGCATGCAAGCTCTTCAAGGCAGGGACCATCCATAATTCAATGCAAGTAAAAGAGCCAACACAATGGGATCCAGCTAATGTTTGAAACTCTGAGCATCTACTGTAGGACAATTTCCTAGCTTGGACTCGCCTGATTTTTTAAAAACCCTTAGGAAGCTTTCTTCCAGGCTGAGAGGCTTATTTAAAAGTTTAATGTAAAAAAAAAAAGTCAAGAGTTGAACCTGTGTTTTAACTGTTTACATGACAGAAGCACCCAATCATTTAGACTGGAAAACAGCTCTAAGATCAGAGTCCAACCATTAACTTAACTTTGCCAAGTCCATCACTAAACCATGTCCCAGGTGTCACATCTACATGTCTTTTAAATACCTGCCAGGATGGTGACTCCACCACTGCTCTGGGCAGCCAGTTTCAATGCTTGACAACCCTTCGAGTGAAGAAATTCTCCCTAACATCCAACCTAGGCCTCCCCTGGTGCAATTTGAGGCTGTTTCCTCCTGTCCTGTCACTTGTTATTTGGGAGAAGCCTTTCCCCCATATACAAGACAGGCCACTTTGTTACAGGAGATCAGGTTGGTCAAGCAGGACCTGCCTTTCATAAAGCCCAGAGTGACAGGCCTGCAGTTCCCCAGATTCCCCTTTAGGCCCTTCTGGTAGACTGGTGTCACATTTGGTGACCTCCAGTCCCCTGGGACCTCCCCAGTGAGCCAGGACTGCTATGATGGAGAGTGGCTCAGTGAGCCCATCCATGAACTCCCTCAGTCCTCTTGGGTGGATCCCCTCAGCCCCACAGACCTGTGTGGGTCTCAGTGATGCAGCAGATCTCTGATCATTTCCCCTTGAAATATGGGCACTTCATTCTGTCCTCATCCCTTTCTTCCAGCTCAGGGGGCTGAGTACCCAGAGAATAACTGGTCTTACTGTTGAAGACTGAGGCAAAGAAGGCATTCAGCACCAAAGCTTTTCATCATCCTTTGTCCCTGTATTCCTCCTTGCATCCAGTAAAGGATGGAGAGTCTCCTTAACACTCCTTTTGTTGCTGATGGACTTATAGAAACATTTTTATTGTGTTTTATGGCAGTAGCTAGGTAAGGCTTGCTGTCCTTTCTAATTTTCTCCCTGCATANGTTTCAATGCTTGACAACCCTTCGAGTGAAGAAATTCTCCCTAACATCCAACCTAGGCCTCCCCTGGTGCAATTTGAGGCTGTTTCCTCCTGTCCTGTCACTTGTTATTTGGGAGAAGCCTTTCCCCCATATACAAGACAGGCCACCTTGTTACAGGAGATCAGGTTGGTCAAGCAGNCAGCACATGGGATAGCCTGCTTCATGGTGCACCTTCAACATTTCCTTCTTAAAGCACATCCAGCCTCTTCCGTGACTCCTCAGTCCTTCAGGACTGCCTCCCAAAGGATTCTGCCAACCAGCCTCCTACACAGGCTGAAGTCTGCCCTCCAGAAGTTCAAGGTGGTAGTTTCTCCTGATCCCTGCCTCCTTATTTCTCCAAGGATCTGTACAGTCAGTGTACCCAAGGCAGCCTCTGACCCACCACATCACCCACCAGCCCTTCCCAGGTCAAAACCAGCAAGTCCAGCAGGTTATCTCCCCTGGCTGAGCTCACTCATTAGCTGCATCAGGGAGTTTTCTTCCAAGCAGTCCAGGAACCTCCTAGACTGCTTCCTCTCTGCTGTGTTGTATTCCCAGCAGACATCTACTAAGCTGAAGTCACCCACGACAACCAGGACTAGCGATTGTGGGACTTCTCCCAGCTGCTCACAGAATATTTTGCCTCTCCATTCTGGTTGGGTGGTCTGTAACAGACTCCCACCAGGATACCTGCCTAGCTGGTACTGCTATTTAAGATAAAGCACCATTTGCCTTTGAAACCTCTCACAAACCAAGATTCACGTTTTATGAGGAATCCCACTGAGCAAATAAAAACCCTCCACACTCAGAGGAAACATAACATGCAAAATTTCCAAGTCCACCCCTTAATAAGGCAGTACAAGGTTTATGTATCAATAACTGGAACTTTTGCTTTTGCTAGATAAAACTTATTCTTATCGAACCAAGGGGGAAAAAAACCAATTAACACCTCTATGAGGGCACTGGACTTCAACTTATGGTTTGCATCATGCTGGATGTTCTCTGTAGCAAAGAATATAATAAGGTGTACAAAGATTTTTACTGGCTGAAGAATCTGAAGATGTTTAACATGAAAAACAGCATTAGTATGCTTCTGTACACCAAGGCAGATATTGAAGAAAAAAAAAGTTACAAGGGCTTTTTACTATGCAAAGCAGATCACAAGTACAAAACTAACAACCAGCTATTCCCAGCATTGTTCAAAGACCAGCTTAAACCAGCAGGCTCTACAGCAGCATGCTCCATCCCCCTCACCTTATTTACAAAAGAAAGGCTGCTTGCTATACCAATTACCTCAGTAAAACACAGCTAAGGTTTCTGAAGAACTTACCATTGATTTCGAAAGGGAACAAGCTGCCACTTTTGTTCAGCTTCTCAGATGAGTACTGAAATCAATCAGAAAAAAACAGTTTTAACTGTGGAAAGAGTCAGCATTCACTTCAAGGAAACTGCATGTAGTTTTTAGTCTTCCTATATGTGCACTTAACAATGCCTTTAAAAAGATAGGGTTTTCCAATGTATCTTGAAGAAATTCCTGAACAGCTGATCTTTACAAATAAAGCCTCTGGCATCTAATTATTTGTAAAGTTTTCTGATATATTGCTAAGTATCAAACTGTTTCAAGAGTTACAACATCAGCCCATGTGAATAAACTGGAAAATGAAGAGTGATAATTCATCCTTTGATCCAGAGGAAATTACAATCTGGCAGTTGGGTTTCCATTTTCAATCTTAAGGCTAGAAGGCAAAATACTTCATCTTCAACGAAGGGACAGGAATAGCTTTATCTAAATTAAATATACAAGCCCTTGAAGTTCGCCACCATGAACACTGTTCCAATCAGGCTTTATTAGTATTTTACATTTTCTTATAATCAATGCAGTGAAATGTTTTTTTTATTTCTTCAAAGTAGAAAAGCCATTAAAAAAAATCTTTCCTATAATCAAAACATCTTTAACAGGCTGCCTTTTAAATCTCAGCTTATTGGTGGTGGTTCCCTACTCAGAAACATCATATTAGCCACCCCTAAAACAAGGTTTGTGTGCAAAGGCCTTCAATTAAGCCTCATCAGTAGCATCTGCACAGTAAGACAAGTTTGTAACTAATTTGCCTAAAAAATATTACTACAAAGGCATTCTTAATGGTCTAGATTTCTCAGACAAAGCATAGAGCTTGCAATCCAGCCTCCTATAAAGGAGCTATAAATAAGTGGCTCATAGCTCCATCAGCCCAAGGGTCATTACTCACTCCCCCACCACCACCTCGGGACAGAGAGGAAGATTGCTTTAAAAAACAGCAACACACTTTATGTGAACATTGTTCTTTGTGTATAGCCAAAGAAGATAGCATTGTACATACACTTCCTTTCCAGATACAGAGTCAATTTTTAAACAAACATCCTTGGGCTACAAAGCTTTTTCTTTTTTTTTCCTGTACAACAGCACATAGTGTTAGTGACAACTTTATACCCTTGAGCTGTGGTAATATTCCCTTGGTGTTATTATTTTACAGGTAGGAAATAACAGAATAGATGAAAGGATAGGACAGTAATGAGATTTTTAATCTTATTTTTTACCAGTGTTTGCAGATGAGACAAACCATTTCATTTTTACTTTGCATTTGCATTTGTAGATGCATTTATAACCTCCTTTTAAAGAAGCTACTTAAAGTAAACAGCAGAACCCTAAGTTTAAATCTCCATTGAATTTGTTATTTATTAGTCCAATTCAAACCATGCAACTTGCCAGTTATATAGAATTCAAATATAAAAAGCCAGTATTCATCATTTAATCAGGTGCCAGCTTCATGTGAAACACAGGAGCATGTTAAACAACACTTGTTGCATTTCAGCTGTCCCTGAAGGGGAAATGGACAAATTATAGAGACTAAAAGAGATAAGGTCTTCCAACAAATTCTTCCCTTCCAGCTTTCCCCAAATGAAAGGCAATACTAACCTATTCAACTATCAGATAGTAGCTATGGAAAATGTGTTTTTGGAACAAAATTCTGTGTCAAAAAGTCCTACAGCTGATTTATCCTGAACCGGATGGAAAGAGCAGCAAGATGAGTTAACATGAGCACAATAGTTAGGATGTTTAAAAGACTATTTATTCACACAGGCCAAGATATTCAATGCTTATAAAGAAAAGAATCTCAAGGACAATCCTATGTGGTAGCTGATACTTAGTTTTTACAGTTTTCAGCCAAACACATCTTTAACAAGGCTCTCCTCATGAATGTCCAAGTTATTTGATTACCTGCCCTTTTACCACCTTAAAAAGCCTTGTCCATCAGGCAGAGACTAAACTACTTTATCCTTGACAGCTGCAGAGCACTGAAAGCATTTTTCAGGGGGACCATGGAAAAAGTGGGATCACACATGCACAGACTATTTGTTGCAATGTTTTTAACTCAGACAGCAACATCATCCTTACAGGTAGTTCTGACCAGGTTCTGGAGAAGTCAGTGCTCAGTTCCATGACAAAGCAGACATATTTCCTCTGCAACTTGGGATCATTTATACAGAATCCTGCTAAGTCACAAAAAAATTCTTTGCTAATTCTTTGGAGATTCAGATCAAAACCCGTAAGAACATGACATGTGAGATCACATGCTGAAAGGGAGAGTAAGCTGCACTACTTCCAGCAAAAGCTCAAGGCACTCAAATAAGGGTTGAGTGACTAAGAGGACAGTAAGTAACAAATCTCCTTTACAATATATGCTTGGCTTTTATAACTGAAACTAGAATACTAGGAAACAGTGTCTGCTGGTGTATTTTAACCATGTCTGGAAGTCCAAACTTGAGAAGACTCTTGTCAGGCTTTATATTCTTTAAATTCTTTATAGGAGGGAGGATTTTTTTTATCTATACAGCACATGGCACAAGTCCCACTAGATATTACTGTAACAGGGCACTGAACCAGTCTATCAGCTCCCCTGGGCTGGCCACACTCTACCCTTCCCCCATTCATTCCCTTTGTGCTACAATCTACCTGAAACTTCCTCAATGAACATTTTCTTTTATGATTATGCTTGCAAAGAGATTGCAATTCCTAAGAACACTGACAGGGAAGTCTGCTACCCTCTGTGTGAAGGAAATCTTCCTTAGAATAAGGCCAGATTATTCAACAAGGTCTCTTCCCTGAAGAGGAAACATCCGTCTTGCAACTACTGCTTTTTGAATAGATGTTAAAGCATCCACCAAGATCTCATGCCTCTGGAGAATTTATTAGGGAAATAATGGCATATTTTGAGATAGACTCACAAAACAATGAAACTACAAGTTTCACCAGAGGTTAGAATTGTTTGCTTCATGCCAAGAAGCGAATCTACTTTGAAATGCTTGTTCACAAATAGAACCTCTGTTGTGCAGATGGAGAGGCTATGCTCAAAAGGAAAGGAAATGTGCGGTCCAACATTTAGGACAGTGCTGCAAGTTTCAGTCAGTTTTCTGAGTCTTAACAGCTGCTCTTTTGTTAAAATATTCACTTGAAAAGACACCTAGGTCTGAACTGAGTAAGTGGAAGAGCTGTGCAAGTTAGGCTGACAACGAATTATAATTTACATCACTAATTTTAAGTGTTCTTTGCTAGCAGAAGCCAACTGTAACAAAAATAATTCTGACTATTCTTCTACACTCCAATGTACTGCATTAAGAACTGCACAGCCTGTGCTATCCCTCCTCATTATTCTCAGAATGACAACTTCATCTTCATACTTTTAAAATTAATGGCTTTAATTTCAAGGCATTTTTTCCAGTTTCCAAGTATATTTGAGTTCCTCCAATTTATCAGCATCCTTTCCAAACCACAGGGAAGCCATTGTTTATCATTCAAATACTAATTTAACAACCACCATACAGAAGTGACTCAGTTTGAATAGGCCATGCCAGACCTCCATTCCTCTACCAAATATCCCCCAAATATGACTGCGTATGAAACAGTGAGGAGGAACATTCTGACCTTTTCTCAGGATGTAAAGAAGTGATTAAGTCAAGTCTTCTGACCACTGGCTTTTCTTCTGAGGAAGTCGGTCTAATTCTACATCTTTCAACACAAATAAGCCTCAAAAATTAAAAATAACTAAACCCCACATGCCTGGAAGGGGTTTTATAGTAAGACTTGTTCCTTTCACAAATCCTTGGCCAGCAGTGCTCATGTTTCCTTCTTACTACTACACCTTGAAGTCTTACAGCTCACATGCTGTTACTTCCCAAACCAACATGAGATTCTGTACAGGATTATGAAAAAGTTACAACTTTAGTCAGAATATACAGAAAAATCCAAGACTTTAGAGCTCTATGAAAGTTCTGAGAGTTCAAGGGAATAGACACCAACTGTTTGATGTAATGTTGCTGTCAACCCAAGAAAGCCACAATGTGCTGTCTCCTCTGTTGTGAGGCAGAATTGAGCAACCAGGGACACTGCCTTGTGAGCTACAGCACCCAAATTGAGGAAAAAAGCTCGGGACAACCTTCCTGCCTCTACAGCAGGTCACTCAGTAATTTTCCTGAAGGCAGGTGCAGGACAAGGCTGTACAACCTAACTGAGCATGCACTGGCTGAATTACACCAGCTTGGAAAATTAGCATGTCATTTAACAGAGCAGTAAAAAGCTGCAGCCAGTACTTTACAACATAAAAGAGTGGTACTTGGTCACCACACAGCTTACACAAATGAAAAAGTGCACTATGTCCTATACATGTTGTCTTTATGCCCAGTTCAGCTGCACAGTAAATAGCTTTGAAAGAGCTATTCTTTTTCTTTTACAACCCTCAATCATGAGCTGTATTACAGAATAGCTTTTCCCTGACTATTTTATCTACTTGTGCCAAGACACTTGTGCAGATGCACTGCAAAAGGTATCACAAAACTGTTAAGGTTTAACTACATTAACCCAGGCAAGAAAAGTTGGTCTTAATCCTCAATCAGCTCACAATGAGGTTCACCACATGGTGTCACAGAACTTTGTGCCAGCATAAGTAACAAAAGGTGCAGGCAAGATCACTTCAGAATTGCTCCAAACTGCGGCTGCTATTAGAAGAAACTACAGCATTAACCTGAACTTTTTGCCAAAAAGCCTACATGTGCTAGCAGTGATACCAGACCACCCCTAGCAGTCTTTTCCTCTTAGTGAAACTTAGCAAATGTCTTCACCAGTGGAAAAAGCACACTTTTTATCATCTTAGGTTCACATTTTAGTCAGGAAGCCACAATTTGCCTCCATGAATCCTTTTCAGTAGGGAGCAACCTACTTGCACACTTTTATTCACACTTGCTTCTCTACTTCTACACCTCACTACGCCATTGCCACACTTTTTCAGGGTGCCATTGTGTACAAACAGAACCTGTTCCTGGCCTCAGAACCTATTTTCTGTAAGAACTAAAGCACTTACAAAACCAATTACTTGACAGATAAAAGGAGGAGAAGAACAGGAGAAGGGTGAGGACCAAACAACTGATGAGACATCATGTGCCATTTTCTGCTCCACTTGCTCTTTTTCATGCTTTATTGTAAGTCCAGATAAGGAGAGGAATAAAAAACAACCAACCTACAACACATTACAGCATGCCAACACACTCCTGTACAGACTCCACACGGTGTAAAAGCACTAATATGTCCTTCTCTGTTATTAGAGGTCTGTGGTCCAAGACCTACAGTGACTATTGGTAAAAAGACAATTCAGTTTCCAGATTTACGCAAACTTTAGGAACTCAAAAACTAGAAATTACAAGGTGTTGCTACATGTTTGTAACTAATGACTTAAAAGTCATTATCAGCTCACAATTTGGCCCGAGTTTATTTACAAATTATGATTCTGCCAATTCACAGATGCAGATTCTCCTACAAACTGCATGTCCCAAGTGCTTCATCAAACCAGACAAAATAAATGCAAGCTAAGTAAGCACTTCACCTGAGAGTTAATGTCATTTCAACACCTTAACTCTGCCTTTAAAAAAACAGCAAATATTTAAGGAGAAAGTAAAGTATAAGTAAAAACAATTATTGGAGGAACTCTAAATGGACCTGCTACAGTTTTAAAAATAAAACTGCTTGATTAATGTCTACTGTTATATATCCTTACTGGACAAAGAACTGGATAAATGAGAATGGCAGGTGCTTGTGCACAAACTCCACTACATTCAAGAT
Source organism: Drymodes brunneopygia (assembly GCA_013400955.1). Lineage (NCBI taxonomy): Eukaryota > Metazoa > Chordata > Aves > Passeriformes > Petroicidae > Drymodes > Drymodes brunneopygia. Next base: position 935,774 of record VZTZ01022904.1, read on the forward strand.
ATGCTTCACCTGCTTTGGGCTCATGAAATAAATAAGGAAGCAGTTCAGTTGTTTAAGTAAGTTACAACATAGAGAGAATTTTAAATTAACTGACATACTTCAATATTTGCATTCTTATTTTAAAAAGTAACAGAACTAGAGTTGAACAACACCTCGGAATTTAGTCAAAATTAAGTTTTGTGTCCCAGTGGAAGCTTTAAGTTTGACCTACAGAAGGGTGCCACTGTAATTGAAGATAGTAAAACAAAATTAGTGCATTCCATACAGAACATGGTCTCGGGGTTCTCAGATAGGCACCTAAAACTGGCAAGAGACAGTTCTGCATTACTTGCTCTGGAGTAGAGATTTCATTCACAAGTGAGATGTGAAGAGAATAGATTCCTTCATGCCTGAATTACATGCTTGAACCACACAATGTAGCCAGAGATTAAACCAACAAGAATAACACCATAAACTACAAAGTTTTTCAGAGTACCAGCCATCTGAGACATTGAAAAAGCAAGGATCCACTCTACTAGCATCAACAAAAGTCTGGTAGTAACCTGATTTTTAGTTTAACTGTATTTAATTGATGATCTATTCTCCTGCCCAGTGCTGATAGTTACCTACATGGCAGTCAGGGATTTTTTTAAGTAAATACTCTTGTCAGATATAAAGTTATCAAGCACCTGGTTATAAGAAGTGAAGAAAACTTCAACCCATCCAAATACGTGTATGTTATGTTAGCAACAAAGGAACCCTGAGAAGCTTTGAAAATCTTTTCCAGTCATTAGAACACCATTTCATGAAGAGAAATGGCTTCTTGCTATTTAAAATGAAGTAGTAAGGTTAAAAAGATCATTAAAGTAAAAAAGCATCACTTCAGAAAGGGACTAAACACTCAAGTTCCACTTTTCCTTCCCCTTACAACTCTCACCCAACCTTGCAAACCAGTCCTAACAAATAGCTGAATTCTGGCTGATTTGCATTCTTGAATTTGTTATGCAGCTCTGAGTTACTCAGCATCTCACATTTATTTCATGTTATTTTGGCAGATCCTTACCAGATTAATATTGTATGTTTTACAGGTCAGATCATCCAAGCTCTGGTTCTGCAGCTTTTCTGTTATTAGTGTTACCATGGTAGTTGTTCCTTTTCCACTGCTCACACAGAAGTGTTAGAGGCTCTTCACTCTCTGCTTTCAATACTCATGAGCCATTTCTGTTTTGGTCTAGAATCTTGAGATTTATGCTTCCATCTTATTGCCAAAGTTTATTTCCAAATGCTGTCAGTGTATCATGTCTGGTTTCCTGTAAAATTGGATTAGAAAAAAGGAAAGTCAGAAAAATTCTTGAATACATCACAATTCGTGTTGCAATAACACAACTCTTATTTGGACTATTCCTTCATGCAAATACATCACTCTGTGACCAAAGCTGATGGCCTGGCATTTCAGATTACAGATCTCTGCTCAGGAAAGAATACTCCTATTTGAGGTTTCACAGATGAAAATTTCAGAAAGGAGATGACATTCATTAATGGTGAAAATCAGAGTATTATTTGGCTGTTTCCTGCTATTGAACTGATTCTACCTAGGAGTTTAATCCAAGGCAGAGGTAAAGTTTCCCCTCATTTAAACTACTGAAGCCTAAGCCAGGTATATTAGAACAGCATATGACACAGGCACACCATACTGTTCTGCATGTTTAACACTATTTGGCATTTTAAGGCATTCTACCGTATTTTTTCATCACTAATCCCTTCCTAAAAAGGAAAGTGGAGCAGTGGGTAACAAACACTATACCCACTTCCCAAACCCTCAGCTACTTTTAATATCTTGTCCCTGGGGTTTTTTTGAGCGTTTTTTTTTAACGTTACATAATTGTTACCTGTCAGCAAACACCAGATCTCCTAACCAGGACAGATTCCCATGCATTCCCACGACAGATTCCAAGTATCACAAACAACAGCTTTGATACCTTTATTCTGTAAGCAGTCATCTAAACCAAAAGCACTAGGTTCATCAGCTACCTCTTTTATTCTAAACATCCTATACATATATTCTTTTTCCCCCTCTCTCTAGTGATCTGCATTAACCATTCTTGATTATTTAAGCTGGTCAAGCATATTCAGGGACCACTTATAGAATATGAAGTGGGAAGAGATCCTCATAGAGATATTTCCAAATTTAAGCATGAGGCTTTGGGAAGGAACATTGATGCTGCTAGTACCATAAGTTTACTTACATTTTCTAGTTTTAATACCTACAGTTAAAAAAAAAATGCAGAAAATTATTTTCAAATAATGTTTCCATAAAATACTGCCTCTTCCACACTACTAATAAGCTGTTTAAATAACCAGTAGTAGCAAGGAAAAAAAGCCACTTGAGGCTATGAGTCAAGTTAAACCCACTTTAAGATATTAATAATAGTAATGGTGATGCTGAACTGTCTTTAAGTTGCCTTTAACTACATCCTCAAATATGATTTTCATATGCTAACCATGCACTATTTCACCTTCACAGCAGTCTGCTACACATCAGCTTCCCTCAGCCTGAGAGCTGACCCACAAATATGATTTCTGTCCAACTTTTGGCCTTGTTCTTATATCTACCTTTTTTTTTTTGTTATAAGATAGGATGCTTAGAAATGCTCTTCCACCACAATAATACTCAGCTGGAAATTCAACCCATCTGTTTTTACTACATGTGTCCCATCTTTCAGGAAAGCACACAACAACTTGAAATATTTACATCTTGTTCTGAAATTACACCAGGTCAGATATTAAAAAAACCTCCAAGGTCATACATTCAACTAGTAAAAGTGGCACATACACTGTTAAATGTGAGTAGCCAAAGCAATATGTGGTTCATGAAATATTGAAGCCAAGCTTGAGGGCAAGCATGTGAACACAGCAGTACCTAAAGCAGCACAATTAAACAATGCTGTGCCCCTTTTAAACCTGGTGGAGTTTAAAGTAAATCTGGAAATCCAGAATAAAAGTCACAAGGAAGGCAGGCTGGAGGTCAGAAGTTATTCCTTGACAGATTGAAAACATACCAAAGAGCTTTGTAACCGGTGCAAAGACTTTCAGATCCATGTTAAGGATGAACATTTCCACAAGTAAAAGGCTACTACTAAGAACCAGCTGAAAAATTCAGCACATGTTTAATTACTTCTAGTTGGAAGGGCTACAGAGGAATTTGTGGCTTCTTTTTCTTCAAGGAAAAAAAAAAAACCAAAATCCAATAAAACTACCAAAGAGGAGAAAAACTGATCTGTAATCACTTAATTACAGTTATACTTTGCTTAGTACTTCAAATCTTCAAATGTTTCACTGCAATTTTAAATCACCTTAATACAAGCTAAAATAAGGAGAGACTAGACAGAATGATATTAGACTTTAGTTAATGAACCAATTGAATCAAAGGATAGAGGGAAAGCACATGAAATCACAGAAGCATGTCACTTTCAGAATCACACTGAGTCGTACAGTTACCCACATTCATAAATCCTACCAGCTACTGAAAGGAATATTTGGGCACTGCATCCATTTGGACCCTTTCTGATAGCATGGAATGCAATCAGCTCTGAAACACAGGCAATGTGGAAAACCCCCCTCAAAAGTTTCATTTTAGCAACTCACCAATAATAATTTTTCAAATTATTGACAAAGATTTTAAGTATCGGGCAGGGATGAAAAGGTGCTGTTAGCCAGAAATGCCTTCATCTATCTGCTCCCACTTTCTACTGCTCCCCATCAAGAGTAAATCCCATTCCTCAATACGAAGCACAACCCTGACAGGAGTTGTAGCTCAGACCAGAAGCATGCTCTGCAAGTGAATTCCCTCCTCATCTTTCTTAAATGTGCTTGATCAGTACGTCGGTATTGACTGTTTCATACTAGAAATCTGTTCTTAATTGGGCAGTCCATGTCAAGGATGACACAATGAACGTTTAAGTGGTCAAAATATCACCAACACACTCCTACCACTGAAATGTCACCATCACACTCCTACCACTGAAAGCCATTCTAGGCTGCACTTTGATGTACCTCAGCTGCCATCACAACTGCCAACACATTCTCTTCTCTGGCTATTTGTGGCCCACAGCAGTGTGCCAGCACAAGTGTTTCTGCTTATCACAGAGAACTAGATCAAGGAATTTTTATAGCTGGATGAAACCAGAACACTTCCTTTTGTTTCTGGGAAATGTTGTTTTCCAGCTGGATCAGCTCCCCAGCCTGGTTTGCCATGAACTGGACACAAATGCTTGTGTGGGCACATTGTGGGACACTGACACTGCTTGTCCAAGTACCTGTCCAACTACAGCATCAGAAAAAGAGAAAATACACCACACAAGAACGCCAGTTGACATCACCATTTCCTACATTGAGCCAGGCAGACTCTTCTTTAATTAGAAATTAGGCATCTCCTCCTCAAGCATGGTTTGAACATGTTTCACTCCCATTTTCCTTTTCCAATTAGTACTCCTTTGACTGGTCAAACTAACCAGCTCAAAGGGATCTGAAATCACCCTTGCAGCCTCAGCACCTTAACTCAGTGACCAGTCTCTGGGTTCACTCTGGTTGAGCTATTTATACTCTACAAGGAATTGCTTCTCTCATCTTTGCTAATTAATACTTGCTGCCAGGAGACAAGAGATTCTTCAGAGTGACTCTAGCTTCACTCAGCTGTGATCATTTTAAAACTTTGTTATTATGTATTTATAAGCTTTTTGTCCCTCAGTACCTCCTAGAGGGAAGCTCCTCACTTAATTTTCCCATTTTTGAGGGTTTCGTTTATTTCAAGACTCTGCTATGGTATGTATTTAATGGAGCCACAGAGAGAGTAGAGTAAGCTGTTTACTTTATGTACTTTTTCTACCATGCTATTTTTCTAGAGCTGGTTAAAGGCAGCCAACTTTGTATTTTTCAGTCTCTCCTTATCATATTCTTTATGCTTATCAGGCTGACTCCCTCTCGAACTGCTCAGCACTTCATACTAATTGGATTTCCAGTAATATGAACCATTTGACCACCCTTGTTAGGGCAATGTGGACGCTGCTGAAGTTGCATGTTTCCAGCTGCCTCATGGCAGAGATGCTGGCACAACCCAGTCCTGCCCCACTCTGCACAGAGCCTGGCAGCACAGCCCACAGGTTACACACCTCTGCTGCCACCAAGTCTCCACAGGCAGCAGCAGAGCCAGGCACTGCCAGTTCAAACAGGAATATCCTCCAAGCCTTGAGCTAGTAACAATAGCCCCTGGAGCTCCAAGTTGGAGGCAGTCCTACAAGATTATGGCCACCTTTCCCTGAGCACTCCTTTGTGGAGCCTGATTAGGTAGGATAGGGAGCAAGCTGAGACCTCCAAGATAAACACACACAACAAAAGATGTTACTCAGTCTCTGTCCTGGGAGAGACTTAATCCTCCCACGATCTCCTTGAGCTGGGGGGCAGAGGTGAGAGGTGGGGAGGAAGAAAAGCTATTGTTTTTGTTGTTGTTGAAAGGTAGACTAATCAAAAGGAATAAATGGAATACAGGAATCAAACTCCAAATACAAGCCAAAGCTAACATTCCTCAAAGCTGGCAAATGAGCTGTGATGGAATCATTTTCACCATTGCCTCTGATTTAAAGTTCTTTTCTATTCATTCTGAAGGCTAAGAAAAGTAAAGATTCATTATTATATCTCTATAGTACTACTAAAGGACAGAGGGTTTCTTTCTTTAAAAGTTTAGCTACAAGTAGTAATGACTTGTAAAATCTCTGCCAAAATTAACAGTGGAGATAGAACAGAAGTGCTCATGTCACGAAGAGTGTATCTTCTCAGTGACATCACTGGTGTCTTTTTTTGGGAAGACTACTAAAAATACAGATTACCCAACCTCCCAGTCATTAAAGGATGTCAGAGGCTCATTCAGTTTGACAAGTGACTTTCAAAGAGATGAAGAGTCCTAATGAAGAACACAAAGCCAATACAAAAAAAAAAAATCTCTCCTTGGCTCTAAGAAAGTAATGCAGCCAGACTCATTTCCAACCCACTCCACCTCCTCCTCTGTATCCTGCAGGACAAAATGTTCCAGCAACGGCTCATCTCGATGGGAAAATTTACATTTGTTTGAAACACTTCTAACTATTTCTTCTGTTTCTGGAAGTTCTATCTTGGATGAAGAAGAGATCACAAGATTTTTAGATGATTTCCCCGTAACACAACTGTAGGTGTTTCTTTATTATCACAATTCCATTTTTTTTCTGCCTATGGCACTAAAATGATCTGTGAGAACACAGAGGGTTCTTTCCTCTGTTACTTCACCCTATTTCCTACTCTTTGCTCCAAGTGCTACATGGAACCTTTGTAACCAGCAATCCCATACATGCACTTAGCCTGCTCCCAGCAGAAGAAGAGGATTAGCTGGAGTCAAAATTCCAATTCGGATAAGTAGGCCCTTAAAAATATTATCTCTGCTTCAGCAGGCCAAAGGAGCTAATCACACCAGCAGTACTTACTCCAGATCTAGATGCTTTTGCTACTAGACTCTAGATGAAAGGTGATGTGACTTTTTTGCCTCCTGGCACTTACTGCAACATTCAAGAAGCATTTAAAAATTGAAACATCACACAAAACTGATCAAGTTTTAACAGAGCATTGTCTGTCCCATCCCACTTATGCTTGAAGCAACACTAACTTGGAAGACCAGCTTTTCAGAAGCTGCTAAGCTAATACTTTATATCATTTGACAAAAAGCTACAAAATGGCTAGTTTCTTACAATGCAAAATTCCAACTTCCAAAAGGGAAGAGAACACACTATTTCTAAAAATATATATTATTTACTCCAGTGCTAAGAAGTTCACAGAGAGGCTAAGCATTCCTTACAACATAAGTCCATTATTAATAGCTTTTAGCCCAAAAAAGTTCTTGATAGCAGGCACTTGAAAGAGAATTATTTGGACTCTATCCTTTTCAGCACTAATCTGCAGTGTGGCTATTCTGCAAACCTTCCAAAATTCCACATCAAGTTAAAAAAAAAAAACTGTTTTAATTAGAGAGTTTCCTACAGTTATAAAGTTATCGATCAACACTTTAAGGGATTGGTACTAAAAGGGGACACCTCAATTCTCAACATATACTTCAGGAGTCCTCTCAATGCCACTAACTAGCACCCCCTTATCTTCTGAGGTTCTTTAAAAAGAGTTTTTAAACAATGCATTAGAGTAACAGTTTCTGACCAAAAGGGACAAAGAGAAGAGGGTTTACAGTCCTAGTTTGCATTCTGTAGAAACTGTTTCGCAACCATCTAGAAAATTCTGTTTAAATTGTAGTTGTTCTCCCTGAAGAGTTCAGATGTGACAAAATAAAGGCTTAACACCACACTCTACACGTTCTAGAACTCTGAATGAACAAACCAAAGAACCCAGTTTCAACATTTGCAATTCAGAATTTCTTTAGAAGGACTGAAGACAGATTTCCTGAGTTACAAAACTTCTTCACTTTCTCCACGCAGTGCTTTCATAAGCCAGTTTTTATTAGAAGGAAACTTCAACATTATGAGATGTTCAAGCTTGGATTCAGGTTGACATAACTCCAGCACAAAACTCCTAAAAGGGTCAAGAAAAAAAGGCTAGAAGGCATCCATTACATCAACTTATGGCCACTGGAGACAAATTTCAGATATTCCACAGGCTCTGGAAGCACAGGGAATATAAAGAGCTTGAAACTGTCTGCTAAAGAACACACATCACTTAATGTGCAAGGCAGGACTATAGATCACCATTCTAAGGTTAAAAACTAGGATTTGGGTTGTTAATGCCTCCAGAAATGAGAATAAATATCAGGCCCACTTACCTCAAATGCAGAAAATCACTACTGAGCCCAGAATTTCACTGTTTTGACCCTAAAGCATCATCACTAAGACCAACTGGGCACTGAGGCAGCTGAGACAAAATATAAACTGCTACTAAAATAAAGCTGCATCCTACTCACTCCCTTCTACTCCATCTCCCACACTTCAGACCCAAGAGCCCCTATGAGAAGGAGGGGAAGCCTCAACTATCACACACAGTCTTTGGGTTCCACTTTACTTAAAACAGACAGGTGAGATGCTGGAAAGAGGTCAAAGGTAATATTTTGGTATTACCTTTGATGGTATGGTTTCCCATCATTAGCTGTACAATTCACCCAACTTGGCTGAGGAACACGTACAAAACAAAGACATAAAACAATTTAATACATTTTGAATTAGAACCAAAATATTTTACATGATGAATTGTTATCTGTAATAAATGTACCACCTTTTACTTCTCAAGTTACTGGTTCGTTTTAAACCAAGATGAGAATCTCCTTCCAAAAAGGAAAAAGAAGGGTGGAGATAAGCAATGTTAAACTTTTGTCACAGTTTAAAAAGTACACTTCTCAAAGCAACAAAAGTGATGAAGTAAGCTCAAGAGACTTTTTCCAGGTCATACCTAATTAAAGCAGGAAATATATCACTACAGAAAACTAGGGCTAAGAACTCAACTCAGCCAGAGGTTAAAGCATTTTTTATTGCCAAGTCATATCAGTTAGAAGTCAGTCTCTCAGGTTTAAACCTGTCTTGCAGACCCGAAGAAGACCTAATACTCATATCACAGACAAGTAATCATGAATCTTTTGAAGTATCTGTGTCAGACAGGACAACAGATGAGTTGTGCCTTGTGTCTGATGCTGTTCCAAGATGCTTATGCTACTTACGCTCTTTACTAAAATAATCCACCACAATGACAGGCAAGGATTTCATTAATTTTGCTGAAGAATATTTACATCTGCTCTGTTTGGAGTTCCATTTGAATGAGCCATCAGCACTGGCCCATGAGCAGTCATCTCCCTGCAATGTGAGACTTGGACTCCTTCTCCTCAGCACTGCTGCAGCAAGCCCAAGGCTACAATGTGATGTTGAGGAACAGAAGTCTGATCTACTGAGGCTTCAACACATGACTTTTGCTGTAATGATGAACTAAATAAGCTAACAGTCATTATCTCAAGACTACACTACTCATTCCAAGAGCTATTGCCTCTTTAAGCAATTCAGAACAAAACCCAGTGGGCGATCACCACTTTTATACTATGACTTTCAGTCTATATTACTAAAAGCTCAAAGCTTAGGTCCTACACAAATTACTTTCACCTCCACGTACTGTTTTTATAAATGTGCTATTTAAAACCAATGGAGGTATTTACTTCATAGACAAAGCCTATGTAGGATACAAAATTCAGACTCAAATAGTAATTTATACTGATAATATTAATGTCTGGAGAAGTCTACCAGACTTCCACTAAAGCAAGTGATCCAGACTGTACAACACCCATGAATTTTCTTTTTCTCTAAGGCTTGAGGAATAAAAAAAAATAGATCAAGATTAACTGGCCCTACTGCTGAGATATTCGCTTCACTCTACCAGTTAAAAAAGTCAGAAGAAAAAGTAAAAATAATGAGTAGTATCACCTACTTTCTTAGTGTTTGCCTTTAAACTGAGCCATAAAACAGGCACATAGGCATACTTTAAAAATACCCAGGGCTGAAAACAAATAGCACTGACCCTTAACTTGTATGGCAGTGACAACAATGATTACCCCACGCATATCCTGCTTCCCTGTGATAGAATGGAATAATATCAGCATTGAAGTACTGTTCTATTACCAAAGCCTTTGGGCTTGGAGCTGAGGGATTATACAAATCTCTTCCATACATCCTGCTCCCAAAACACACACAGCTAATAAACCTCCTCCTGTTTGCCTTCAGGTTCATTCTGAGGAGTTTCAGACATCTGGTTGGCTTGTTTAAAATAAAAAGCCCAGCTAGTAGGTTTGTTTTTATGATCTCAAGTGTGAAATGTTACTGCTGGAGGCCCCAGGCCAGGTGAAAAACACTTACATTAGGATGCTACTTCATGGCATTTCAGGGATCTAATGAGCTATATAATCTGCACACAGGGAAGTCTCCCTTCATTAGCTTGCATACAACTATGGAAATTAAAAATGAGGAACCTACGGTAGTCCAAATATTTTTCAGCAAATAGTACAGCTGGTGAACTGCAGATAGCACTAAATTTAGAACTCGAGTTCTGAGCAGTATTCTGTAAATATCCATCCATCTCAATGCTTACAGCAATGTGAAGCACACTTCTCCAAGCTTTACTGTCCTAACTTTTCATACTATGAGTAATATTTTCTTCTCATGACAAAGTATTATGCCCAATTTAGCAGTTTAAGAAAAGTGTGCTTTGTCTCAAAATTGTAACTTTCCTGAAGATCATTGTGCAACTATACTGAATGAGCATATGTATGTGTCTCTCCTTATTTTAGCAGTTCACAAGTAACACTGTTTACATATTCTCATATAAAACCCTAAAGTACAAAGAAAGCAAATTACAGGAAGAGTTTACACAACAGTAAAACTCAATGCAGGCTTGCATAAAGTAGTTAAAGCTTGCTGCTACATTATCTGTGTGGAAAGAGCAGGGAAATGCATTGAACAGATATGAAATATGGTGTGTAGCTGACAACCAAGCTCCATCTCATGGCTCAAACTTGTTCCCTATCATGCCTCACCATCCATGACTTGTTACTGAAGAAACCTTAATTCATCTGGCAGGAGATACCACCTCAAGAGGTGGCACACAAAGATCTCAAGTTCTACAACACCCATCTAAGTTATCAGATCCATCAGAATCCAGAAAATAAAACCCTAGCACCACACAGCTTTCAAGTACCAAAAATTTTCTTTTAAATAAAGAGGTCTTGGTATCACACTACAAATACCAACACTGAATGGTAATTTGAAGAACTTCTTATTGTGGCTCTTTACTTTGCTAAACTATAGTTCCTATCAACTTAATTATTTGTTGGTTTTCAACTCCTGTTTCGCACGTACCATGAGCTTTTGAATGGTGAAATCTCTGAAGGGATCTGCACTACATTTAATCTGCTCTACAAGTGAGTCCTGAGTCCACAAATGCCCCAAGTAGGAGCAGACCACAAATTAAAGTCCATTAAAATAATGGAATGAAATATCAAGATGAAAGCAGTACACATCAATACTGTGTGTGCTTTCAGCATTCAATTCAGACATTACTTCAAGTGTCACCAGGGACATCCCTCTTGCCAGACCTATTGAAAGTACTTCACTAAAAATGAGTTCAGTTGAGCTATGCAGCTCTTACTAGTTCACTAGACTCCTTGAAAAGCCAGATAACCACTTTCTCTCTATGCAGCCAGCCTTGAGCAGCACACTGAACAGCTGGATTCAGGAAACACTGTTTTACAGGTCAAGACACAAACCAAGGGGTACACATTGCAGTAGGTATTGACAAAAAGCACTTGTAACAATTACATCAACTAATGAAATTTCATGAGACAAAGTTACATCATGCAAGAGGAGGAAAAAAAGTTTTAGCTACATTCGCATTATTGTTTTTTCTTTAAATAGTGGAAGATCACCTTTGCTTGATGGAAAAGCTCAGTATTTTCTGTGTACTCCCTCAATGCTCTCTGATGTTCAACGAATGACTTATTACTTCTACAAACAAGCTCTGTGGAAAGATTCATTTGCCAAAGGAGATACATAGAAGTCACCAGAACTCCAAATTACGAAGTTTTCTCGTAGAGAATGGGCTAAGAAGCCTTAATGTAAAGCCATGCCTCTGTATAGGAAGCAAACAGACACAAGGTGCCAATTACTACACAAATTCTGTGGACCACATTTAAGCCAGCATAAGCCAAAATAAGTATTTTATTTGAGCACATAAATGCCAGGTGAAAAATCAGTGTTGAGGAAAGTCTTTACTTTTACTCTTCCCTGACTGGGACAGAAATTTAGCAGCTCTGAATGGCAGCAGGGAATTCACTTGGCAAGTTCAGCTCATAACATTCGCAAATAACTGTGCAAGGGAGGACAGGCCCAAGAGAGTTTGGAAGGGGAATGGGACCTCCCACTTGGGCAGTTACCTTTAAAGATGACAGCACTCTGACAAGATCACCTTTGGTAAACAAGCTGAAGCACAAAACAGTAAAGATATATCTGATTAAGTCAACAGTAGGAGATATGCAAGTGTGTCCTTTTAGCTCTTCACCTGAAAACTCAGTCTTTCAAATGATCTTTCAATGCTGACAAAAAGTGTACTTCATCTAAGCTTCCTCTAAAATAAGCCTCTGAAATGACACCTGGGTTCCTGGCACCTTCACACATGCAAAGGTTAAGCACACTGTAATCTGCATAAAGCAGTAACATCTCTTCTGCTGAAGATCTGAAACAAACCACCACGTTAGGGGAAGTCGCTGGCTGAGCACCTGGACCCAAGAAGTACAGAAGTGATAAACAAGCTTCTGACAGCTGCAGCCTTTTCTGCAGGTGCAACAGGCATTTATTTCATTGCAGTTTGGCTCAGTTCAACAGCTAGTTCAGGACTCAGAAATAGGTTTTGTTTTATCTGATCAGCTTGTGCTCAAGCAAGAAAAGAGCAAAGGGAAGGTCCCTCCAAACTAGCTCCAAAGTTTAAGATTGTATATTTAACAGGACTATAAAGTTTAATCTCAGGGATACATGGCATTTTGCATTCAACTCTGTTAGTAAAACTTGAGTATCACACTTAATACAGAAAAACCTGCCACAACTATGAACACACCTTGAAAGAGCCTTCCTGAACACAGCTCCCCCATAATCCTGTTTAATGTTTGTAATACTTACAAGCGACTATTAACCAGAAGTACACTCAGCACAAATTTCACTATCCACATTGTCTTTAATTTCCCAATACCAGCTGATGCTGCCTTACTATTCTGGTTACATTTTGTGGGATCAGAGTGGTCACTGAGGAAATCCCATCTATCAAACATTCAACATCTTTAGCAAAGGAATACCAGACTTCCTAAACCTCTGCTCAATTCAACATTGCAGCATGATTTCAAAGGGTATCTGTTCACCTCCTCAGAGCATCCAGTGGGAAGAATGGTGAGAAGATTAATTATTCCAGCTTGTAGCCGGGCACAATAAAACTTTTAACTACACTCAAATACATCTGTGTGATGAGAATAAACTGCTACACATGCAGGGACTGTAAATAAGGCAATGATAAGAGCAAGTCTAAGGGAATTACTGAATGGTAAAGAAAGTTTATAGGGAGAGGTGCTGGAGAAGAAACAACAAACAGCACTTACAGAACTGCGTCAAACAACCCCAACAAAGACAGGGCTCAGAAATCCATTTCTATGCAGCATAAAATTCATTATGTGCATCAAGTTGGACAGGGGAGATGATATGAGAACTAAGATTTCAAAGAGAGAAAACTGCACCTATAGAGATGTCAACAAATACTTACAAACACAAATCCAAGAAAAATATCTAAAGAAAAGCCATTCCAAGTAGTGGAGCTTATCCTACAACACATAGTTTGCAACAACCAAGTGATTTCATTTTAAGAATGGACAGCTTCAAAGAACCCCAATCACAGATGACTTCAGTTACTCTGTAACACCTGGAAATATCTGCAAGGTACTGCATTTAGGCCGTTATGTGATATATTTAAATAAAGACAGAAACAGGACATGGTTTTTTTTGTTTTGTTTTTTAAAAAGATTTGGGCATCAGCTTGAGGTTAAGCCTGTCTTCATTCCATGCCTGCCTTCAGAAAAAGGTCAAAATTCATGCAGCTAATCTCCAATTCCCTCACATTCAAGTAGAACCTCTGGGAAGAGGGGGAACCTTTTGTGAGCACTGAACAGCTACACAGAGGTGTGCGGCACCCACCTGATTCACTGGGACATCAGTGAACACGGTTTAGGGACATGGAGGAACCTAAATTTTACAGATTTCTGCTGCTGGGAGGTAAGCAAAGGCTCTTCAGCAAATGCAGTCCTTGGGGGACAATCACAGCCAGAGAGCAGCTGCCAGTGGTGCGTGGGAGAACACACAGAGCAGGAACCCAGCTCAGTTCCATTTCTGTGCTTCCCGTGATCTGCTGCTGGCAGAGGAGGCTTGTTATATGTAGGAGAACAGCAGGAAGGACTGCAAGACAGCCTTAAAATCCTGCATAACTTTGACAAGTTGGAAAACTGTTCTGCAAGTAATAGGATACAAGTGAGTTCGGAAAGGCACGCTCAGGCAGGATTAAATGAACGAACAGGAAGGCAAGTTCTTCAGAAGAAAATTCTGAGCTAGGTGGGATCAACAGGCTGACCTTGAAATGAGTGTTAAGCTGGTGTAAAAAAGTCAAATGTATGGGGATGCATAAACAGGAGTATCAGCTCCAGGGCACATGAAGCCATTTTTTCACTCCACTCAGCACAGAAAAGTCTCAGCTGCAGTACAGACTTGGGTTTTGAGCATCACAGTTGAAGCCCAATGTGAACTAACTTGAGAGAACAACAAGAATGATTAGAGCTGAAAAAAACATGACCTCTCAGTAAGAGCTGAACACACCAGTTTTATTCAGGACAAAAGTATCACAAGGGTGGAGGGCAAGACACAGGGAAACAGGAACATTGCAAAGAACAGTTCAAATATTTTTAAAAGATTACTTACTACAGGGGAAGGAATAGTTGTCCCTTATGCCCAGGGAATTAGGCAATAAGCTTGACCTGCAGTAAGGAAAACGTCTGTTTCATATTCAGAGAAGTTTTAATGCTGAGGACAGCAAAGCACCAGACTAAGCAGAAAGAAGAGCTGCCCAGGCTTCTGTTATGAATCACATTAGATGTGCAATACCAGTATGGGGCAGAAGACTCACAAACAACCTACACCTTTCACAGATCTACTTTTTCTTTTTAATGATGAACTCAGTTTCAAGCCCCTGCAATGTTTTTGGTCATCCTCCTACAATATTTTTTGAGTTTCAATGAACTAGAAATTACTTCTCTGATTTTTCAAATTCAAACTTTAGGTCTTGCATAAAAACGTTATTATATTATTAACAAAAAATTTCACAACCAGCCCCATACTTTCTTCACACAAAAATAAATCCCCTCCGATCCCCTCCCGTGACAGCATGCAAGTTTCAGCACTATTGCAGTATCCTGCTGCATCTTTCTTCTGACCAAGAGAAGGCAGAAGCCCATTACTTCAGAAAGTCAGGCATGCTCTGCCTTCTAACAACCCAGCAGGGTGATGTAATGGCTTTCACTGATGTGGTGTCAAGACACTGTCACACAAACATGTGCATGTACCTTTTACACCCACTGCCTCAGGCTGGGTTAGAACTCCTCCTGAGGATGGAAAATGCTGCACACAGCAGCCATATACTCCAAAATAAAAATTAAGATATGCAGCATTTTACAGATGGGGAGTTGAAGCACAGAGCATTAGTTACAGCCAGTCAGAGTTCACACTTAAACTGCAAGATCCAAAGTCACTAAAGAACAGAAGGATTAACTCTTAAGAACTCAAGCATAAACAGGCCACCTAAAAAGCATAAAACAAGACGAAGTACTATCCTTTTTCATCCTCCACAATAATTTGGTACTAGAGGTATTCATCCAGGTACTTTCCTGCTTTATTAAATGACAATTCTTCTGATTTGTGAAGCCCAGAAACAGAAGAGCAGCAGCAGCTCACCTTAGCCTCCTGCAGTTTAGCAATTTCTTACCCAAATATTGAACCAGAAAGGTCTGGTCAGGATGGGGTGCTCACGGAAGAAAAGGATGAAGTCAGCAGGCACATGTGTAGCCAAGCTCAAGGGCACCACTACACACCCTGAGAAAGGAACAGACCAAGCTCCAGGCTGGCACTGGAACATGCTATGCTGTTCCCGTGCCAGCAGAATCTCCAAACCAGCGACACCCCTGCTGTCTCAACCTTTGGTAGCCTCTTACAACAGGCAGCAGCACTTCAGTTCAGCCTCCAAGTTACTCACACTTCTCAAATTCATCAAGGTTCAACCCTGTTGTTTCATTTCATCGCTTTTAAGAAATGAAAGCACTGGGTACTTGTTTCTTTCCCCCTTCCCACTACAAGAAATACATGCTGTACTTTAGTCAATTCATGTAAGTAGTTCTTGAATGCCGTTTTCATTACCCCTCTCTCCTCTCATTTACTAAGTACTGCATCAAATTATGCTCTGAAGCTCAGCAATGGTTCTGAGGCATCCTCACACACCACTACCCTCCATTGCAACAGATAGCAATGAATTATTTGCCACTACTATCACACTGGGATAATTGGGCAAAGAGGTTCCATTTTTTTTTTAAACAAAGATTGTAATTTTAACTGTCAGTTCATCAAAAACACTATACAAACATACAAATAGGTATCTAAATGGAGACCAGCACTTAAAAAAAATCAATAAATCACTATGGACTCAAAGAGTCCATAGATCACAAGTTTCCTACGTTATGAAAACATACCATGATACAAAAACTACCTGCAACCTTAATGGCCATTTACATATTGACTAAGAAATGCTGAGTTGCAGAAGGCAGAACCTCAGATCCAGACCCACCCTGCCTCAACAATGTTCTCACAATTCTGTTTCATAACCCACATCACACCTGAGGCTCCTAACTTTAACCTCTTCCATAATCTGCATACTGCTTTTGTACAGTAGAAGCTGATAAGGCCACAGACCAAAATGACACAGCTTTTGTCACTTGCCCCTTTCCTTAAACACAACTAACTTCCATCCCTCTAAAACCAAAGGAGGTCAAATCAACAGAAACCTTGAAGGAAGACAGAAAACTGGATTTTTCATTGAGAAAGAAGGGAGAGTTAATGGAAAAAGAACCTTTAAAACAAGAATTTTCATTCCGAACAAAATTTTGAGGATAGACTAAAGAACAAAAATATCTCATGGTATCCAGTAGTAACTGTATGAGATGGATGAATACTTTACCAAGACAAAATCTAAAGCCACAATTAAGAAGGTGAAATGTAACACATGTGCACAGCACTGAAGGAATGATTTAGAGCCATTGACATCAACACAAGCTGTGCAGAGCAAAAATTAAACACGCTGCAATAATCTGAACTGCCCAATTAGGTTAAAAAATACATTTACCCTACAAATTAAAAAACCTCCCAAACCCCTCAAAGGCATTAATGCTGTTCACAATGTTATTTGAGATGCAAATTAGGGACCTAAAGTTAATATAACACCAACAGAAGTTCCTATTATTCCTATTCATGGCTCAAGGGGAGGTGACAGTAGAAGAAAAGCCACAGATCTGTTATATGAGGTCTTATTAGGACAGTATAGGTTTTCCTTCATTTTTAATACCTTCACTTTAATGTGGAAATGGGCAAGTTAAAAATGTGATCTCTCATAACCCAAGAAAACTGGAGTGAATTAACAAATAAACTGCAAGCTGTTTGTCCAGGCTGGATGAATGAGGAGAGTCTTAAGAAGAAAGAAGTATTCCTTTAAAAAAATGGAATTCAGATCCTGTCTTCCAGCATCACAGATCTCAGGCTGAAGCACAGAAGTAAAGGTATAGACAGTGGTGCTACAGCTGTTTCTTCAACTATTTCCTGTACCAGCTGGGCTCCAGTTTTGAAGCTCAGCAAATGCACAAACAGCTTTCTTACAGCTCAAATGCTCTCCCCACAATGACGTGAAGGTCTTGGTACACAGAGTCAGTTTTGCAAATGACGCTTCTAATGACAGCTCCAGGCAAAAACACTGTTTGATTTCACACCCGTGGCTCTATCTGCACAGACAGACCCACACACACTGATGAGCTGTTGCCATCACTGGCACTGGATGTCCCAAGCTCTGGGCCCGATGTATCATTGACAGAATTCTCCCCAGTGCTTTCCTACAGTTTAATTCTCACAGGAACTTAAAGCAATGCTGTCATATCAGGTTCAGAGCAATGATGTGAACATCAGGTGATCAGAACCCTTGATCTGACTGTTAACACCCAACATGCAAAACGTGGCAGCTGCATTTCACCAAAATACACTCAAGTTCAAACAGAAGAAAGCAAATCATGTTAGTTTTGTTTTAGTAACTCAGTAAACATCCTAACTGAAACAGTTCATATCACCTTAAAGCATAATATTCAACTGCTTGCTTAAAAAAACAGTGCTGTCAGTAAACTGAGAGCCATAACCCAGATAATGTATTTAGTAACAACCCTGCCTACTTCCTCCCCTCAACCCAAAAATTAGCAGAAACATGGCCTTCAGAAGTTATTTACACCCACTGCAAAGCATTAGCAGTTAGCTGAGCAGCTTCTTGCCAGCTTGCTAATGATATTATTCCCCAAAACAACCAAAAAAGCTAAAACAGCACCAAATGTAGAAAGGGCTATGTTGAGAGCTGACAGTTACCTTGATTTCAGGTTTCTCTACCCTTAACAATACCAAAAGATCCAGTTGGATCATCACAAAAAAATCTGTAGAGCAGTCTAGAAAAGAGTTAAAAATATGCCACTCCTCCCCCACCTTTTTTTACAGGCCTCCTCTTGAGTGAGAAGAAAATCCTTAAAGAAAACCATTTTCTGAAAATATGACTGTCTCAATCCCCCTGACAGGGTATTTCCAGTTAAGAGAAACCAACAAAGTGAAGGTGGTTTTTTTTTAAAACAGACTCCTCACTGGATTGCAGTACTTCAGTGCTAAGATCTTGTTAAGGACGCAAACTTCA
Source organism: Drymodes brunneopygia (assembly GCA_013400955.1). Lineage (NCBI taxonomy): Eukaryota > Metazoa > Chordata > Aves > Passeriformes > Petroicidae > Drymodes > Drymodes brunneopygia. The sequence goes on from VZTZ01022904.1 coordinate 954,365, forward strand.
TGAGAACCAAAAAGCACATTGTCCATGTAAATGGCTCCCTCACAGCTGTAGAGTCAAGAGATTAAAACTCACCTACCAAGAAAGTATCAGACACTGCACTGACTTCAAGTACCTGTATTTCTAGCCATGAATTTCTTCCCTAGAATTGAACAGGGCTTCCTTCTGCTGATTAACCCTTCCCTCAGGAGTGCTCATAAAGCCCTCCACAGGTTTCTGTGAGCAGTTTCACTCCCCCCAATAAGATTATGTTACTTACAATATCTAAATAAAAGTCGCAGATTATTCCAAAATGGACAGAAATCTCTTGCATTTTGAAACAGAGTACCTGCAAGATCATTCTTACATGACTATCAGATCTCAAGAACACAGTAATCAAGAAAGTCCAAGAAGTTTATTTCACAAAAATAAAAATTACAGTTTAAAGCAAGCAATGTTTTGTCTAAGAAGAAAACACAAAAGTTGTGAGCTTGCAGAGGATAGAGAGAAGCTCACTGTTGCCAAAATGCAAAATTTCTGTTTATATTATGACCACCAACATACACAAAATGAAATGTAAATCATAACATAAATACTAATATTTTCCACTAAAGGCTTAGGGAAACTTGTTACTATCATTTGAGACAACTCAAAGCAGAACCAGAGAGGACAAATTCTTAGAACAAAACTCAAAGCCTGCATCAAAAAAGTGGAGGAGCAAGGAAAGAATTGTGTTTGGAAAGTTTTAAGTACACCATGATTCTAAAGGGAATAATCTATCAAACCACAGGAGGTGACTAGAACTGCCATCATCACTGCTAACACAAAGGAATGTAGATTGGGGGGAGGCAACAGAGGAAGGGGGAGAAAGCACAGAGAAGGGAAAAGAAGGAACTAAAAGAGGGAGCCACAGTAATGGCTACCAGACTGTCAAGGAATTCCTAAAGGAAAGAATAAATCCTTCAAGGTTTTGTTTAAAATAAAGCAATCCATGCAATAAATTGCAGTCTTCTCAGTACAGTCACGCTTCCAGTTTATCTGACCACCATATTTTCATAAATATAGTTTTATACCTCTACTAAACTTCCAAAGCTTAACACAATGGTTGCAAACATAAATATTTCTTCTTTCAGTCTCCTCACTCTTCTGAATCGTAGTACCCTGCAGAAAAACAGCTTTTTAAAAGGAAGTAGGGAAGTTTAACCATCCTGAATTTAAAATATCCCTTTACAATTATTGAACCAACTTTAATTCCCCAGTTAAAGAGACAATAACTGTGGGTTAGGCACTGGCAGGTAAAGGCCGCTAGAGGACTGCCAGATTACCACAGGAACATACCCAAAGGGTCTCGTATCATTAGGGGGCTGATCTTGCAGATCACTATTTTGAGTTTGTGTCTAATGGGCAGCATTTACTTCCATATGATGAAGAGCAGCATCTTGCTACTGATGCAAAAAAATGGGGCTCATTAAAAATATCAGACATGTTAACATGAACAGTATTTCACAGAAATTCAAAATGAGTGAGTAGTGAACCCATTTTCTAGTTCAGAGTTCCACCAGCTTATGTAGAGCTATTTAAAATGTATGCTTTAGTCTCCTGCCTTTAAGTGCAATTCTTCCAGGCATTTTTGGAAGCCAAATAACTGTAAGGAAACAAGTTCTTTGGGCTTGAACAAGCACACTGCACCTCCAATAAAACCAGATCAAGTAACACGCTTCATCAGGAAAGTTTTTGCTATTCAGCAAACATTGTGCTCCACATTTCATAGGCCCGACCAGAAGCAAGCAGACCATTCACAATTAAAATACACCCAGAAACATTTCAGCTTGCCACAAGAGATACAAACTTACTGGTTCTTGCCAAAAATGGCAAATTTTTCTGACAAAAATATTTGCTATCAGTCAGGCAAATGAACAGGAGGCAATGCAACAGTAAAGGCTCTCATAACTGTTCTCAGGAGCTAATTTTAATGTAGGCACAGCGAACCAGAAAACGGATTTGACCAGCTGGCTCAACTCATCCCCAGGCCTAGGACTTGGCACTCGTGGTGAAATCCAGGGACAGAATCACCCAGCCCCTCTCAACCCTGCAACCCCAAAGCTGAGGTGCTGCTCCAAAGCTTCTGAATGCTGGGATGGGGATGCCATTCCCTAAAGGGGAAAACGCCTTAACTTTTCCATTCCAACCCCAGGAGCTCAGCTCCCTGAGCACCAGTCCTGGGAAGCCTCAGCAGTGGGTCGCTGCTCTGTCTCATTGGACCTAAAGCGACCTCCTGAAATAGCACCCGGAATTTCAACCACACATTTCTATCCAGCCTTCCAGCAGGCCAGAAGACATTTAATAAGCCAAACAACCAGAACAAAGCCATGTTACTGCCCTTAGAAAAGCTGGGATAACACAAAGAGCCCATTCACTCGCCCGCTGAGCCCGACTGGTCCTTACACTTCGGGGCCATAAACTAGAAATCAACTTTCTTATTGCTGAGGGGAAGGGAAGGAAGAAAACAAGCACCATTTCCACCCAGGAATCATTATGGAAGGCAGCTATTGTGGAAAGACATGCACCTCCTCAGAGGTAACTCTATCCTCGAGCCAGACAGGGGGGAATCGCCTCAAAATCGCCGGGGTACGTGCCTGCAGACATGTGTTTGCAGGGCAGCGGCACAAAGGAATGTCCGAGCCCCGCCGGCCCGGGCACCTTCCCCTTCCCTTCCCGGCACGGCGGGGCCAGACCAGGCCCCGGGGAGACACGGCAGCGCCGTGCAGCCGGCCCGGAGCCCGCCCCAGCAGTGCCTATTAACGCTAATAACTTCATTTTGGGGGTTACGGGTTCTGTGCCTCCCGGCGGGGCCGCCGCCTCCAGCTCCCAGCGGGCGCACGGCAGCGGCCCCGGCGGTGCGGTGCGGGGGGAGCGCGGCCCGGGCCGAGCACCGACAACAGCAACGAAACGCACAATATCCACCCCGCTTTACCTATCTGTCGAGGTAACTGGAGGGATGAGCAGCCTGCAGCCCTGCGGCAGCAGGAGGTGCCGCTGCGGGGAAGCGCAGCCTCGGGTTGACACCCCCGCCCCGCAGGGTCTCCCGGGCCGTGCTCGCTGCCCCGCCCGCCCGGAGCTGAGCGGTGCGCACGGCCTCCTGCGCTCCGCCAAGGGCTCCGAGG
>VZTZ01022907.1:0-19490 GCA_013400955.1 Drymodes brunneopygia
AAAAAGAAGTTACTTACAAACTTCCTTGGATTTGTTTGCAGTAATTAGAATATTTTAAAATAGTATTTTCTGCAGATGTTTTAAGAAAGTAACCTTGCGAATTTAGCAGCCAGATCACACAGAGCTGTGTTTGAGGTGTACCATTCAGGACTTTCTTAGGCTGAAGCAGTAACCCTATTTGTGTTACTACTGTGACTGTTCTTGATCTTAGAACGTTGCAAATGTATTTTATACATCTGCTGGGAATTCAAGGGAAGCTGTTAAATGTCTGTGGAACTGATAGTGGGCTAGAAACTTCAGTAAGTGGGAAATCCTCAAGGTTTTAGTTGGATGCGGTCTTGTCTCAAATAGCTGAATGTTTTTAAAAGCTATGGTAGCGTGTGGCTTGGCACCATTCACACACTTTTCACCAAGGTCATCACATAGGTAGGCAAAGAAATGGTTGATTCATGGATTCTAATATGTGGATGACTTTATTTATTGTACTGAGAACAACTAGATAACATTTCACATACACCTGGACATTCTTGGCCATTTGATAATTCTCTTTGGGTGTTTTGGGAAGAATATTTCAATTGGTGCACAGTCTGCTTGTGAACTTAGCTGATCGACCACTCCTGAATCAGCAGGCTGGTGAAGTATTTTCTTTCTAGTAAATAGAGGAGGAACAAATAGTGCATTCTTCNGGACCAGGTGATCTCCAGAGGTCACTTCTAGCCATTCTGTGACATTGTGTTGTAACCACCACTTGTCTCAGGAAATGAAAAAGAAGTTACTTACAAACTTCCTTGGATTTGTTTGCAGTAATTAGAGTATTTTAAAATAGTATTTTCTGCAGATGTTTTAAGAAAGTAACCTTGTGAATTTAGCAGCCAGATCACACAGAGCTGTGTTTGAGGTGTACCATTCAGGACTTTCTTAGTCTGAAGAAGTAACCCTATTTGTGTTACTACTGTAACTGTTCTTGATCTTAGAATATTGCAAATGTATTTTATACATCTGCTGGGAATTCAAGGGAAGCTGTTAAATGTCTGTGGAACTATGATAGTGGGCTAGAAACTTCAGTAAGTGGGAAATCCTCAAGGTTTTAGTTGGGTGCAGTCTTGTCTCAAATAGCTGAATGTTTTTAAAAGCTATGGTAGCGTGTGGCTTGGCACCATTCACACACTTTTCACCAAGGTCATCACATAGGTAGGCAAAGAAATGGTTGATTCATGGATTCTAATATGTGGATGACTTTATGTATAGTACTGAAAACAACTAGATGACATTTCACATGCACCTGGACATTCTCGGCCATTTGATAATTCTCTTTGGGTGTTTTGGGAAGAATATTTCAATTGGTGCACAGTCTGCTTGTGAACTTAGCTTGGCTGATCAACCACTCCTGAATCAGCAGGCTGGTGAAGTATTTTCTTTCTAGTAAATAGAGGAGGAACAAATAGTGCATTCTTCTGTATCTATTATCCCTTTCCTTAATGTTGAATTTTATATCTACTGTCCTTTATCCAGCAATCTGCTTGAAAATGCTTGTAATTAAGAGGTGAAAGCTACTGCTCTGTAGCTGATCCATATAATTCCAGTACACTCACCAGTTATAAACATGATTCTGTATTTTAGTCTGTGTTCTCTGTGGACGGACAGATGACTTCCCTGAAAAATATGGAGAAAAAAGGACCTATGTGGAATACAATCTCACTGTTCATTATTATTGTTTGGTAAGTGTATGGTGATCTTAGAGTTTTCTGTTTTATCTGAAAAAAAAAAGGTGCAGCAAGTATGTAATAGTAATAACCTGTCCAGTTGTTGTAACAATTTTGTTGTTGTAAAGCTTGAAATTTGAGCTTTAACTTGTAGCCTTCAAGGGTTGTACTTGTCAGGTGCAGCAGATGAAATAAGTAAAGCCCAACAAGCCTTAATTCAAAGCTGTTTGGGGTCCATTTAAAGGAATTTATTAGTTCTCCCAACCTATCATAGCAAATAGCAATGAAGATACGTGTTAAGACAAAGGGAACAGTTTGCACCTACATATTCCCTCCTATGAAAAAAGTGTAGTCTCAGAATTTAAAATGTGAAAATTTCATGTCGTGTGCAAAAAGTACAGAAATGGATTTTTTTCTCATTTCTCAATTTCAAGTAGTTCTTGTTGGCTGTGAGCAATTCTCTGATGTTACATAGGACATTTTAACACTTAAAGTCCTAATTTTCAGTTTAATTATATGTCCCCTGCTGATCATATTAGTGCAGTATCACTAATTAGTAGAACTTCATAATTTAAACAAAACTGGATATAACCTGCAGCTTTTGTTATTATTGCCCTTGACATTTTCCAAGGTTCATATTCTTAAAGATATACTTAAACTACGTCTCAAGCTCTAAATTTTTGCAGGTCTTTAGAATAATGTGACTACTTAAAAAAAAGTTTTTTAGTTTGTTAATAAATATAATTTGAATTGTTCTTCCCAATTTTAAAATAAATGTCAAGTATCAGAAGTAATGTAGGGGGTATGTTTTCTCAACAAGTTCTTTAAAGAGTATTGATTGTAGATGGTTTAATAGTTTGGATACTAAATCCTTTAAAAACTAAGAGTGGAGGTTTTCTGAAGTAACATAAAGGTAGAAATATTTGTTTTTAAATAAATTTTAAGAAGCTGGGAGGAAATAGAGGTCATTATACCATGTTAGTGGTAATTTTGTCTCCTATATAAAGCCATATCAAGTGATAAGAAAAAATCCTATCCTGATGAACAGCTAGGAAAAGGCATGCATGCAATACTGAGCCTTAAGACTTACAAGATATTTTAACTGCAGGAAGCTCATCACAGCATCTTTTACGATTTTTTTTGTCTCTACTTCTTTTAAAAATGAGCAAAACCCTGTGATTTTACTTAAATATAGTGTATGTTATGTAAGAAAAGAGTTCTACAAAGAGGCCCATTAGTGACAGTTTAATTGCTCTTTGCCAACTGTCTCACAGTTGGAAAAATATATTTAATTGGTTTGAGTGTATAATCTTACATTTATTTGAGTAAAATACTGATGAAGTTAGTTTCAATGGTGCTATGTTGAAATTATAAAATGAGATTGTAAAGAGTATAGACGGCATCAAGTTGTGAAACTCTTCAGTTATTTGAAGATTGTAATGTAGCTGCCTAACTTTAAATTATCATCAGTCTCTTCTGATTTGCCTAGTTACTTGATTCTGTGTTTATTTAAATCTCCTCTAAAGCGAATTACTTTTCCTCTTAGGTGACACTTCAATACAGTTACTTCCTACTGTGTTTCATTATCTCCACAGCACAATTGTCATTCATATTAACTAAGCTAATTTGATTTTACTTCCTCTGAAGATTTATATGCTGAAAGTAATTATTTGACAATTATCTGAATAGCCTGTGTACTTCAAAAAAGAAGGCAAAATACGCTATCTCACGCCCTACAGTATTATACAATACTTTGATGTTATGAAATATTTATTTTCGTGTTACTGGTTATTGTCATGTCAGACAAAAATATTTTTTATACCAGGTTTTTAATCATTAAAATGTTTCCATATGAGCTTTTTTTGACTAAACTTCTCTCTTACTTGACAAGCACAATGTACGTAATTTTAAATCTTTAGGTTAGATGAATGTTTTAAAATACTTAATTTGTTTTCGTAGTTGATGTCAAGTGGCATTTGGCAGAGAGGTGAAGAAGATGAAGGTGTAGATGGATTTTTGATCACAGATATTAAAAAAGAAGTAAATAGAGCTGCAAAACTGGTAAGAATTATGTCTTTTACAAGTGGAAAGAGAACTTTTAAGTGCTCTTAGTGCTGCCAGTAGGGCTTGTTTTCTTCCTCCAACGGACAATGCGGTGAGCCCATTCAAGCATCTGAATTTTACGTTTAAGTAGCAAGGATATTGGATTTGTGGAAGCCACAAGGTAAAAAACCCTGCAGAAATTGTAATAAACCACCCTTAAGGGGAAGGAAGCACCTAAGATTTGTAAATGCTCATTGGGCAAAAGGAGTGACACTAGTTAGAGGGTCCACTAGAGATCAGAAAGTTTTATTAGTCAGTTACACACTTGGCATGGAAATTGGCTTGGGCTTTGTGCGGGGTATCTTTTTGGGGATAGGTTTCTCCACTCCAAAGGTAGACTTCTTGCCTTCTATGTAAATTAGTTATGAGCAGTCTGTTCTTTCCGGCCTTTCTGGAAATGGGTCGGAGGGCTTTGGGGGTCTTAATCACACCCTGTAGTCCATGCCCACTTCCTGCCACACATTCCTGTGCTTACACTATGCTGTTTTGTGGTTCTTTCTCACAGAACAGTGAATCTCTGCCTGGCCCTCTGCTCTGGTCAAATCTTGTTTTTTCTCACGGTGTGTTAATACATCAATAGTCCTTGGTTATCACCAACAGTTCCTGTCTGTTCCTGCCAGCAGTCCCTGCTTGGCTCCGGAGCCATGTGGATATCAGCGTTTGAGACATGCACATTAGCCCCTTGTCTTCTGGGAATTGACAGCTCCAAGGGTCTCACTTTGGACCACTATAGGGTCACAAGAGAGAGGGCTTTAGTTACAGTAATTTTCCATCCTCACTGCAATTTGTATTGGTAACTTCCTTTGAACTTCCAGTAACAAAAATACTATTCCACTTTGTTATTCAGACAAGAAAAATAAGTTTGCAAGGCTGTTTGTTATAAAAGAGGAGCTCATTAGATACCTGTTAGTTCCTGGGAACAGTGTTTCTGTTGAGCCTCAAGAGAGGCTTAGTCCAGTGCAGTTCATCCAGGCTGAAGCCTGGCGAGCATTCCTGAGATCACAGTGTGGCCTGGATGCTCCATTACAATCCATCCCACAACTGAAGTCAGCTTCCCTGGGCCTCAACAGTTTGCAACTATTTTTATTGCCTGGGTATGTTGCAGATAAAGAAGAGTGAATTAAACTTTCATAATACCTCATGACATTGTGCTGAGCCTGAAGCTGAAAGTAAACAATTTATAGAATAATTTATGCATATATCTATATTATACCTATATAAATTATAGGTACTGGTAAAAACTTTTATTTTAGCTTACATGTCACAAGACAATATGCATATAAACCGTACTTTAAGTCTCTAAAATAACTGCATGTGTTTACTCTTAGAGCTAAACCACATTAGTCTTGTCACAGTTATAATCTATTAGCTACTATTCTTTCTTACACACTTTTTGTAATTTTTCTATTGGTTTAATTCCTGTAATTTTACTTGTATTTAAAATGTTAATATTCTGTTTCCAAAACAAATTATTTCTAGAAATGTAATATCTGTAAGAAAAAGGGTGCTTCGATTGGATGTGTAGCTCCTAAATGCAAACGAAGTTACCATTTTCCTTGTGGGTTACAAAGGGAATGCATTTTCCAGTTTATGGAAGACTTCAGGTGAGTTTTGGGGCTTTGTTGTTTTTCCATTTTCTATTTACTATATTTATACAGGAGGTGATTTGGTTTTCTTTTGTGGCTTTTTGTTGGATAGGGTGTTAGTTGCAAATGACATTAGATTATCTAGGAACAAAATATCTGATTTGTGGAAGACATGAAAGTCGAACAGTTATATTGCATACCTAATACTTACAAACTCTGTTCTCAACGTTTTAAATATATGACTTTATGCTTATACAAGTAGTTAAGTTGTTTATAAAATTGAGCAGTAAATTCTGAACTCTGAAATAAACCACATAATGGTCGATTTGGGTTTTTTGTTTGCCTGTCTCCTGTGCATTTGTAGAAATGGCAGAGCTTTGGCTCCCTATATCTCTCAGCAGTCAAAACACACTGTCTGCCGTTTTGTTGTGTTTCCAAGTTTATTAGAGATGGACTGCAGGGGAAATGGGCTTAATATCAAATGTCTAAGAAATGTTTTCTTTTACTGTCATCTGTGTGCATTATCCTTCTTACTGTGACCTGAGTTTGGCTTGTGGATGAATTGAAGTCTGGCAGGCACTTAATAAAAAACAACTTGCATTACTTAAGCACATGTAAAGATAAGGCATTTTCAGAAAGGTTTCTTCTAGAGCTGCATTTCTTGGATGTCATGGTATTGAATATCCCTTAGGTCAGTTGGGGTTAGTCATCCCAGCTGTCTCACCTCCCAATTCCTATTGCATCCCTAGCCTTCTCACTGGTGGGGAGGGGTGAGAAACAGAAAAAATCTAGACTCTGTTCAAGATCTGCTGGGCAATAACTAAAACATCACTATGTTATCAACACTGATTTCATCCCAAATCCAAAATATATCACCATACAAGCTACTGTTAAGAAATGTAACTCTAGCCTAGCCTAAACCAGTATGTCCACACTTCTAGCTTGTTGCATAGCGCTTATTAATGAAAAATAAATTAATGAATTAATTTTACTGTCTTTAAATTTTATGAAGAAGGTTCTTAAAATGTTAGTTTTTAAGAGAACAATAAATCATTATTTTTAGATCTTACTGTTGGGAACATAGACCAGTCCAAAAGTTTATGGATAAAGAACCTAGCGGAGCTTCACAGTGCACAATATGCCTGGATTTGGTTGAACATCTTCCAGTGTACACTGTATTGAAAAGTCCTTGCTGTAAAAATGCTTGGTTTCATCGAGAATGCTTGCAGGTAATACAGGCTCTCCCTTTCATTCTTTTTGCATCCATGGAGATCACATTTCTGTTTAAAAATAATGGAATAATTGCTTTAGTGTTAAGTGAGGGTAGTAGATATGAAATATACTAGGTTTGAAGAACAGAGCTAAAATTACGTTATGGACACAAAAGGATTTTTTGTATTAATGCTATCTGTTTTTCTCCCCCCATGGCCCCTCCGTGTTTCTGCATGTATGATATATACTTCATGCCTTTACTACTTTAGGAACTGAAGTTCAGCCTACGTAGTTGCTTTCTTGCGAGTTGTTACATGCAGAATCTGAGTACTAACTATGTAATTTTTCCATCATCAGTTCTCTTTGGCTAAACCCAGGACTAGAAAAGGCTACAACATTCTTGTTGTAAACTTACTCTGGATCTGGAGAGGTTGGCTGAAAAGGATGGTGCTTTCATTTATGAAGCTTATGGTAGCATATGAGCCTTTTTCTTTAAAGGAAGAGAAAATCCTTGCCATTTGCTTTAATGTCAAGTCACATCATGATTTGATATCAGCTTCAACACCCATGTCAGGACAGTATCCATGACTGTGTAATGCTTCTCAATATTACGACATAATTTATTGGCATCTTAAGGATAGTAGTAATTCAATAATTGGTCTGGTTTTTTAATTGTGTTTTTTTTTTCTTGACACAGTATCAAGCTTTGAGTGCTGGGATATTTTTCTTTAGGTGCACAGTTTGTAACAACAAGGACAAATTTCAAGAAGAAATGTTGAGAATGGGCATACACATTCCAGAAAGGTAAGTAATTTTGTTAAAAATCACTCTTGTATGAAAACTTTGATTAGGCTGGTATAAACATTTTAATTTATTCTACAGAACTTCAGGTATTAATATGTGAAGCATTAGTTTTGCCTTCAATCGTAGAATTGTTCAGTTAGGTAAGGAGTAGCCTGTTTCCTTTTAGATATGCATAAAAATTGGCAAAGGTCAAATTAGTTCTCTCAAATATTAAACAGGAAGATCTGAAAAGTAATTCTAATGCTATGAGTCAACTTAAACTCTAAACCAAATTGAAAGATAAAAGCACTTCTTAAATACAGTAATTTTTCCTTAACATAGAGATTACTGAGAAGTGTATTTTCTGTGCCCAAGTTCAATTACCTGAATTTCTGTCAAGACAGAATTGTAACTGACTGGTTGCTCAGCCATATGGCTTCTATCTTCTGCCAAGGGATTGCAAAGGTTATGTTTAGTATAACTGCTTCCAAAATTCTGAGCTGTTTTTCCTGTTTCTATAACCTGATGAGGCTCAAAATATGACAGAGATCAGAATGATGTTTCTTTGTTAGAAGTGTTATTCCTTAATAACTATTATTCTCTTCAGAGACCACCATTAATTCCCTCTTGGGACAAAAGCTTAAGATTCTGGAGAGGAACAAGAGTAAAAATAATTTATGAACTTTGTCATACTGGCATGGAACATTCTGAGTTTCCATTCATGAAACCGGTTTCAGCAGTAACTTGAGTAGGCTGCCTAAACAAATATCCTCATTTTCTGTGAGAGAAAAAAGGGACAGCGACAGAGCAAACATGCACTGACATTTCACATGCATGTGAAAAATAATAAATACTTGAAATCAAGTAACTGTACGCAAGAAAAAGTCTGTGTATTATTTTAGTTACTAGACTTTTCTTCCTCCTCTCAGTTGTCTGTTACCTAGACACGACTGAAACATATTCATGTGTTTATTGCACATATCTTTTTCAAAACATGGAGTAACCCATTGAAACAATCAGAAATACAGTTCTAATATCCAGTCTTCTGCCTTGTTTATAGGGATGCATCTTGGGAACTTGAAGAAAATGCATATCAAGACTTGCTGCATTGTTATCAACACTGTGATGTTAAAAGATGTCTCTGCAAGAAAGGAAGAGACTATAATGAACCTGATAGGTATGACACCTTAGCAGGAAAGGATAACTTAGGATGGAATAGGTTTTGTTGAGGTGTTTTTCTTTGGTTTTTTTTTTTTATTTACTTACATGCTTTGATATTTTCATCATCAGGTTTTAATGTCAAACCAACACACTGTCCAGATAGTGTGTTTGTTTTATTTAATATAATCATATTTTAATACTAAATTTCTTGCTCTAACTTAATCTGGTTATAATAGCCATGAAAACCAAATTTAATGGATTGTCAGTTACCTTGTCCTCATTTTATAAAGGCTGAAGTAGAATTTGTGTGTCAACATAGCACATGCCTAAATCAATGTTGTGTATGTATCATTCAGAGTTTAATTCTGCAGTTTAAGTGTTAAAATACTTAGAGCCTTTACAAGAAATTATTGTTAAAGTAGTAGACTTAGGTCAGTAGTTGGAATGTTTCCCTAGAGAGCTCTCCTTTAACAGAATTACCATTTGTAAAAGCTGACTGGTGGATACCCATAAAACATAGAGGATTTTGCTGACTAGCAGGATGAGAAGCAAATAGTGCCTGCAGTCTCGACTTTAGGGCAGGGGAGTACTGATAGCCTCATTCAATGCAAGGTGCTGGAACATGAGTAGCTTTTTTTTCTTGTTGCAGCTAGGTATGAGTATATCTTGTGTGAAGAAAGTCTCCTTGATTAGAATGAGTTCTACCAGACTGATAAAATTATGCTTTGTTGATTTAGTGTCTGGATTGCGCTTAGTATTGAATAGTGTTTGTTTTATCTAGCCTCATTCTTCTGTCTAATTCTAAATACCAAAGTTTTTCATTTTAGTAAATGGGAAATAAGGCGTTGCCAGTATTGTGGCTCTCGTGGGACTCATTTGGCCTGTTCATCTCTGAAGTCATGGGAACAAAACTGGGAGTGCATAGAATGCAGCAGTATCTTTGCAAAATCAGGTAAAGTTATGGATGTGACTGTGATTTCTTAAATGATAACTTTAGGCTATGTAAGCGTACCTTAGAAGCAGCAAATTCACTAAATTAATGTAATGTAATCATACAGGGAAGTATAGCAAAAGGAAAAAGCGTGCTTTGGCTACCTCTGAAATGACAAATGGGACAACTTGTTTGCTGGAAGAGCCACCTCCAAAGTCCCCTCGGCAGTCATCTGGATCTCCACGCAATTTTCTACTCCAGTGTGTAATTCTCTGTTTTCTTGCAGAAACTGATTATTGCATAAAATAATACTTAAATATCAGGAAATGATGGCTTATTCCATAGGAGAAACTTCCATTAAATTGCAAATCAAATAAAATTGGAATAAAGTTTAGTGATTGAAGTTTTCTGAGTAAGACGTGAACTCTGGAAATTTGTTGTAGTTATTTGGATTTGGTGGAATGTAAACCACTTTTTAGTTTGGTAAAGACAGATCCTTGTTAAAGGAATTTTGACAATTTAGTGGTAACTTAGAGTATACAAATGACAAAGTTTTAAGTTTGCTTATTGGTATTTTTTCCATTTTAATGGTATTCTAAAAGTCTAACTTAGAGATGTTCATATTAATGTTTTTCTCTACTGTAAAAATAACTTCTCAAATTTGTAGAAAATAACATTTTTAGTTTTTAATTACTGTATCAGTTAGTCACTTTCATCTGATGTATGAGATGCAGCTAAAAACAAATCCTAAGACCATCATGTAAAAAAATACGGAATTGTTATTTTTAAAATTGTAGTTCAGGCACTGGTAGACTTCATGGAAATGAAGGTACAAATGAGATTCAGTACTGAAGTAGGGGAAAACTGTACTGCTACCTTGAAATAGGAAGTGTTCATGCATTCTTCAGTTGTATCTTCTTAAAATACTGTTTTGGCTTACAGATCACCAAAGATAATGTGCCAGAACTTGTCACCTTGCTCACACCTAGAACTTCCAGCATTCAACAGAGTGACCATGTCTTTATCTCCAGTGATGTCAAACAGGAGCTGGTCCCTGAGGCACAGGTAGTTCTTCTATTTTTCTTATTTTGAACACTAATCTGGCACATGGCTTTATACCATATTTCCTACAAAACATGCAGGGGGGAGTCTCTCTGTGCGTGTTTGTGTATATACAGAATCCATATGTATTTCTCTGTGTGTACAGTATCCATATATGTTTGTGTGTGCATATATACAGTGTCCATACATATTTCTGTGTGTGAGTATGCATATATATTTGTGTGTGTATATACAGTATCCATGTGTATTTCTGTGTGTGAGTATATGTAGTATGCATATTTATTTGTGTGTGTATATATGTATATAGTCACTGCAAAAATAAGATGAGTATACACTTCAAATCTGAAGTCATAGCTTGAGAAAGGATTCTGCTATTTATAAATGCTAGAGGAGTGTGGGGAGAAAAGAATGAAACCTGAGAATTTTTAGGTTAGGTAGAGAGGGGGTCAAAACCCAGAAATGCATATTTGTCCTTACTGATGCATGGCTAAACATTCTTTAGAAAACAGGGAATAAAAAGAATTCTAATTGCTTTCTTCTAATTAGACATGTCCTAAATTTTTAATGTTTTTGTATTTGTACCATATGAATAGTTCATGATTGTACTAAAGTCAGTGCTAAAGCAACATGTTTTAATATAGAATATTCAGTTTAAGGACATAAAATTCATTATCTTCTTGTGAGTAGTTAATTTATGAATTCTACATTATGTGCTAAAAATTCTGATGGGGGAATAAGTTATTTCTATACTGTACGATATTTGAGATAGTTTTGGTTGGAAGCTAGAAAACAAAGAAAACATCTTGCTTTTTTAAATGAGAACTTTCTTCCTACTCAAATATATTTTATTATAGTGACAAAGATTGTTCTAATTTGGTTGTAAAACATCTTTAAAGTAAAATGATAAACTCTTCAATTTCTCACTTGTTTCACATTGTTTAAATATCAACTCATGTGAGAATTGTTTGGCGCTGTGTTGGAGTCACTGAATTAAGAAAATCACTGTTTTATGCCAGGGTAACTATTTCTACCTCCGTTTTTCAGTTCTTAAGAGTATTTTAAAACTTGCCACTCTGCTGTTAAATTTTTTCAAATCTATACATAATTTTTTACTGATATAATTTAGGCAATGTGCCACAGTGTTTAAGGAAGTATTTTTCCTAATGGACTATTAAAATGTTTATTGTATAATTGTTGCTAATTATGAATCATAGCTCTCATCTGAAAATACATACAATTTTCTTGTAGGCATTTAAGGCAGCAAAGAAGGGAAGTTTGTAATATACTGAAGGAGTTAAAAGTACAAGTTAAAACAAAAATAACAAGCCTTAACATCAACGCAGAAAATATTTGGAGTAGTGCTTTAAAAGGATTTAGACAGCGTATCTTCAGTCCTACAAACACCATTGAAGTAAATTTCTCAAACTGCAAAAATAAATCAAAGACAAATACTTCTGCTGCATCAAAACACCATTTCTTCCAATTATTAATGCTTCACCTTCAGAATTCATCATTGTTCGATGGCTCTTCTGGAAAGAACTTGGCCCTTGATTTTCAAGGTAATTAGTTGCTTTGTTCAAAAACATTGAGAAGTATATAACTTAAAATATTTTTTTAATCTTCAGCCAATATGAGTGTTAGTTCACAAGTGTAGTCCTAAAGGATAAAAATTGGGGGTTGATTTTTTTTTTTATTTTTTCAATTCTAAAGGGGGATGGTGTGTGGATTTGTAATAAAAAAAATTTGGGTTGGTTGGAAAAGTTAATGACAGCCATGGAAAAACAGCATATAACTAGACTTGGAACTTTTTAATTAGTGTATTTGTTCTCTTTAAGTGAATTTCTTTCTTCCTGACTCACTTTCTCTGCCAATTGCTTTCCTTTCCTCAAATTTGTAGAACATTATTTCTCAGAGCGTGCTTCCCAAAGACTCCAAGTTAGCTTCTTTGAGTTCTTATGCTTCAGAATTAAATATGCATTGGGTGTAAAGTGGAAGTTACATCGCCCAAACTTTGATAGTGGCTGAAGAATTGGTGTAAAAGAATGTGGTACTCCTCTGTAAAAATGTGATCTTATAATTTGAACTGTCAGGAGATAACAAAAGTCATTAAGAAAAAACAGCACTATGACATTTTCTACTAAAAAATGAGGATCAAGAAATCATTTCTATGCATAGAAAGTAAACACATTTTTCTACTTGCAGCTGTAAAAGAAAATCTTTATTTTGAAGCTGGTAAAATGATTGCAGTTTCTCTGGTTCATGGTGGTCCATCTCCTGGTTTCTTTTCCAAAACACTGTTCAATTGCCTTGTCTATGGTCTAGAGAATGTGAAGCCAGCTGTGGAAGACGTTGCTGATGTTGATGTAGCACAAACAATAGAAACGGTATGCAAAAAGTTTCATTTTATTTCTTGCTCAAGACTCTATTTGGAGATAAAGAAGGACTTAGTGAATATAAATTTTGTTGAAATTAGGAAGCTTATTTTTCACATATATGTATGCACACATGAAGTAAACAAGTGCCTAACTTATCTTTTTATGCAGATAAAAGATGCAAATAGTCTGTCCAGCCTACAGGCTACACTACAGGACTGCTGTGAATTCCTTGGTACTGCTGGATGTTTAAGACCTGTAACAGCTTTGTGTGATAAGAACATGCTGGTGAATGACCTATTGATCTATCATGTAATCAAGAGAGTTGCTGTACCCTTAGAAAGGTTTGTTTTGCTTGAGTTTTCAAACTTCTTGGTTCTTTTCCTCACTGCAACACTAAATACTATGTTGCTAAAACTAACTTTCACATGTTCTTACTTACTCTCCATTTAAACTAATGAAGTGTACTGTAATTTTCAGTTGATTAAGCAGCAGCTGTTAACTAGGTAGTTAAACTGGAAGACTGAAATTATTTCTCTACATGTCTGCTTTGACTTTGTCACATTCCTTTTTCAGCCTTATGAAGAAGGCAGATTCACAGTTTTTAAACTACAGCATTACAAAGACCATTGCACTATAAAATGTTTTTAGCTTATGTTCAATGCTAATTCAGAATTGCTCGAATTTAGAATCTTTACATTTTAGAAATGTTTAACTTACGTTTAGAATTCAAATGGGTTTTCCAGGGTTCCAATTAGGGTGTTTGTCTGTGCCATTAGGAGTGCAATACTGTCAACAAGTGTAAGTTGGCCTGCTTAGAGCATAAGCATTGCATTGATGTTTCTGTGAGGTAGTGATGACCGCATTAGCTGGAAAAGCTGCAGCTGTTGACTGTTCTTTGATTGGTCTCTGGCCTTCCAATTCACATTCTTCATCTGCTTGGTAAAAATTTATTGGATGCTAATTTTTCCAATAAGCGTAGCCTGATCTTCACATACAGTGTTATCTCTGACAAGTCTGAATCAACTCAATCTTCAAGAGCTATGAAAACAGATTCTTAAAGTGAGGATTTTTTTTAATGAAGGTTCAAACAATTAGTCTTTCAGTCAAGGCCCTCTGGTATGTTTGAACAATCTAGACCATATTTTAAAACTGGTGAGTTAAAAAGTAAAACATAATAATTAGCCCATTAGTTTATGAGCTCCACCGAAACATTTAGATTATTCAAATGAGAGTTAAATGCATTTCCCAAGATAAAATGGGAGTACTATGTAACCTTCTTGACAAGATTTAGAGATTGGAGATGGGGAAGATTTATTATATGCCATCTTGCAGCTTTATAAAATGCAGAGTTCTGATCCATGGTCACTCTTTTTTTTTCCCCCTCCTAGTTTTAGGCAGGGTTTGGAAACTCTTGGCGTTCTAGAGAAAATGCAAATGCACCCAGATGCATTCTCTAGCATATTATGCCACAAACCCGAAACACTTTCAGCAGAAACTATTTGGGATCTCTTTACAAATCATTCCTCATCAGATGTAAATAAAGCTGAAGGTGCTGATTTTTGGATGGGCTATTTGCAAGATGTGGAAAGTAAGTAATTTTTAATTTTTTTTTTTTTAATTACAAAGTCCTCCCCTTCCCTGTCCAGGCTATTTAGTTGCTGGTAGACTTACAGGATTTGATTTTTGGAGTTCAGTGGGGTAAATAAATCAAGGTTTTGTAGTCACTATCAGTTCCTATAATTGTTCCTTCTTCCCCCTCTTTGTTACTAATTAGAATTTCTGAAACTGTTGCCCAAAACTTTAGAGGGGTAAATATCTCAAAGATTGGATCTAGGACTCCTGTGAATTAAAAAAAAATCCAACACACAACCTAAGTGATACAGAAAAATCCTTTATTAGATAGTTTGTCTGAAGTCTTAAGGTCCACTGTTTTCTATCCTTTTCTTGCAGAAGAGATTTTTGTATTCACTTAAGGTTTTTCAGAATTAAGTGAAGTGGGTTTTTCTTGCTAAACTTTTTCTTAGGTAGCCATATAACTGCATATTTATTCAGCATATTGATTTTATTTCATGTGGGGTTTTTTCCTCTTAGCACTTAACATGCAGGGTATGTTATATGTAATAGACAATCAATGATAAAACTTAATCCTATTTTTTTAGGTGGTGAGTCTGTAGTGACATTGGAGGATCTTCTGCTGTTCGTAACAGGCTCCTGTTACATACCATCCGTTGGTTTTGATCCTGAACCTACTATTAAATTTTTGCATATAAAGTATCCCATTGGAAACAGACTTCTTAATAGCTTAGAGCTTCCTATAACAAAGACGTATCAGCAGTTCAAAAATAAAATGGAGCTCACCATCAGAAACACACTAAGAGTTGAAAGGGAGTAAGTATTTTTGCATTAAACTGAATGTTGGAAACTTGAGTTTTCTGCAGGAACATGGGCTTTTAGCTCACTACTCTATTTTTGGACAAGAAGCTTTTTAGTATTTTCTGACCTTTCCCCCAAAAATTATGCTAAAAGTTGTGATGTTATGAGATGGAAAACAATTTTAAAATGAAAAAAACTTTTATCTCTTGAATAATTTTCCTTTTGAAGTTGACTTTAGGAGTCATCAGTCTCTGGCAGAAGTAGTTTAAATGTCAGCTTTTGCTGCAGACAGGTATGAAAGTTACCATACTCTGTAACAGGTAAGTATGTGGATTGCATCAAATACTTCGGTAACTTATTTATCAAAAACAAAGCAGGTACATTTTGAAGATAATTGCTGTAGAGCATTGTCTTGTGTAAAACTGTGATGCAGTTCTTCAGTTCCATGTATATTTTTTCAGTAATTGTTTTGTATTGATCCATTTATGTTCTGATGGTTCATAGAAAACTAGGAAAGTTAAAGTACTTGTAGTTTTATGGTCATTGTGGCCAGTACTTTAAAGGTCTGGAGGAAACATAGGCAATATAATACAGCGTAAGAACTGTCTCTGTTTTTAAACAAAATCTTTGACATTTGCACATTTCTGCATTCTACTGTCATACATTAATTTTTAATTACTCATAGGGCCAAAATAGTAAAAACCAGAAGGAAATCTTGAACATGCAACAATAACTGGTCTTTCAAAGTGAAATATAGGAGTTAGTAGGAGTTAGACTTAATGTTGTTGAGTGTGAAAGAATAAAAGTTTGTTGCTCATTAGAACATGTAAACTTGTCTTCAATTAAAGTATTTTCATATGGCCATGCACTAAAACTCTTTGTTAAACTAAAGGCAATTACCATCAAGCTTGTCTGGGCCTGACACTTTTCTAGCTTTTATTCTGAACTCTAACTGTTCTCTCATAGGCGAATTCTGAGTACTGTATAAAATATGTCAGTGCTGCAGTTATTTGTGTAGATGGCTGGGCCATTAAGCCATAAAAGATAAGTAGTGAAATTCCTATACAGCAACACTTTAATGTTACTAATGCTAAAACTATGACATTAAAAGGACGTTTAAATACATTCTCTTTACATGTATGCTGCTCTCTGTTTTGAAATTACTATTTCCCTCTGTAAGTTTTAACCACCTGTACTATATGTCCTCAACATAAGTTGTGCTATAGATGTAATATAGATACATATGTATCTGTATATGTCTGTATGTATGCACATTCTTCAAAATACTGGAAAGTAATCATACACTTTTTTTATTAATATAGCTTGGTTTGAATTGAAAATAGAAGCAGGATTGCTTTATATTTTAATACCTTGGCAAGAAGGTACATCCACAGTAATTATAAATGGATGGGTGCTTCTGAAAAAATAATAGAAAGTCTAAGAAAATTATTGCAAGTCTTAGATCTGACGTTTCTCACTACTAATGCTTAAAACAATCTAATCGCATTGGTCTTGTCATTACAAATTTATGAATATTAGAAATACAGGATTAGCTATGGTTTTTGCTTGTTGGCCTAAAGCATATTCAAGTCTCCTTTAAAATAAACATGTTGTCTCTTGGAGAATGTTATTTGACTTGTTTATATACTTAGTATTTTCTCTGTGTCTTTTTTTTTCCGTTAATATTCTGTGTTTCTGATCTTTGTATAATTTTTGACTCCCATTCTGTCAATAAATTCTTTGTATTCTTAGCCTTCAGATTAGTCTATCGCCACTGTAGGGAGAGTTGTTTGGCACAAATTTGTTTACATAATAAGGGTTCATATTGTATGTTTGTATTTTTAAAATATGATGAGTTTCCTGCAGATATTATATACCTTCAAAATGAGTGGTGTACTCAGTGCAGTATTTGTTTTTCTCGCCTAGTTAGAGATAAATGTGTTCTATAATATTATTCTTCCATATGAGAAGTACAGAATTTACAAAAGTAGCAAGCAGGGTGTGAGTAATTCTAAAGAACAATTCTTGGACTTTTCGTACCTGCAGTGGCAAGAGAAATTGTTCAAAACCTGGAACTAAATAAACTGCATT
The DNA here is from genome assembly GCA_013400955.1 of Drymodes brunneopygia. Classification (NCBI taxonomy): domain Eukaryota; kingdom Metazoa; phylum Chordata; class Aves; order Passeriformes; family Petroicidae; genus Drymodes; species Drymodes brunneopygia. Next base: position 17,381 of record VZTZ01022907.1, read on the forward strand.
TTAAAACCTTCAATGGAGAAAGCAATAATAAAGTGAATACAAGGCTTCAAAACATACCTGAGATTACAAAAAGAGTTCACAGCTTTTATTGCTTATTACTTTTGAACTCAGATGTTGAAAGGTTTTTATATAAAGGCAGAACTAACCTATATGCCAGGTGTTAATAATGTTAACTTTGAAACGATCTGCTATACAGTGCTATATCCAAACACTGAATTTGTAAAATCATATAGTATGTAATATTACTTGAAAGGGTTTTTCTTGCACAGAATTTGTTGCCATTTTCTAATACTGACCTGTACCCGTTCAGGCCAGGTTGTCTTTCCTTTTCTGTTGGTTTGATCAGCTGTGTCTAGACACTCCAATATAGTACTTGATATATTCAAGTTGTATTCCTAAATGCTGCTATGGAAAGGAATTTCCTAATTTTCAGCATTTATTTATATAGACCAATCATAAATTTATTTGACCTGTTCATTAGAATTCCATTGAATAAGCTAACTTCCAAGCACAGAATGGTCTCCCCTGTCTTGAAATTGTAAGAGCAATTTATATAGCTATAAGGACCATAGTTTTTTTATTGTTGTAGCAGATCACTGAAGTGCAATATTATGGGGTAGTTTTCATTTTACATAGATATAACCTGAGGCACACCTGGAAATTAGGGAGGCTGCTTATTTTCAGTATTTCTGTAATACAGGGAGAATAATTGTGTATGCATCAGTTGTATATTCAATATATTCTTATAGAAGCTGCATCTTTTGTAACATGTCAGTGCCGCAAAAGAACTATTGCAGTCCTTTTTGTGTTTGGCCAAAGAACTTCACCCCACAGTTTCTGCATCAAACCCTTAGTTTCCATCTGAAATTAGCACATCAAATAAGCTATTTATTTTCCAGAGTGACAATTTTCTACTAAGCAGTAATATATTAGTATTAGTGGGGTTAGTATGGTCTCTTTAACAATGCACATATAATAAAAAAAAACACCCTCAAGTATTTTAGCTCTATGTTTGAAAAACTAAGGAATAAGAAATTTCTGTGACTTGCTTTTTTATCCATTCAGAGGATGCTTACCAGAAAAAGCTGTTAGCCTTTTTAACTGACTTAAGAGTGAAATATTATCCAAAGGAGAAAAAATTTGTTCATACGAAAAGTCTTAAACCATTGTGTGCTGCAGCTTTGATTATTTTCATTAAGATGCTAAGTCCTGGAATTTGAGAACGTGAGGATTTTGAGAGTATTAATTAATAATTCACACATTCTGCATATGCATTTTGAAAATGGTATCCAAAAAATCTGATTTAAATAAAAGGAATTGCAACTTTGAAGCCTACAAAATATGCGTTTCAAGTTTATCTTGAATCTGTTTTATATGGTAAAACATTTTTAAAGCTCAAACTTTACTGTTTCTTACCTAAGGGAATTCTAATTGGACGAAAGAAACTGTCAAATCATATGGATACAGAAAATCGTTTTTCAAAATGTTAATGTTTGTAAAAGACTGCACTGTAACCCTCTGATTTTTGTATTACATAAACAATGTTCTTTTTAAAGTTATGGTATTTAAAATGTTATGCAACAAAATATAATTTTGTAAATATTTTTAGCTCTAACTTGAACTGCAGGATGAGTGCCTGAACTGTTGCATCTTCAAGCAATGTTTTACATGACAGGTATAGCATCAGTGTTGGAATAATCAGTAATTGTGGGAAATACCGTGTATATGTCCAAAGTGCAATAAAAGGTTAAATATGTAGCTTCCGTGGTTTTATTTCGGGTTTCAGCCCTAGAAGTGTTATCACTAGTTTCATTTGTGTACCTATCGATTTATATAAAGGTGTATATGGCATGTTAATCCATATCTGGGTATCCAAAGCTGAGTTAGGGTGAGTGGGCTCTCCCCCCTGTGGGATTGTGGTAAGGGCATGAGGGTAGGGGGCTGTGGGCAGGGCACCTGAGGCAGAGCAAAGCAAACTTTTGACTATATTCCAGTATGATAACTCACCAAAACTACATGCCTTAATTTGTAGCTAGATGCTTGGTTTTGAAACATCCGTCCTTTCATTTAGTCATGAGCTGGTCGTATCAAAGCTGTTTCAGTTATTCTT
>VZTZ01022912.1:728-23977 GCA_013400955.1 Drymodes brunneopygia
AGGGGCCCAGGAGATAACAGGGGATAGTACAAAGGCCTTGGGGGGAGGGAGGAAATGATGGACACTCCAGATGGCTACTCTGGAATTTCCTGGGTTAGACCATGGTGATTTCACTTTCCCGGGGGAAGTTGGCTCCCTTGGAGAGCCTCCACCAGTTATCTTTTTCTTCTTCTGTGCCCTCTCCCCTGGAGGTTTCCAAGGAAACCTCCACGGCAGCTACAAAAGTTTCTCAAGTTGCACACTTCAACCACAAATGTGCAGCAATGGTTTATACAAACAGTTGACATCCTGGATTTAGTCCCAATTATCCATTTTTGGGCATAAGTATACACACATTGTGTGCAAGCAAGAAACTGAAAAGGAGCTACTGGAGATAGTAGGAAAAGGAAACATTAAACCAAATAGAAAATCACTGTGATCTGTTGCAATATGTTTTCTGGAAAGAATGGTGCAAGTATTGTCACTGTCAGCTGCTGACATTATAACTAGCTCTAGCAAAGTGGAGGGCAAAATCCCCATCAGCTTTATTAAGTTCCAGGTCATCTCCAGATGTGTTACAGCTCAGTACATGCAGAGAAGGATGTCATGTCATGGTAGTTTAGGTTCACTTCTAGAACAACATAAGAAAGTCCACATGGCTGTAGTTCTTATCATAACTGGCTCAAAATTATTATCTTATTTTTGTTAATCAATCATGCATTCTACACAGTGTCTTGAACTGCACTTCTCCTCAGAACAGTGCTCAGACAATGTTTTGCCTTGGAAGCGTAACTACACTTTTTCAATGGATGTGTTTACAAACCCTGTGATTTAAAGATTCAGGTCTCTTACTTTCAGCCATTCAGCAGAATTCAAGTCAGCACAATACAAATCCAACAACTTAGAAACTCTTAAGTCTCCTTTTTACTCTTTATTTCAATGACACCAACAAGCTTTGAATATGTGTTTCAAATAAAATCTTTGTACCATTCTGTCAGTGTTCACAAGGCATGCTCCAAGACTGCTATTATTCCAGGGCTGGCTTACAGTCAAAACTGTCTTTTCAGGCTCGAGTGCTCTTCGGACTGATTGTGCTGATTCAGTTTACCTTGCTTGTTGTTTTCCGATGCCTCCAAAAGCCAGCACTCAAAGGTATGATACTAATGTTTGTCTGTGGTTTTCAGTGGATCTGGTTTCCCCTAAACTTTTTACTGTTGACCTGTGTGCTAAACAATATGTAAGTAATGATGCTATTAATCACCATATGCATTTTACATCTGCTACTGTGGGGTTTGGTTGGCTTGTCAGAAGCTGCTGTTTTGCTTCTAAGGGAACCTGGAAAACCTCCAATATATCAAATAAAGTAAACTAGAAAGTTGAACAGGAACCTTTGTTTAAACAAAAATTAAGTTGATTGAAGTCCAAGGTTTCATTTTAATTTTCTCACTGAAGAATCCAATATGTAGGGAAAGAAATGTTTTGTTTTGTTTTATATTAGTTCTCTATGTGTGCTTGTTTCACTACAGTTGTCACGGTATTCTCTCTCGCCTGAGTGGAAAAGCAGTTTTCCTTCTGCAAAGATAATATTTGTTAATTTTGGCAAAGAACATGAATAGGATTGGGTCTTTCTCAAAATAATATTAAGGCCATTTCTGTCATAACTTGATACTTTGTTAGTGATAGATCTAGTAAACAAAAATTATTACTATTAAGCTCATGGTGTTTAAACAATTGTTTGAACCACACCTTACTAATGAGATTTTTCTGGAAGCCACCTCCCTTCCTATTCATGTCAGTGTTTGTCCTTTCCTTTATACTCCTAATCATGTAGCATCCNCTGAGCTTATTCTCCTCTGATAACATGTTACTGAAATAGCTATTTTCTTGTTAGTCAGTGTAGTATGCATAACACAGAGCAGCCTGCCTATTTTAATTTCTATGCTGAGCCAGGCTGGAATTGTTTGTGACCATATTTTTAATCTATCTTACTGTAATCCTGGGAAAAAGCTGCCCTTTGAAAGGATCCACCTTTTCACCTCTCTCATAAGGAAGAAATTATATGTGGTGTTGAAAATTGTCACAGAGATGAATCTAATTCAAAAGTATTTTCATTNATTTTCAGTTGCCTTTATGGAACTCAGCAGCTAAATATTAAAAGAGGTCAGCTAGGTCCATGTGGACCATGACAAATGTTTGACAAATTACTGAACAAATTTGTCCGAGGTGTTGATTTCCAAAGGTGAAACTTGCCTTCTGGGGGTTAATTCCTTGTGAGAAGGCCACATAATAAGTGTAAGCCTACAAGACTTTTATAGAAAGGCTGTCTTGATCTGTGAATTGTCTGCTTCAGTTAGAGAGCTAATACTGCTTTTTTCTGCTAACACCACACACTTGTCAGAATAATATCATTTTAATGCCTAGCGTTAAATTTGAGTTGCTATCAGATCTCACTAAAGTAGATTTAATCAAAGGAAATCCAATTAATCTAGTTCACGCTGACCCGCCTTTCTGGGTTTGCAGAGTTACTNGTAGAGAAGTTTCAGGGTACAAAGGGCCACATGGGAAAGGGCTGTGTCTCTGTTGTGTTTCCTGATGGTGATGTTTGGTTTCCTCTCTTGCAGGACCATGGTTTGTAGGTGAACTGATAGATGGCCAGATGGGGGCCTGTTTCTCCTTTGGGGTGTTTGTTGGTGGTTCCTTCTTACAGGGCAGTATGACATTTGTGGTTGGGATTTTACAGGTGAGTATTTATAAAATAAAGGCTGAAAAACTGTTTTTTTTCTCTGGGACTTTTTTCCAATTTTTTTTAATAGTTTTATAAAGAAAGGAGTCTTGGAAGTAGAGAGATCAGTGGCCATGCCTGACTACAAGAGGTCTTTCTTACCTCTGCAGATTTGAAGGGCAGAAAGGAAGGAGGTTGTGCATTATTTTCTCAAACTTCTCTTTTTCTCTAATAAAATGATGTTCTTTGAACTCCCTGGATATCTGGACTGGAGGCTGTCTCTACAGATTTGCAACTCTAAATTTTCTATAAATTTTCTGATTTTGCCCTGGGCTCACACACAGTGATTAAGCAAAAAAACTGAGTGGCCAGGGTAGTCCTTACACCCTTAATAACCCTTCAGATCAGTAGGTGTCACTCTCTAAGCACACATGAGTCCAGTTTTCCCAGGAATGGTTTCCACATTAATCTGAAAGACAAGGTGTCATTCCTTGCCATTTAAGATAGAGGACCAAACCAACATTGCCTCCGTCTTCATGGTGTCTCCCTTGTACCAGTGTGACACCACAGTGGGCTGGGTTAGAGTTAAGCTGACATACAGACCTTCTGGTTTTGCCATGCTAATTTCTTACTAAGTGTGGCTCCCTGAATCAGCTCCAGGAAATGTCAGGTGCTTGTCAGTGCCTCTTACTGCAAGGGAATGGGCGGTAATGCTTAGCCTGGGACTGAGGCACCGGCAGTCACAGCTCTATCAGCTGCCGAGTCTTGGAGGTGCATCCCGAGATTCCCTCTCTGGGTACTCAGCCCTTAGAATGGGACAGCTTTAACTGTGCATCTCTTTCTAAGCCTACATAGATGTTGCCCAGAACCCTTGGCTTGCTCATTGTCTTATTTTTCTTTGCTCTTCCTTTCAGATAATGTTTTTCAACCTGCCATTGATGGCCTACCTGTGCTGGTGCCTGATAGAGAAGTCTCAGGGTACAGCTTCCGTTCCCACGTGCATCACGTCCGACGCCTCGTGGCTGTGCTGGTTCACCTGGCAATGGCACTGCTCCTGGCCTGGCAGGTCTATTCCTGCTATTTCCTGCAGAGAACATACGGCACCTTGGCCTTCTTCCCCATGAGAACGTGGCTGGTGGCACTGAGCACAGCTCTCATTTATAAAACCTGGACACTGAAATCATCAGAGCTCAGAACTTACATAATAGAGATGAAAAACTGTCAAAGCTCCTGAAGTACAATATAAGTACTCCAGGTTCTGTCTTAAAAACTGTCAAGGTAATACCTTATCATTTTGTGATGCTGGAATTCAATACACCCCAACCATTAGGTGGTAAGACCCAAAGCTGCACCTGCACTGCTACAGAACTGTATTAAATAGTAAATATACAATATATTATACACACTTTTCTTGTATTATACAACATACTGTATAATACATGTTATATAATACAGTTATGCTCTATACATCAATACAGTAAACTTTGTAATAATCTCATCAATGAGGTTTTTTTAGTCATACAGAGATAGATATGTCCATATGGCTCACAAATTGAAATGTTTGCCTATTACTACTGTGAATGGAAAAATACTTTTAGTTAATTAAATTATTGATTTTTATAATGCTGGGGAAAATGAGCATAGAACTTGATGAGTTTCTGGATTTGTGCTTAATTTGATTTTTATTTCAGGGTAGACGTGTTTTTGCAAGACTAGAGCAGATGTCTTTATGAAGTAATAGTGATTGCAAAGGTGCTGTAGTGGCCTTCACAGTCAGAGTCCTAAGCCCATACACGTTTTCAGTTCCTAATGCTGTATACAAGCAGATTATAGGCTGTTAGGTGTGTATATGTGTTTGTGTTCATGTTTACCTGAGCTGTGGCCTATAGCTCTTGCCCTGGGAGTGCTGGCTAACTAACAAGCTTGCTCTTTGTAAGGAAGGAATTTCATTTTCCACTACTGAGGCTGCCAGTTATCCCACACACGACTGGTGAAAGTACAGTGAATTATCACTGGTGCAGGGGTTTTCAGCTTCAAAGCAAAGAATGGAGACAATGTCCTCAGGATGGGAGAGGCTGAAGGAATAATATGGTCTGATGCCTATAAAGTCTGTAATTTCTGTGTTTTTGGGTCTCAGCCAAATGCACCAAAGAGTGACCTAAGAAAACTCATTTCTTTGTTTTCATTTTTTTCTAAGTCCAAAAAAGATAGAACAGTTAGTTACATTAGTGAAGAATCCAGTGATCCAGAGTCAAGAGAGCTGAGGTGCCTTGATCTGTAAAGAACACTGCATTGCTTCATAAAATACCTGCTGTGAGTGGAACATTTTAAATACTTAAGGTAATTTTACAGTGACTTATTTATGGCTCCTCAAGAGAAAAGAAGGCTAATTTATTTATGATCCCTTTGGAAAAAGCAAGCAGTGACTGTAGTAGAACAAATAGGAAAATAAATTGGAAAAAAAATTTACTATAACGAAGACTTTTGTTATTTCTAATAGGTGACAGTTTTCCTATTCCTTAATTTCTGTTCTTCAATGATTAATGATAGAATAGGAAAAAGAGAGAAAGAGCACCCATTTACATTTACATTTAAATACACTGTTAAGAGAATAAAGAATGTAATTTGTTGCTACCTAAGTTTGTTTTGCAAACCTGTTAGAAAATCAGAGGCAAGGCACAAAATTTATTTGTGAGATACACTACTAAAAAATTGATAATAAAATGACATTTCACAGTTAAATTACTTTATGTGATTAGAGAGAATAAGAAGTGGCAATAAAATACTTTGTATCTATTGACATATTCCCATTGTTAACTAGAACTCTACCCAATAGTTTTACCCTTAGGCTGGCATCTCCAATAGTCTCTGCTCTGCACCCCACTGGAACCCATTGATTGATTAAGCCCCCAGACTGAGCATTCATGCGTGGCTTATGTGGAGGCTGAAATTTTTTTTTTTAAGAAGAAAGAGGAACAAAAATGTACTTACCAATCTAGAAGATTCTGGGGGTCCAGGAAGCTGACACATAACCCCCTTCAGCCTTCTTCAAATACCTCTCTCGGGCATTGCAGCACCCTGACACCCTGAGCCACAGAGCCAGCACACCAGCAGTGCCAGCACCCGCTTTTATATACCCCAACCCCTGGAACAGCAGCATTCATTGGCTATACATTTTCTTGCCTTCATTTAAAGGCACACTACTCATTTATTTTGCCACCCATGCTCTTAGGGGGAAGTGGCTGATGGGATTATATTTTCCTATGCTAATGACTAAAGGTTGACACAAAAGTCAAGCGAATTTCTTCTTTGGCCTTATCAGACAGTTGTTCCTGTGTTATCTCCTTGTTTGCTGGATTTATAGAGCCATCCTCCTCTGCTTCGCACCTATTTTGTGGGTTTATGGCATCATCTTTTTCTTACTTCTCCTCATTGGAGCCCTGTTTCTTGGTTCCTGCTGGCTGTCTTGCAGAGAATAGGGTCTGTTACACACACATGTCTCTTACTATCACTCAGACCAGAGTGCAGTAGCAAAACTAAATTTCACTACTTTTTATCTTACTACTTTGAATCTATACTTACGGTTGTAAAATTCAATGATAGCGTGGCTAAAACATCATGTCTCTTTTCTGCTTCTTTCTGTGCTTTTCCTAAAGAGTTCTGAGTTGTCTCACAAAGTATTTTCTCTGTTTGAAGCTTATTCCAGCTGCTGCTACCATTTCTAATTGTGGGATAATGCCATCTGCCTGTGATTTTCTTTTCTCCCCTGGTAGTCTGTGGATTATATAAACATTACCCACTGTGAAGAGAAGCCAGTAAAGAGAAAGGTAGTACAGCAAAAGAGAAGAGCAACATTAAAAACAGGACTAAGTAATCCTGCACTTTCTTCTTCCACAATCAATGCATTAAAATATTGAATTTTTGAAAGGCATCTGCCTCAGGTCTCTTCACTTTTGTAACAACAGCTACTATAAACAGCAGTAAGAAAAATTTATGTCTGGGCTGGCAAGGTCTTTTCATGGTGTTGGTGACATTTTGCATGAAATCATGACACTAAACTACACAGCTGAGCACTAGACACTAATAGGTGCTCTTATGCAAAACACCATGTTTTTCTCATTGTCAATGAAGAAGCCAAACAGAAGGAGGACAATAAACAAGATGAACTAAAAAGAAAAAAAACCAATACCAAACCAAACCAACAAACCCCAAACAAACAACAAAAAACAAACAAACCAAAAAACAGGAAAGGGATGAAAATGGAAGGGAAGAAAGCAGAAGGGAAGAAAATGAAATACAGGGCAGACAACAGCAATACTTCAAGCTATAAAGGGAGATGGGATGGAAATGGGAATTCACAAGACTAATAAATACAAAGCAGAAGATTGGCTTAACCAAAAATAAGAAAAAAGATGTCTCTGCCCAATACTGTTTACATTTTACTACCCTTTGCAAATGCTTATTTATAAAGATTGTAGTTGAACTTCCTTACTGATGTCATGATGTCACATGAAGCTAGAAAAGCATAAAAGTTCATAAACAGCCCCTAGCAGCTGTAGGTCAGTTCTGAAACCATAACAATGGGGGTTGGAGTAATGGAGCAGTGCAGAGTCCTCAGGAATGGAATGCTATGTGAAGAGGCCCCAGGAATAGAATACTATAAATCCTTATTTAGTTGACAACTAATTTTTCAAAGAGGCTCAGGCAGAAACTGTAATAGAATATAAGGTGAAAGAGTAACTTGATAGCTGATAGAATGAAAATATAACTTAGAATTAGTTTAGATTACTGAAATACTCAGCCACCCCCCCCACCCCCGCCCGGAAAATCTGTCTGTGTAAATGATAAAATAATGAACTGGACCAAGATTTGCACATGTGCATTAGGAATTTTGTCATAGGCATCAGTGATTATGAATGAGTGACTATTTATCAGTGTTTGTACGACTCTTACCTTGTGTCTTAGGTTACAATAGTGTGTATTCTATCACCATCTCCATGGCCTGTTGGGGCCAGGTGGGGCAGTGTTCCTTGGCCATCCTTGATAGCCCTAGGGCGGGACTTCCAATGGGCCAGCTGGTAGAGCAGGGCCAAGTGAAGTGCCTGGAATCTTTTCTGTTGATGGGCCATTAGCAGGGAGGATTTCACGAGTCCTCTCTGTTAATGGACCATTAAGCTCCACTGATGGATTGCACCATTCCCATTGTGAAATGCCCCGCCCAGGGGGGGAACCAAGCATCCCCATCTGAATATAATCTAGACCCTGAAACAGCACAGAGCAACTTTTCCACCGAACCTTCAGAGAACTGCTTCAACCGAGCTACATCTATCACTGGACTGCTACCAACACCCTGACCAACAGGGTGTCAGGTTGTATCCTGACTCTATCAGCGTTTTTGTACCATTGCATATATTTTAATTTTCCTATTAAATTGTAGTTCTGACTTTGAGCGTCTCACTAATTTGCTTTCAAACCACAACACCTTGACACTTTTTTGTACAAAAGACTGTACTTGTTCCCTAGAAGTTGTGCCAGTGCTATATGAGTTACAAGAGTTGCTGTTCGGTGTATGTGGGAAAATTGCTGGATTATGCCAGAAAGTCAAGATGACCTAAAGAGATCAGTAGAGGAACAAAGAAACAAGGACCACAGCCAATAGGTTCTAAGGGGTCCATCTTAAATCAGAAGGTAAACAAGATGATGACCTGCTTTGGCTCAGAAATGGTGTCCTTAGGGGAAAAGTAATTCTGGCAGTGGGAGATCATGACCATGGACTCAAGGCCCACTGACTCAAGAAACCCAATGACTCAAAAGATGAGCAATTACTCACATACAGACCTAGTTGGCAAAGATGATGCCAGTCAATTATGAGTACAAATGAATATGTGTTAGAGAGAGAGAGGCAAATCTGAAATGTATAGATATGCATGTGTTCCAAGCTGGCTTTGTGGAATTACTGCCTAGCACCCCTCTTTGTGCAAACATGAAATAAACCAAATATCTTGGCTCTGGGCATGACACTGGCTTTGCACACCAGGTACTGAACCCTGTTTGAGGAACACCACCAGCTGTGTTGATGGAGATAAGAAAGAGATGTATGGGTCTGGTTTTGGGAAAAGGAGAACTGCTTGACCTAAAAAACATGGAACGCCATAAAGGGAAACTAAAACAATGAGATAAAAGGGAAGAGACTGATTATGACGTTGACATCTCAAGAGACAGAAATAATTAACAATTTGCCCAGAGAGCTACAGGGAATCAGAAGGGGGTTATGGAACGGTCCTGCCTTATTGTTGTAAAATGTGAAATATGTAAAAATTTTCATAAGAAAGGACGTTCTTTGATATTTGTGTATTTTCAAGCCTAATCAACAAGAAAGAAGATTTAATCCATAAAACATGTAGCAGCTAACAAGCAAGCTCTAAGTGATGCCCAGGTGTTTGTTAGAAAGTGAAAGCACTTGTTGGCCTCCTTAAAGTTTAGGGCTTGATACACTTGATCTCAGGCATAGTGGGAGGTTAGCAAAGCTTGGGGAGAATGTTCTACTAATAGAAGACACAAAGAATGCAGAGTTTACAGGCCACAAAGACATCTGGCAGAACTCCCAAGATAAGGAAGAAACTAATAAAGACAACTCAGCAACTGTGCTGAAACTGGCTCTGACTGGATAACTAATTCTGACATGGGGAGATCATGACCACCAACTCAGGAAAGCCACCGACCCAAAAGCAGAGAAAGACTGAGCATGTGGACTAATTACCATGACAAGTGACATCCAAAGCATACTGGATTTTTGTTACCAGTTATTTGTTACCCTTTGTTAAATGACACCTCTCACAGTACAAAATATATGACAGCTGAAGAGATACACTATTACAAATATTAAATATTAGGGCAAAATGAAAAAAAACCAGTATTTTTTCAACTGATGGCATTTAAAGAATCTTCTCCCTTAGGCTTTTGTTTATTCTTAAGAGGTGACATGAACCAGGATTCACAAGTAAAGAAATACTTCTGTGAGAATAGTAAACACTGGGGATATCAGGGTGAGGTTTACTTGGACTGTCCCTATCTTTTTTTCTTAAAGCCATTTGACTAATGCTGCTGGAACCTGTAGTGCCCTTCATAGCTTACCTAACTACAGGAATGCTACTGCAATCAAGCTGCCTTTATTATGGTAAGGAATCAGTATCTCAGCATGATCTCACTCTGAATCATCCCTCACATCACAGCTCTTAATAGACTCCTGACTTGTGTGGATTACCAAGCAATTCCCATAAAAATAAAAATGATGGGAATGTTATAATTTTATCATATTTTGTTCCAGTTGTGAAAAATAACTGCCTAGAGGACAATTACTCCTGGAAGGTGTGTCAACTCATGGTGCCAGAGATGAGCTCACTCTGGAGTAGCTCTTCAGCAAATATTATGATATTTAGTCCCTCAAGATTTGAATCAACTGCAGATTTTTTGTTGTTAATCAGTAGCTATAGCTAGGAAGTTATGATTATGCAGTTGCATAGTGAAACTTGTAGTCATGGCTCATTCTTTGTTTTAAGGAAAAGAGAACACAGTCCCAAAATAAATGGGTTGTCTGGATGAGAGCCCCTGAGCAGTAACTGGGGGAAAGGTAATGCTGGCAGGGGAGATGGCAACCACCAACCCCCTGATCACCGAGTTAAAACAGATCCCCAAATGGAATGGGGGGAAAAAGTGCACATGTGGAATAATTAGCATGAGAAGCAAGAGATGTAACTGGCAAATAAGGGTCTGAGTACTAATTAATGAAAAAGCAGTATCAACTGTAACCAATGAATGCTGTTTTGATGATGGTGATGATGGTGAGCCAGACTTCTGTGGGTTTCCCCCTAATTTCCTACTTTGCACAGAATACAATAAAGAAATAGGAAGCCCTCACCTTGGTGTGTGAAGTGCTGTCACGAACCAACCAGGTGATGAGCCTGTGCTTGGGACAACACAGGATGTTCTAACTTTCAAACCACATCCATTAAATATTTGCAAGTGTTGTAGGTGGCAGCTGTCAAAATCATGTCAAGAATGTATTACTCGCTTCAAGTATAAATGATTGCATTGCTGTTTCCAGTTCGATTTAGTTTATTAGCATCCCAAAATCTCTGCTTTCAGCACACACAGAACAACCTAAAGGTTTATTTAAGAAATGGAAATTAGTATAAGTAAAAACTTGCCCACTATTAGAGACAGAATGCAATTATTTTTCTTGAACCAATGACTTCTACTTCGAAACTGAGACGATCTGTTTTCCAATATTGCCTCCATTCATCATGGACTGGAAAGCAGCTTCAAGAAAAATAATGAAATAAGTTAGTGCCAAGCAAAACAAGCCAAGTAGCTTCTAAAAAAGAAACCAAAAATGGTAGAAGCAAATGTATTAAGCAGCTCCCCAAAAAGGAGAGATACCACTTTGGACCTAAACATATTTATCCTTAATGATGTGCTAAATTAAGAAGGGGATAAAAAAAAAGCTAGCCTGTAATAAACTGCTAAGGGCAGTTTTGTTCTATAATTTAAAAAAATTATTTGTAAGCAACTGTTTGACCCTATACAAGTTAATGACTACATTTTGTGCTTTTGTGATATGTCATGCAAACAGCAAAGAGAGATAAGGCATGATTGGACAGGCACAAATGCTGTGGGTCACAAACATTTTTAAAAATGGGTTTATAAATATTGCACAATAGTGTGAGAAGCTGGTGCAAAATAATATACCTTTGAGTATGAAGGATGAAAGTATGATATATGACTGATAAATTTCACCAAGTTACTTCAAAATACATATGTATACCAGCAAGGAGGAATTAGCAATGACTAGAATAAATTGAAATCTGTAAGATTTAGTTATCACTTGATTCTACTAGTTTTCAATCTTATGGGACTAGCGACTAAATGGACTAAATCATACTCTTCCCTCTTACTTGAAAGGGAAGCATTCTTACAACACATCTTGGATCACATGGCTCATGTCACCAGACTCCCTTCATTTTTATATTTCCTTTGTTACAGAAACTTTGAACAGGCTACAGGACATTTTGTTCTATTAAAAGAAATTAACTTTTACTTTCTTTAGTAATATGCTTTGCCCTTTCTTGTGTGTACTTTTCATTTTATTTCTTTGTTAGCAAATCCAATAACAACCTCTGTTAGATACTGGTTTTTTAAAGTATAAGTTCAAGGATTTAAAAAAAGCATTTCCTTACACACAAGTTCTAAGAAAGGGGCAGTACTTTAAACCTCTAAGATCAGGATGATTATCGCCAGCTGCTAAGGTAGCAGTCACAGAATAAATTCCCCTCAGTGCTGAAACAACAACAAAAATCTAAATTTATATTCAATGATTTTTTTAATATACAATAATTTTCTTACAGAATATTTTAATAATTTGAGGGGAAAATTTTATTATAACATAAAAATAATGGTTTTGATAAAATACAAAAATCTAAATTGGCAAATGAAACAAAGGAGGTAGTTAACCTCTAATGTAATTGTATTTAATCAGGTTATTATTCTTTGAAAATGATGTAAAGATCTTACCACCGATGTTTGCTAAACCTTCTACCATGGTCTCTCTGACCTGTCAATGCAAGCAAGCCCTTTCAGTTTTCCTCAAACAAGAGTAGCATTTCACATTTCTTAGAAGCATGCTAAGAAACTGCCCTAGAAACCACGAAAATCTAAAGACTTCTCTCACTGCAATGACAGGGCTCTGTTTGGACCAGATTATTTCATCAAGAGAGGCATGAATATTTTCTGATACATTTTCAGGTGATTTAATTCTTCAATCAGATCCCTGCCCCTGCCAAAATTTAATATCTTGGTATTTTCCCAGGAAGATTTACTGATCACTCGAAGAAACAAAAACTAATTCAGACAGACCTCACAGGGAAGGCATGGTTAAGCATATACCCATTACAAAGTAATAATAAATGGTGATTATAAAGCTTGAAGCAAAATTTTGGACAAGACACTCAAAAGCATTCAGAACATTTAACTAATCAGGTATTTGAAAGTACATATTTTTGAAAGTCTGAATCTTTAAGTAAAAAAGGATTTGCACCCTATGCTGACATAAAGAATATAGGCATGAACAGCATGTAATCAGAGAAGTCTGTCATACTACAGTCAGACCATCCTCAGTGATACCTAATAAGCCTTCAAATATACTTACGCACTTTTTAAAAGGTCTGTTCAATCCTGAGGCACAGTAAGAGAGCCAGAGACAAAGAAATTAGTCATCTTGTAGTAGGAGATATACCAAAGGCCATAGAATAAACCTGAAAGTTCTCACCTTCAGTTTACCCTCTTGGATCCACTGGCAGAGTTGTAATACACTAGCTTCTTGTTTGTCCATGTAGTTCAACACCAAGAATCTTTCCCTGTGAAAGAAAAGAATGAGCTTTTGGTTANTTTTACTATATTTATCCAATTTTAACAAGGACAAGGAAAGATTTTAACTAGAAGAGATCAATTCATTTGCACAGAAATCAAGTCTCCCAAATGTCTCACAATGCAACGACTGGAAAGTCTCCTAAGACTTTCCTCCTAATCTCTGCCTTAGCTCCATCTGAATCCTAAGAGGAGATTCAGCAACTCCCAGAGTCAGAATATAATAAAAATGTTTTACCCATATATATCTGTCACACCTTAGAGTTTCCTTATCTAATAAACCCCCAAATACTAAAAATGTAATTTCAATAAAATCACTGTATCAGCTGCATCCTTACTTTAATTTTGATTTTCTCTCTGCCTGAACTACAACATTTTGAGAGAAGGCACTTTGCAAAACATCTGAGAACAGAACTATAGCAACACCTTTCCTTGTACTAAAGAATTGTCAGGGATTCCAGGACTAAATCAAGCAACCACAAATAAAATGTAACAACTGACATCTATGACTCTATATAACAACAGCCGTTCCCATTTTTTATGCTGATAAAGACAAATGTAAGGGAAAGGATCTACTGGTATAATGATTATAATTTCCTTTCTAGGCATTGCAACATTCTGTTCTGATTACAAGTAGCTACTGCAGATTACAGACTACCTTCCAAACATCATGTGAACAATGTACGTGGAACCTGGTCACAAGTTCTGAAGGAGAAATGTACCTTGTGATGTTCCTTTCTTTCTGTATTTTTTCTATGTCGGGAGGCAGTGGAGGGGAATAAGGCACATCTTTGTTATACTGAGAAATCTGTCCACACAGGATGATATGGCTGTTCTGATTCATCTGTTTGGGACAGCACACAGTGAGAAAAACTACAATCCTCAGTCTCAGAAACTAAATTTTTCAGAGATGCAATAGCTAATTTTGCAAAATTTTCACTAGCCACATTTCCTATAAAAGAGTGGGAGAATTGCACGCAGTCTCATTCAATCTATGACAACATTCAAATAGGTAAATGCAAGGCAATAGTGGGAAAATAACTGCTATACAGCCTAGTGTAATTCTAAAAGGCACTAAATAGAAGGAATATAGGAAATTGTTATCTTACTGTGGGCCCCTGGCAACAGCACCTGAAGTCAATCACTGAAGTGGAAAGGCTGCTCTGCTGCATTACAGCCTGGACTCCAGTATGAATTAATTGAAAGCTGGGCATGCAGACACTGGAGAATGACTAGAATAAGGACAGCTGGAATAATCACCTGACTTATAACCATATCACTGATGTCTCCACCAACATTGTCAAAGTAAACATCCACACCACCTGAGCAGAGTTCACGTAGCTGTTTTGCCACATCCCCCTTCTTGTAATTGATAGCAGCATCAAACCCCATTTCTTGGACCAAAATGGAGCACTTCTCATCTGTGCCAGCGATCCCCACCACTCTAGTGCAGCCCTCCAGACGGCCAATCTGCAGGTACACAGTTAAAAAAACCCAAACAAACCAACCAAAAACCCCAAACAATAAAGACAAGTTAGATCATTCATCTGTATAAAAGTACCAGTGGAAGAAAGGGGGTCCTAAGGGGTGTTACAGTTATTCCCATCCCACTAAACCCCAGGCAGCAAACACTCCCATCTCATGTGACACAACTGCCTCTTGTCACTCCCTCCTCACAACTACATACGGGGCAGATACAATCAAAATTTGCCATTTGTTCAAATTCACTGACTGCAAAAGATTGTTTGTGAAGTCACCAGTGACTGCCAGTACTGGAAAATCAAATATAGTAGAAAACTACCATGTACCAAGTACCATAACATAACTAATAAAAGGGGAAAAAAAACCTAGACAATAATTGATTTAAATACAGTCTTCATAGATTTGCTCATGCATTGTTTCTTCATAACTTCTCTTTATTAGTAGGTCAAAGTTTGCTTAATATCGATTTTGTTTGTGTATATATATGTCTAGAGAGATATTTGTAGATATGCATATACACACATTTGTAGATATGCATACACATATGCAAACAGGTTCTGCAAAGCAGAGGAGGATAAAAGGACTGTAAATCTCAAAACACAAAGGATGTCATGGAACACAGCACAAAGAGTTTACCACATTTTTTTACTATTTTCTGATAGAGAATAAAAAAGAAAGTCTCCAGTCAATACAGTGTTGGAATGGCAGGTTACCATATAAATGTATAATAAATACATGTATATATAACATCTATCTTACTCACCACTGCCTGTTTTCCTCTCTCCCTATTTCACAAAACCTGAGTTTCATATGTAAAGTCTTTCACAGTGAGAGTGTGTGCCAAATCTGTGAACCTGGCCCTTCCCACAGGGTTATACCTGCTCATGTTTACAATGATTTTATCTGTATCAGCATGTTTCAGAAGACAAAACATGGTAACAGAGCATGTTTGTATGCCCCAAGCCTACACCTACCTGGCCAGCCAAAGAGCCACAGGCACCAGTGGCCCCGCTCACCACCATGGTCTGGTTTGCGCCCGCGGTCGCGTGTCCTTTCTCCCTGATTCCCAGCAGGGCCGTCAGCCCCGTGATGCCAGCTGCACCCAGAAAGTAGGAAAGGCGTCCATTTACAAGCTGTGGAACCAGCTACAGAACAGAAATGTGTGCTGTAGGTCATTTGTTTCTAAGGTTTTGCTCTTTGGTTGCCTGAGGGTAGAAGACTAACTCAGGATATTTAACAGGCAAGGTACAATTGGTAGGGACAAGCTGTCTCTAGCTCTATTCCAATAACAAGTTTGTACAAAAATGTTATGTCTCTGTGGTTTTGGAAAAAGTTTTTAAACAAAGTAACTCACAAGAACTTAAATTATGGAAGTGTTAAAAAGCAACTGGGACATAAGAAGTTTCCAGCAATGGTGAACTATACCTATTCTAGCATAAAGGATAAAAATGCACCATTTTATCAAATATGGTGATTGCAGAGCAGTGACAAAGAGTCCTAAAGGAAGGAGTTTATTGGAAAGTATAAATTCTCAAGCTACAGTAATTTTCTGTTACAAAAGAACAAACAACACAATATCCCTAATGCACAGAAACTTCTCCACTTTCAACTTAATATTGAATACCCTTTCTTAAGTGAATGTAAAGCTTCAAGTAAAAGCTTTTACTAACATAAGTTAGAAAAATAAATTAAATATACCTAAAGACTTTTATGTCTTACAATTACACTCTCATGAACGAGGAGTTCTATTAGAATTAAAATAATTAAGAGAATAAATTAACTGAAGCAGCTTCAGGGAAATGTATTTTAAAAACCAACAATTAAAATAATACTGGCCTGTCTGTTAACCTGCAAAAATATTTACATTTTTATTACAAAAAAAAAAAAGAAATGGATACAAATTTTGGCAGGTATGAGTTGATTTGCCTTTTGAGAACTGATTCTTTCAATAAGGTATGCTTGGTTTTGACTAAAAAATAGTGTCATTAGCAGCTATTTAGGGGGAAAAAAGAGGTTTGGGACAAAAAAAAAGGTTTAGGAACAAAACAATCACAACCTGGGCTTTGCATTTGTATTACCTTTTGTAGCAAACTCCCACTGAGAATTGCCACTGTCTGCCAGGGCCAAGTGAAGGAAGTTAGAAAGTCTCCTTCAGCGAAGTTCTCGTGCTTGCTCTCCTCCACAACCCCGATGCCCCCACTGTCAGCAACTTCAGCCAGCTGCCAGGGCCGCAGGTAATCTGAGCCCGTGTCCTCATTCATCCGGCAGTGCTGAAAGACAAAGGTTTGTTGAAAGGCTCTGCTGGAACACAACGTGTTTATCAGCTCAAACTGACTGCGGGATGAAGATGTGTTTGGAACTTCAAACACAAAGGGCTACTCAAAAATCTCTCAATAAGTTCCAAATACTCATCTTTTCTTAGATTCCTCTTTCCCCTTGTTTGCTCAGTACAAAAGGAGGATGGACCATCCTGATTTCCTCCAGCAGTGGTACCAAAGCCAACACATTCTCAAGATGCTGGCTCAAAGGCACCAGTGCAACTGAAGATGACTGACTCGGGTCTGATGAGAATCCTACAAATGCCATTCCTCAACTGAAGGAATCCTAGAAATGCAGGATTAAAAAAAATGCCCACGAGGCATTTAGTTCACACCTGTGCACTGAAGAGTAGTCAAATGTATGTAGTCCATCCCTGACAGAGATCTGTTCAATGAAACATCTTGAAATATGACATATTTTCTTTGCAGCTTCCCCTATAGCTAGAGCGAGTATTTCAGGATTCTTAAACTTTTCCGTAATTCCCAAGCTAAATGTACTTTTGATACGCGGAAAGACTCCNATAATTCCCAAGATACAATGTAGTTTCCTGAAATTTAGACTGTTTCTTTTCTAGGATCGCCATCTATGGAAGGAATAAATTATTGGAATTGTCTTTATAGCAAACTTTTACAGACTGTGTCTACTTGGTTGTTCTTTTACTTTCACTTCCATTTCAACCCACAATTCTCCCAACCATGTGACTTCTGTAATTTTGCATGAGTGGAAAAAAATAATATAAAAAAGGCCAAGTTCAGAAAAAGCTGATACAAATAAATCTCTAATGGCATACTAGGGCTCACAGTCTCTTCCTGGTCCTACAAAGTCATATTCCTATATATATATCCCAGGCATATTAATGCCAAATTCCTTCCCAGCATAACTCCATCAGAATAAATACAATTACTAAGTTATACTAGACACGTATTTGTTCTGTAATTGGTAACTTTGAAGTTAAACACCACGACAGGTACAGAGTTGAATTCAAAAAACAAATTCTGGCTCAGCTCTAGGTCCATCACCTACCATGTAGGGATCCACTGAGAGATAGAGAGTTTTAACAAGCACTTGTCCCGCTTGGATTGTATCTGCTATTACACTTTGCTCCAGCCGGAAGTTTTCAGCCACTGGCAGTCCATTCTTACCTAGAGTTATTTTAAAATTAAACAAATGAATTAATCAATATAGAATTTCCCTTAATCAGTATGGGAAGGCCTTTTTTTAAAGCAGTCCTTCTTAGAAAAAATTAGGTTATATATTTACTCAGGTATAAAACTACCAAACAACTACTCTCACTTTTCTGCCTTTTCTAACTCAAGTGAGACTGAGGGAATACAGACCACAGCCACGGCACACGCTGCAAGGGCATCCCTTCACAGAGACTTCCTTGCATTAAAGCTTCCCAAAAACATCCATCAAACTGTGGCAAGAACCCCAGAACTGGAGGCTTCACCCTCAGGTTGGTACCACATACAGCAGATCAATCAGACAACTGGAACCACCAGCGCTGAGACAGCCAGACAGCCTTGCCTATTTTAAGTCAGAGTGACTGCACAACTACAGCAGGCTTCTGCATTTGAAAGATTTAATTGCAGGTCACACAATAGTTCTCAACTCTTAAAACTATTTTAGCATTAAGCAGCATACAATACTCCCTCCAAAACTTAATGTCTTCTACACTAGATGATTTATGAACTCACTATTGAAAATACTGTGCTGATCCATAACAAGACAAATGTGTAAGCAAGAAAGTAAACAAAACCTCAACTGTGTAAACTTAAAAAACAAATCCTTTGAAACATGAGAGGAACAAAGATTCAATATTTACTACAAGGAAACAAAAATTAATAGTAATAAAATATTGTAGGCATCTCTTATAATGTAAAAAGAACAAATGTGAGAACTAAAAGTCATGTTCTCTAATCTTTCTTCACTTTCATCCCCTAGACTTAGAGTTTACTCATATAATATGCATTAACTCTTTTTTCTCACCCAACAGTTTAGAAATCTGCATATACAGAATAAATAAGTGCAGTTTGAATATATACTATTTAATGGAAATGTATTTATATTAATAAAATTTACGTATATTAGTAAATGTAGGCAAATTTACTATAAATAAATTTATTTATATTAATGGAAATCAATAAATTGATATATAAATTCATGTTAAATAAACTTTATTTCTGCATGCAATATTAAGATATATAAATGTCAATATCTCAAGTAGCATTTCTTTCTACCCTTACAATTTTGGAGCATTAGGCAATCAGAACATAAACATTGCTTCTTAAGTGGAGAGAAATACATACCAGGCCGTGAATTCAGCACTACTCTTTGTATAATCATCTCTGCTTTTGCAGCAATTTCACACTGGATTTCTACAAAAGAAAATGTTGTTTGAAGAAAAATAAATTTTCTCAAAAAAACAATATGGGGCAAAGTACTCAGTAATTTGGAAACTGGGGATGAAATAGAGACCTCACCAACTTCAGCATCCACGCACAAGGAAGATACAAAGAATCATATAAACCAACCTCATAAAAGCGTAAAATAAACAAATGTGTGGATAAGGAGCTTTCCTGTTTATATTATTAAAGCCCTGATTTTATACAATGTCACTGTAGCATCTTACTGGAAAGAAGGAAAATTGTAATTAATGTACCATGCTCTTTGTAAGACAATCACCAGCCCCTGCCAGGCAGAGGGAGAGGTGTCTGATTTGCTTTCCTGTGCTGAGGACAACCCGTTCCCACCTAACAGACACAGAGGCAGCTTTGCACACAAAGTCAGGTGCCACTCAATAAAAGGCAGGCAGGCAGGCCGGCCAGAATAGCAGTCTGCAGGTACATGATAAAAAGACATTGTTGTGTAAGATGTTTTGTAAGAAAAAAAGCAATTCTTTCTATAAGCAGTGCCCAGAGATGAGAAAGAATGAGATCATCACTTAATCTGTTCTACAGAAAAATTTCTCCTTGAATTTCAACAGTTGAAAAGAGGCTTGTGAAAAAATCTGTGACTTTGCACCTGCGAGATCCAAAGTTATTATATATTTCTCCTGATTTAACAGGAGAAAAACCATAATCTTACATGCTTTCAGATCTAATACAAAATAAAAATGTGACTACTATTCTCAGCCAACAGCCATAAATCACCAACCTCCACATGAACAAAGGACATTAAGGAAGGAAACATGACAGCTGACAAGAACAGCAAATCTGAAAGATGAGCCTAGAAAGAGTACACCACTTATTCAACATGTTTATTCTTTGAACATAGTGAAATACAGAACAGTTCTGTCTGTACTGTTACAGTGCTCACATAACAGCACTCAAAAACCATCAAGAACTATAGTCTGGAATGCTGAAAAACAAAAATAGAAAGTTATTAGGAGAAAAGGTGCATATCCCTGGCCATGCCTCCTCTCTAAAACACACAGCTGACTCAAAGCACAAGTATCTTGTTAAAGAAACAGATCAAGGTTTAACATTTTATTGTGTTTGCACTTGAAAAGCTACTTATTTGGGAAAAGTTATTCAAAAGTTAATTTCTTTCCAGTATTCAACACCTAAGGATGCTACAATATAAGCTACAAGTAATGAATCTCAAGTGTGTCTTTACAGCATCACATAACTGAAAAATAAGTACGTGCAGAGTTCTTTGGACAAAACAATGTAGAACAACAGTCTACAACAAAAGGAAAAAACCCCACACTTTGATGAAATTACTACTTACTGTTTATAAACAAAAATGAGGATTGAAAATTAAGGACTTAACAACTAAAAAGTGAAATAAAAATCCATCCTTATACCCACACAGCTGATGCATCTCTAGAACATAAATAATGTAAAACCCTAAAAGGAAGGATGGCCTAAGAGAAACTTTGGCAGATGTTAGGTGCAGCACTGTATTCAGCTATAGACTTCCTGTGTGATCATGGGCACATCACTCTGTATTTGTTTTAAGGAGTACTTTTCAGAACAAAACTCCAAATTCTTCCTGATAACATCGGCACAAGAAAATTACATTCAAGTAGTACAATTGTTTTTCCCAGAGCAATTGATTGAGCATCTGAGAATTTCTGCTAATACAATGAGCATTTTATAAACTCTCAGATGTGTCCAGTGCAGTTTAAAAGGACAAACCCACTCTAGTAAATGATTTGCACACATTCACAACTCAGCTGAAGTCTATAACCACTAATCAAACTGCTCTGTGCAGAAATAATTAATTAAGAATGCAGTGGATATAAACCAACAGCATCTGATAGCTCAAATGAAATCTGGGCAAATCACTCAATATGTAGCATCCATAGCCATGGCTGAGAGTGTGAGCCTCTGTTCATAAACCACAGGAACTGCTGTACAGCTCATGCCTTACAGAGTGGTCCACTGTCAAAACTGCTAACTCCATTTTTGTTAGCCTGAAACTAAATACGTGTATCATGCAAACACAAAACCTCAGTATGAACAAGAGAAGATGAAGACAATTTTTATTTTGANCCTGGAAAAAGGGAACAGATTTTTTTTAAGTGAAATAAAGGGGATTTGTATCATATACACAATTCTTTTCAATACATACATAGTGTCAGTGTGCAGGATGTTTTTGACTATTTTTTTTAAAGACAACACAATTATTATTTTCTAGCTTTTCCAAACAAAATCAATCTGAGCTTGTTTTACTCTTTAAATGAAATAGAATAAAAATTCCAAGTTTTAACATCATTGTGCTATGCCATTCACCTGATCCACCCTATGAGTACATCAGGAGCATTCAGCAGCACAACAGCAGCACATTCAGGGGAGTCTCAAGTATGTTTTAGCCCAGTTTTACTCTTATCTCTTTCTCTCCTTGCCTTTCTTTCCCCATTGTTTCGGAGACACATGACAACTCCTTTTAAAAACATTAAATAAATTCCTCAGTGCTAAAATGCCCCAGTTTGTTTGCTCTGGGCTTGGTTTCCAGAACTCCTTGCTTCTGATTCTGCCCGTAATGCAGAGTTTTCAGTTGCATATACTCTTGCCAAAACGAGTCACCTGCTTCCAAGTCATTAAAGCCCATGCCAGATGCAGTCTAGTTGAAAAACAGAAGGAAGAACAGGTAATCCTGTATCAGGCCCAGGCAGCATGGAGGAAGAAGGCAGGCAATCTAAACAGAGAACAAGATTTGGAAGTCTTCTGAAACTGTGATGTCAAAATGGTTAGAGCAAGGATCCTCAAGAGGAAACTCCAGGGAAGAAATTTCAAGAATGGCCCTGAATGAGGAACATGCAGCAAAGAAAGATGGGAAGAACAGAGAAACATGGCAAGAATAGCAACTTGATGGCCAGTAAAAAAGGGAAGAGCAAAACAGAAAGGGGAGAGTGAACTGAAGAAACTGGGAAAGATGAATGAGACAACCAAGCAAACTGAGAAAGGAATGACTGGTGAAAAAAAAAAAAAAAAGAAGGGACAACTGTAACTGGCAAGGTGAAGTAAATGGAAATGGAAAAGCAAATGTAATGGATTAAGCACCCAAGTTTCCACCAGCTCCACAAAGCTCAACAAACATTTGATGAATGTTAATTAATGGCAAGCCAGAATCAAAACCATCACGAATGGAGAAAAACGCATGCTATAAAAAGCTAAGTACTTTCATGAACTGAACCATTAAATTTAGATTTCCTAATGTTCCATGTCTCATCACTGAATTCTCTGATGAGAAGTTCCTCCCATAGTGTTTTCTTCATGTAGATTTTCTGACACACTATACAAGTTGAGGTTCCAATCTTTCCTCCAAGGAAGAAGCAGATGAAAGACAGTAGTAGTAGGATCTTGATCCAGTCATCTCTTTTTTTACATTCCTAAGAAGCCTAATATCTTTCTGCTTTTTATCAGATTCCACTGACCTACAGAGCAAAAGTACCAGTAAATATAGACAGTCATACCTACATGCAATAAAACTGTATAAACTTTACTTTTTCAGATTCAGGTGCCAAAAAATATCTACAAACTTTCAGGTACCACATCGTGACCTTTTTTTCTTTTTTAATGAGTAGTTGCATCTTATTGGAGTTGCTGAAAATTGTTTAAAATACCATATATGTGTATGGTATATACACATAAGGCCTATTTCTTCTGAGCAGAATTTCACATAAGGAATGCAGATTCCTCCCAGGAGGGCAGGAGCCTCACCCGACGGGTTTTTTGAGAAGCCTATGATGCAGTTTGCAGGCTCCCACGTGAGAGCCATCTCAGAGGGCCCACTGACTAACCACATTCCCAACTATGTTAGACAAGTTAGAAAGCAGTGTTGCCAAAGGTGGTAGAGCCTCTGGAGAGAGCCTTGC
>VZTZ01022913.1:7161-24979 GCA_013400955.1 Drymodes brunneopygia
TTTCTTTCTTTCTTTCTTTCTTTCTTTCTTTCTTTCTTTCTTTCTTTCTTTCTTTCTTTCTTTCTTTTCCTTCTCTATTTTCTCTCTTTCTCTCTTTCTCTCTTTCTCTTTTTTCTTCTCTCTTTCTCTCTCTCTCTTTCTCAGTTTATTTTAACTGCAAATCTCTTGCACCACAGAAATATGTCTTGCATGACAACTAAAGGCAGAAAGAACACTCCATAAAAAGTCTGATCAATACTGCTGAGCAGCCAGAGCCAAAAACACGTCAGAAGTGAGCTGGGAATTAAAAGAAAGTAACAGATGTCATTCAAAACCCCAAGGCGTGACGAGGGGTGAATCATGCCCTGCCTGGCTGAGCAGCCCCGGCAGGATGGGAGCTGTGGGACCGGGGAATTCCTCAGCTTTGGACATCAGGAGGAAGGGTGGGGGAGCAGTGGAAACCATAGAGAAAGAGGAGGGAGAATTGCCCAGCCAGCACGGGCAGTTTTACCCTGCTGCAGGAGAAACAGGAGGGACGGGGCACCGAGGGCACAGGAGTCAGTGGCACAGGGAAGGGGGGCACAGCAGGGACGTGCAGGGACCACGGGAGCAGGGGAGCAGGGGGAGATCACCCAGCGCTGGAGCTGGACAGTGGTCACTGCACGGGAACAGCAGGAGCCTGCCCAAAAGGAGATAACAGAAGGATTTATGAGCACAGCCATAATGAGAGCCAGTTACCCGTGACCATCCTAAATCTTGTCAGAGACAGGATGAGAGGGACCGTCTCCAGTGGACAGGATGAGAGATTTAACACCACTGTTCCACAGTGTGATCTCAAAATGAGCCCCCCACACTCTGTGGGACAGGGACTGCCTCCTGCCTGTGCTTGCAGGGCTGGCCAGGGCTGAGCCATCAGAGAGGAGGGAGGGAGGTTAAATAACTCCAGAGGCACTGCAGAGAGGCACTGCAGAGAGCCCCAGCACCTCTCCCAAAGCCCAAGGAGGGTCAGGGCTTGGGCTGTGGGAATGTGAACTCAGCGAGTAACAGTGAACTCAGGGGCCTCTCCCAGAGCCCGGGGACACTGGGGTCACTGTCACCTCCCACGGGCAAGGAAGGCTCCAGTCAGTGACACAGGGGCACGAGGGGACATGGGAAGAGCAGGCACGGCCACTGCAGCACCTGTGCCCACAGAGGGAGGCCAAGGGAGGTGCCTGCCTCCCCCTCTGCAGCCAAGCAGCCTCATCATCTGTCCCCAAGAGAGGGGGAAATCAGGTAAGCAATGTCTGCGAGCCCATATGGAGGGGCTGGGATGCTGCCCAAGCTTTAGCTCAAAAAAAAGTGCACATTTTATGGTATAAATATTTTGGTTTGCCTCCTCCTCGCCTGCCCACAGGCTCCAGCACAGGAACCACAACAGCAGCCCTGCTCAGAGCCTGGCAAGAGGCTGATCCCCACAGTTACCAGTGTGTGCTGCAACACCAGCCCACACAGCCTGACCTGCCTGCCCACGTGCCTCCCAGGCACTGCCACCAAGGAGAGAGGCTCCTGCCACAGTGGAGTGGGGCTTCCAGTCCCTGCAGGCTGCTGCTTCCCAAAGGACCTCAGTGACTGCCACATTCAGGTCCAAGGAGATGCCTCATGAACCATCCAGTGCTCATGGAGCTGTTTGGTACCTTTGGTTCCTGTTATCTCCCATGAGAGAAAAGAGCTGATTCCTTCCCTGTTAGCAGCCTAAAATCATAGAATGGTTTGGGTTGGAAGGGACCTTAAAGCTCATCTTGTTCCAACCCCCTGCCATGGGCAGGGACACTTTCCACTGTCCCAGGCTGCTCCAAGCCCAGTCCAGCCTGGCCTTGGACACTTCCAGGGATCCAGGGGCAGCCACAGCTGCTCTGGGCACCCTGTGCCAGGGCCTGCCCACCCTCACAGGGAACAACTTCTCCTAAAACCTAATCTCCAGAGATGCTCACTCTGAAATTCAAACAGTTGCTGTAATGCAATCTTTGCACTCTGTCACAGCACTCCCAACATGAGCCCTGTCACCAGCAGTGGAGCATCTCCCCAGGACACATCCCCACTGCTGGGGCCCTGTCCCTGCCCCACACATCCACCAGCCCACCAGGAGCTCCCCACTTTCCAGTCTCTTCCTCTCTCCTCCCCCCAGTACCACGGGAGAAGCCCTTGGTCACCAGAGCTGCTCTCTGCCATGGCAAGAGCAGGATCTGAACCATGATCTGTGAGCAGGTAGGGAAGGCAGGGCTGTATCTTTTTTAACCATCAGAGCACTCGTGGCCATGTCCCAACAGTGCTGAAAACAAAGAGGACTGAGGTGCCACATTCCCACAGAACAACAATTATTAAATCCAGGTGGTGGCCCCAAAACTACCTCCAAAGGCTTGGAAAAATATGATTTGGTGGAATTTGGTGGTGTGAAAATGTGTTAATTTGATTAAATAGGAGTGGAGAGGAACTCCATCAGGGCTTTTCTTCACCAAGTCCTCTTGGAACAAGAAGAAGAGAGGGAAAGAGAATTTGGCTAGGAAGAGTATTAAAAGCAGTTTTCCACCAGTGTACACTCTTGGCTTTTAATTCTTGAGAAATGAGTTTGAGTCCTGCCTCCCCCAGCCCAGCTTTGGCTGTGAATGCAGCTGGCCAGACCCAATCCCCCAGCAAGAGCCCAGGGAGAGACTGGGAGCAGCTCCCAAGCTGCAGGTTTGCTCTCAGACATGCAGAGCAGGACAATTCACCTGCTCAGACACAATTCACTTGCTCAGACAGTGCCTCCCTGTGTGTGTGCTCCACAGCTACACCCCCAAAGCAAAACCTGGGCCTGGGAGCTGCACTTACCTGGGCAAACATTTGTTTTGTGCTCTAACAGCAAGGTGAGCGTGCTATTCCCCTGTGTAAACACCAGCTCCTCAGACAGAAGCACTTCTGAGCTCTCCTCTCTTGGAACAGCCACTTTCTACCTGAAATCTGCTGCTTTCTCCTGTGTCAACAGAGTCAGTGCTCAAGGCTGTCCTGGGCTCCTCGGAAATGTCTCTTGTCTTGGATGGGAACAGTCCAAGGGTGTTTATTTATCCATTTTTAGATGCACTCTGCTCCTTGTGCCATCTCAGTGGATGGCTCTGCAAGGCAGGAGCAGGGAGAAAGGATCATCAACAGCACAGACACAGAAGAAAAAGGGCTAAAAACCACTGGGTTTATTCTGCCAGGCTAACGTGGTACCTGTCTTGAAAGAGAAAAGCAAAGGATTAAAGTAGTGTCCCCTCTCTGGTCTCAGCACTGCTGCTCCCTGGGAGATGGTGACCAAAGCAGGAACATGCGGGGAGTGGGAGGACCCAAAAACAGCCAAAAGTGAGTCCTGGAATGGGAAGAATGAGGATGGAGGGAAGGTGCCAGCAGAGCTCCCTGCAGGGCAGGTTTGTGATCCATCCCAGGGTCCCATTTGTGACCCATCCAGGGTCCCATTTGTGATCCATCCCAGTGTCCCATTTGTGACCCATCCCAGTGTCCCATTTGTGACCCACCCCAGGGTCCCATTTGTGACCCATCCAGTGTCCCATTTGTGACCCATCCAGGGTCCCATTTGTGACCTCGTGCTGGTGGCTTTGGGGCTGTCAGGGGCCAGGAGGCAGCAGGAGCAGATGGAGCTGCAGAGCCCAGCCCGGGACAGCCCATGGGGAGGGGAGTGAGGAGCACGGTGGGCAGGGCTCAGGCTCAGGCTCAGGAGACTGGGGTTAGGAGCAGTGTCTGCCCTGCCCAGCAAGGGCTCATCCACGGGGAAGGGCCAAGGAAGAAAATTCTCTGAGTCAATGAGCCCAGAAAAGCTTTGATAAACTCAGGACACCTGAAGAGAAAAATGTCAATGGGGTCTAAATGTCTTTTTAGACACTCAGGAAACCTCTTCAGCCTCAACAGATGATGGCATCACACGGGTCCCTAGGTGCTGGTGTTTTTACCAGAAAACATTTTTGTCATGACTTTTCCCCCCGGATACCTCTGGTGATGTGTGGGTGGGTTATCACCATCCAGCCCTCTCTGGATGCTCATTTGGATTGCTCAGCTATTCTGAGCTGCCTCCTGGTCTGGGACAGGAATGATGGTCCCACATCTCTGCTGTTTATGTTTCTGTTGAGATGTAAATGCTCAGAATACTGAAATGAGCCCCCATGAAGGACTTGGGCTGGGAAGGAGGAAGCTCCTGTACCTCCTAGAGCACCTACCTCACCCCATGCCACAGGATGGGGCACTGCCTTCTCTCTGTAAGTAGGGAAGCCAAGGAAGGAAAGGAAAATTATTTGCCCAGGGTCACTCATCAGACGGCTCTGCACATTCAAGAAGGTTAAAAAGGAGCAGAGAAGGGCACCTGAGTGAGCTGGTGAATGGAGGGCACATGGTATAAAGTGTTGTAGAGGAACAGAGCTTGCTCAGCCTTGATAAAGCAAACTGGCAGTGATGAGATTTTTTTTCTCTATAAATACACCTGGAGGCCAAACACCAGGGAGGGGAGGGAAAAGCTATTTAAGCTGAAGGACAATAGTGGCACATGAAAACATCCATATTTATGCCTGAGGAAGTAAAAGAGCAAGTTATGGGGAGAAGGAAGGGAGAAATGAGTGGCCTGAAGGATGGGCAGAGGAGATCCAGGCAGGACAAACCCCAGAGCTTCCAGGCTGGCACTGAGCAGGAGCTGCCTCCCCCAGAGGAGGATTCCTGTAGGATCAATGGCCTTGCAGAGCTCAGGGTCCTCACCCTTCCTGCCTGGCAAGGTGAAGTTGGGTTAGACAAGCTTTGGCAGCAAGTGGGAGAAGGGAGGGGAAGCAGGAGCAGGGTGATGGAGGAGAGGAAGGGATGCTCAGCCCCAGCCTGAGCAGGGTGTGCAGGGAGCACCGGGGAAGAACCTGGCTGCCAAACTGCTCCTCAACGTGAGCAGCAGGACAGCAGGTGGACCTGGGCCCACAGGAGAAGCTGATGCTTCATCCTCTCATCCCCCAGGCCTTCCACACACCCTGGCAGGTGCAGGGAAGGGTCCTCACATCCCTGGGTAGTGCATGGACCAGCCAGGGGTACAGACCCCCCAAAATGTGACCATCCCAGCAGCCTCAGCACAGCCCTGTGCTCTGCTGTCCCCCTGGCTCAGAGGCAGAGCCAGACATTGCTTCCAGGAGCAAGCTGGGATTTCCATAACCATTAAAAACAAGCCTTTGTTATTAGCCCTGTGAATTATTTATCCTGTCATAATTAATGCAGGAGCGTTAAGGGCCGTGGCAGAGCTCCCCAGCTCGCCTGTCAGCAAACAGCACCGCAGCCCTGCTCACCAGCCGGGCATTAAATATGCATGGGGGCTGATAAATGGCTCCAGCACGCTGATCACCGCCAGGCTGTCGAACAAAGTGCCCTGGGCATGGACACTTCCCTCGGGAAGGGCTGTGCTGTGATGAGCTGGGGGTGGCTGGGGAGGGAGGCAGCTCCCAGGGAGCACAGGCTCCTTCATCTCCCCCTGGCAGCTCTTCCCATGCCCTGCTCTCAGCACTGAGCAGAGACACCTTCCTGGAGGGGGTGTCTGAGCCATCCTCGGGTAAATCCCTCCCTTCAGGCTCTGGATTCATGTCTGCCCCACTCTGTTTTCAGGTCAGGTTTGGGCAGGATGAGCCCCTCCTCCAAGTCCTCCTTGCTTTTCAGAGGTGCCAGCTGGGCTGCAGGGCTCCAGGGACACTGACCCCAGAGGGGATGCCCCCTCTGCCTGGGCCTCCCAGGACCATGAAGAGAAGGGATGGACTCCTCTGCCTCAGTGGCTTCACAGGTTTTAATCAAATGCCTGCAAAGAAGGAGGGAGATGGGGGGTAGCTTTCTCAATTAATAAAACGAGGAAATCAACAGCTGCTATGAAGCTGCCGAACTCTTCTGCTCATTGCTCAGACCAGCCCTGAAGAAGTAAAGCAATTCCAGAGTATGAGGCTTTCTCAAACTCAGCAGGCTTTTAGGCAGAGAGCTGTTCTGGGAACCTGGGGAGCAGGATCCCATAAGGACAGGTATTACAGGACACCATAGGGACTCTGTGACAAACTCACTGCTTGCAGATTGGTAAAAAACAAACCAAATCCAGCCTTAGTGCAGCCAGTAAAGCTGCCAGGGATCAACATCTGGATGCTGTTACTGCTTATCCCACCAAAATCTCCTCCCATTAACACCCCTCTGTCAGGCTGGGTACCTCAGCACCCCAGTGCTGCTTGTTCTGCACCATTTTCCTCTTCCAAAACTGCCACTCTTGATAGCTGACAATGGCAAGGTCCAGAGAAAAGCTGGTCTCAATTACAGCTAAGTTGATTTAAATCCAGGATATGAGCACAGAGCACGTAGATTTGATCAAGAGCCTGTAAGAGCAGCAGTTTTGCAGCCTGGCTCCATGGGATTGCTCCAAGCAGCCTTTCCCTGGCTATGCTGGTGCCTGGGAAAGGATTATTCCAAAACAAGCCATGAGCTGACTCTGCCATGGGGGTCTGAACCCACTGGTGTGAGCAGAGCTGCTCCCACCCCACCACTCCAGAGGCTTAGAGCAAGGAGAGGAAAAGAAGAAGCATTAAAACTTCTTGTGTGGGCTAATCCTGGCCCAGCAGGGAAGTGCACTTACAATGACCCTTCTCTGAGCTTCAGGTCTCTCATTTGATGTTTCTCTCACTCGAGGATCTTCCTGGCTGCAGCATCCATTTCTCTGTCAACAGCCCTCAGTGCATCTCTCTTGCTATCTTTAGGCTGGCTTTATTGATCTCTCATTCCTATCTCTCCATCTCATTCTTTTGTGCTTATTCCTGCCTGCCACTCCATTTGCTGCAGGACACCTGTCCTGGTTCACAATGTGCAGCTCACATCAGCCCCTTTTTAACACGTTTCCCCTTCCCCAGTGAGGAGGGACACGAGGTGGGAGCTGCTGGGCAGCCTGCAGTGCCCACCCAGCTGGGAGATGAGCAGCCTGGCAGACAGAGCTGCTTTCTGTCCCAAAGAAACCCCCTTTGGCAGGGCTGGAACATCCCCTCACCTGCTCCTGGGAGGGAGTTAAATATAAACCTGGCAGCAGCCACTGGAGCTGGGGTGTTGGACCTTCTGCCCTGCAACTCCTGCTGTGACACACCTTATCTGAGGAGATTAGTCAGAGCCCTGTCCTGAAGCTGCCTCTGAATCCCAAACAGCAGCCATACCCTTGGAGATAAGGGCATCAGTGTCAGCAGCCTCAGAGCTCCCCTCTGGCTGTGGGATCACGGCAGAGCAAGGAACAAGGAAAGGCAGATGAATAGAGGGGAAAAAAACCACTGAGAAAAGGGGGAGGGTGAAGGTGTGCCCTCAGAGCTGCTCCTGTTCTGTTTTCACCTTTCATGCCTCCAGAGGTGAACTGGGGCAAGGAGAGGCCAAGAACAAAGCCCTATCACTTACCCTGGCTGGTTAACTCATTATCCCTAATGTGTGCCATGCTGTGGCAAGCAGAACAAGGTGAAGGAGAAGGATTTTCTGCCTCAGAGCAGGGAAATGAAGTCCCTCCCTACTCAGCAGACAGCCACTTTTCAGAGGGTTTAAGCTGATGGATGCCCTGACTGTCCAGACAGCTCTCCCCAGGGCCTGGCAGGGCTGAGACCCTCACAAAGGGAAACCCAGCTTTCCTGAGGATGGTTTGGAACTATAAAGCACCCTGCCCTCCACATACAGAGTGTGGAAGCACCTGGGAAACCAGCTGAGAGAGCAGTGCCCTTTCTGAATGAGGCTGAGGCCTCAGAAAATCCCAGGGAATCCCCAAATCCTGAACCCCCTGAGAGTACAACGTGGAGCAGCAACAGGGGGAACAGGCAGCTCCATGAAAATGTGGCCAAGGGAGCTGCCAAAGCTGACACCCCTCTCCGTGGGAGCAGACACACCCCAGGGCAATGGTGTCTGGAAAAGCTTAGGGGTTACTGTGGCAGGACTCTATCCCCATCACCTCCCCCTCCTGTGTGTCCCAGATAACTGGTGCACAAAGAGACAACCCAAGGGCACAAAGGCCCAGCAGGGTCATCTCTGGTGCCAGGGGGNTATTAATAAATTATTTATTCTATAATAGACATCAATCATCATTAAAAGAACTCATACACGAGAGTGGGTTTTGGGGTGCTGGTTGCCCCAATAAGGTCACTGCCTGCTGCCAAGGCCTGGGCAGGGGGCAAGGGCTGATTTTAACTCCCACATCCATTTGTAACAGTTACACTGAAGGCTTTGCCTGCAGGGTGGTGCCCATGGGGGCTCAGCACTGCAGATGTGCCCAGAGTCACAGCAGCCTCGTGCAGCAGGAACCTTGGGGCTGAGCCCCATGGCCCAGAGCAGCTCAGGGGCAGAAAAGCTGCTCTCTCCATCTCTCTGCCTGAGCCACCACACTGCCCCTGCCTGGGCAAGCCACATGCAAAGACACTGATGCAAAAACCATTTTTTGTCCTTCTGACAAAGCCACAAAAGAGAGAGATGAGGAAACAACCACTCGTGGCAGGCAGAGACTAAAGAAGATTCATGCCCCCAGTAAAAACTGTCTCCACATTGTAGTCCCAGCAATTCAAATGGAAATTGTTTTTACAGGAAAAGGGCAGTAACAGGGAGGCTGCAAGGGCCCATCCTTATTTCAGAAGTCCTGTTGGGTTCTTGGGAAGATCAGGAAAAAGGGATGGGATGCTCTGGCTCTGGATACTCCAGCACAAAACTGCAGTCCAGGGCTTCAAAACCAAGGGTTCCAATTCTTCTTATGCTCTGTGCAAGCTGGTGGCATGTGAAGGTGCAGGTTTGCAGTTCCCATGCAGGAGTTTCCCCACAGCCCTGCCTGGTGCTCTCTGATCAGCTCCTGGGCAAAAAAGCTGAGGCCAGGATGGGTGATGGTGCCTGGGCTCAATTCTGTCCTGCAGGGATGCTCCAGCCAGGCCACACAGCAGTGGGCACTCACCAGACCCTTCTTCTCGTGTCTCCCTGCCCCATCTCCAGCAGCAGCACAGGGGAGAGGAGCCAGACCTTGCCTGGCTCTGTGCAGACCCTGCTCCTCCCTCAGCAGCACACAGCTCATTACTGCACTGCTCCCACTCCAGGCACGAGGGCACCTCCAGTGCTGCCCTGGGCTGCAGGGGAACAGCTCCACAGCCTCAGGACACCAGTCTGACCTTCCCAGACACATCTCACCTCCACTGAACTGCTCCCAGCAGCTCTTCCCTCTCCTGCTGTCCCAGCTCAGCCTGTGTCAAATGTTGTCATGAGACACCTCCAGCTTTCCTGTACAGGTGGAGCTCCACTGTTGTTTCTGATTTTTGCAGTGTTTTATGTTTTTACTTTTGTAGTAAAAGTTCTCATACATTTTCAACATAGTCCTTTTTTTTGTAACTGGACTAAATTGCTTTAAACTTCTAGATTCATTCATGTTTTTCATTCCTTTCTCCTAAAGCAGAGAAAGATGATTGACTATGTCACTATCCTGTAAAATTATAGAGGTAGTAACCTCATTGACCAATCCATGATTGTCTTAAAAAAATATAAATATGAAAAAAATAAAAAAAGGCAAGCCTCTCTTTTTGGTCCTACCTGGTAGTCCCTGACTTACTCCTAAAAAGTCTACATGTTTCTTTCATATCCAACAATACAACACTCCACAGGGTGGGGAAATCCTTCCAAGACTCCCTAAAAGTGCCAGCTCTTGTCTAACCCAACTGCTGCAGCAGCCAGCAGCTGAAACTACCTAAAACCTCAGCTGTGCAGAACCAGGAGCACAGAAATCCGTGTCTTATGCCAGGAGAAAGCTGGGATGAGAACAGGAGCAGAGGAAGGAGGCACGCACACTTTCCCCTCCAGCACAGGGGCTTGCAGGGATTTCTCAGGCTGACTTGTTTGGTTGAAAAGCTGCTCCAACATGGGCCATGGCTGGTTTGTGACCCCCAGGAGACCAGGGGACAGCCTTGGGGGACAGGATGTTTTAGGGACACTCCCCAGTCCAGGCCAGGGTTTGGAGGGGGCAGCTGAGAAATGTTCTGGGCTCAGAAGACAACACGACCTGTGCTGGTGAGCAGGTAGGAAACAGCTCAGAGTGTCTGAGCTCTGCCAGCAGCACAGCCTCACCTTCCTCCTGGTGCAAGACTGAGGCTGGAGAAGGGAAAAGGAGTAACAGGCTCCATGTAAACAGGTCTGTCAGCCTGAGCTCTCCCAGGAAGCACAAGCTCTGTGTCTGACACAAAGCAATCAAGCCAAGGCCAGCTTACAGGGAACCTTTGCCTTTGCTCTGCAGAACAAAGATTTCCATAAACTGCTGGTTTGGTTGTTTTTTTTCATGAGACATTTTGTCTCAATTTGTCTTTCCCTAAAGGTCACTCTCACAGACAGACAGCAGCCCACTGGCGCCCATCAGTCAGAGGCTCTGACAAGCCAGGGGATCTGTCAGACCCCATTCTGCCTCCCAGCTACATTCAAGGTTTTACACTCAACATTTTTAATTCCCCTAATGGAGTTTTCCCTTCAAGGTTAGCACACTATCAGAAACCAGGGAGCACCAGCACAAGGCAGAAATTGGCACAGGAGAGGCCTCACAACCCATGTTACTGCCAGGGAAATGCAGGCAGCCACAGCAGGAAAGCTCAAGGTAGACATCACCCAGGTAAGGGGGCACAGAACAGCCCCAAATTTAGGAGCACACAGAGAATGGTGACACACACAGGGATCACAGCAGCTTGAAGAGGAGTCAAACTCTCTGTGTCCCAGGTGAGCAGGCAGGGGAAAGCATCAGGAGGTGGCAAAGCCAGGTCTGGAGCAGGACATGTCTCTGTGTCACCTGCTGGCTGCAGAGCTGGCAGGAGAGCCTGGTCACGGGGTGTGGGGGCCTCCTCCAGCCCTGGGAATGGTGAAGAAACCCCACAAGAAACTCATTCTGCTCCTGCCAGTCCTTCTGGAGGGCAGCATCCAGGCAGGGACTGCAGCTGGGTGACCCAGACCAAAAACCAGGCACGTGGCAGTATCAGCTCCAAGAAGAGTTGTGTCAGCACACAGCATGAAGAGTAATCATTTACACTTCCCTTTTGTTGGGGTGCTGGAAGGCAGGCATGAGCCAGCCTGCGCTCACCTAAACCCAGGTTTATTTCACTGAAAGTGTGATGGGTGACTCTGGGATCCCTCAGGACAGAGACCTGGACCTGGGGCCAGACACTGGGTAGGAGGGACAAGGGTCACCCTGTGGAGTTCAGCACAAAAAGTTGTTCACAATCATGATATAAATAAATTATTTAAAAGCTGAGGTAGGGTGAAGCCCCTAAGGCCCCAGAATGAGCTGCAGAGGCAGCTTAAGGAGCCTGAGTCTTGAAGGTGTGGGCAGAGATGATGTGGGACCCCACACTTCATGGATGGCAATGCAAACTTGTGAGCTGAGCAGAACCCCCCTCGGGATAACAGGGGCATGGCACAGGAGCTGTCCTGTGCATGTGCAGGGTAACAGGTTGAGCCAGGTCAGATGCCACATGAACTTGCAGACCAGTGAAGGGTGAGATGAGCATGAGACCTGTGAAAAATACATAAAACCTGTCCCAAGTGGATTCCAGGAGGAAGAAGGCACCCCCACAGTGAATGGCACAGTGCTCCTGGCAAAGAGCTGAGGGAGGCTGATGGCTCCTTGTCCCTCCTGCACCCCAAGGCAGCTGGGGGAGCCCAGTGCCAGGGGCACAGGGGAAAGGCTGGCTCTGACTCTCCCAGCAGCTCCAGCTGCAGCACTGCTGATGGCATTCGTTGGGTATTGATTGCACAATCAATAGGCTGTCGGTGTTAGTAGCATTTTAACTGGACTAATAACAACAACAACTGTTCATTGCATTTTGGGTTATGTTGTTAGAACTTTTAATTAGAGAAACAATAAATGTTGGGCTTGGCATAAGGGGGTGTATTTGGCTTTTGGTAGATAACACCTCCCAGCTGGGCTAACACATCTCTGTTCTGCCCTGTTCCCCAGGGGATGATGAGTTCAGGATCTCTGACTGCAAGGACAAGCTCAGCCCCACACCAACCTGGTGCAGGGTCCACCCCTGTCTCCTTCACCTCCTGCAGCCTTCCCCAGGCTGCTTCTGGGGACAGATGTGACAGGTACCACCCTGCAGACTGGCATGAGCCTGACAGCCCCCCAAATTCTGCCCCAGTGTGGGGCTGCTCAGCCCTAGCAAAGCCCCTCTGGTGTGCCCATGCCAGCTGTACCTTCTCAGTCCAGAGTGTTTTCCCACCACAAAGAGAGGACACAGAGGAGCTTGGCCAACCAGCACAGAGCTGGTTAGCCTCAGGTCCCTCATCTCAAGCAGAGACTCTGTCAGTTTCCCCCAGCAGCCCAAAGAAGCCAGGCATTTCTCCATCTCCTCTGCATGCCCTCCCTCGCAGCTCCTGTGAGCCCCTGTCCCAGGGACTGGCAGCATCTCAGGGCTTCAGGGGCCAGAAACAGCCAGTGCTCACAGCCCACCCAAGGTAACAGCTCGCCACAGCGTGCTCATTTTTAATTTGCTTATCCAAGCAATAAAGCAGAAATGAGGAATGGCAGCTAATTAAAAGTATCGATTCATGTGGCATTCAAAACCACCCGGACCAAGTCAGGGCAGGGAAGGAGGGAGGGGTGAGGAGGCTGGAGGAGCCCAGGAGGTACAGCAGGACTGCAGTGCTGCAGCCAAGTGTAGCCTTGCTCCCTGTGGTTCCTCACACGGGGAACACTTCTCTGCTCCAACAACCCTCTCCTACAAGGCACCATCCCTAAAACACTGGGTCTTGTCTTCACCAGAGCAACGTCCAAGATTCCCAGTCCCTCAGCTCCATGTGAATCCTCCTTTGACATGCCCCATGTATTTTAAAGGCTGGCTGACAGCAGGCAGACAACCACCCTGAAATGGGGGGAGCACAGCCAGGATGTGTTTCTGCAGCTCTCAAAGGTCACTGCTTGCAGAGCCCTCTGACCTTCACATCAGCAGAGCAGACACACGGGAGATGTTTGTCTTTGTGACTCAGGGACGTGCAGGACTCGCAGGGGGCCTGGGGCCAGCAAATCCAGATAGCTTCCAGCTCACCTGCTCTGCACACCACTGCACGAGATGGTTTTTAAAACCAAACCCAGTGTCTGTCACTCACATGGGGATGGGAAGGATGGGGCCATCACCAGGGGCTCGGGTGCCTCTTCGTGGACAGTTGATGGGGATGGATTCAAACTGAGAGTAGGTTTAGATCAGCTGTTGGCAAGACATTCTTTCTGTGAGGGTGGTGAGGCACTGGCACCAGAGAAGCTGTGGCTGCCCCACCCCTGGAAGTGCTCAAGTCCAGGCTGGATGGAGCTCTGAGCAACCTGGTCTAAGGGAAGGTGTCCCTGTATAGAACAGCAGGGTTGGAACAGGATAATCTTTAAGGTCCCTTCCAAGTCAGGCCATTCCATGATTCCATGAAGAGGAAGATGCTCATGACAAGACAGGAGCTGGGGTTGCCCAAGCCTGGCCAGTGTGGGTCTGTCTGGAGGGGAAGGTGGCTGCTGAATCCTCACTTCCCACAAAGATAAAAGCTTTGTATCTCAAGAGATGAGCCAAGTGAGGAGCATCCAGACAGTGCTGTGCCAGAGACAGAGCTGGGAACAGGCTCAGAAGCATCCACAGCCACGCATGAGATAAGGAGCTGTCACTCTCTTGCTCTGCATTACCCATCCCATCATGTCCCCATCCCCCTGTGCTGCACAGCTACCCACAGCTGTCCTCATGGGATCATAAAAGAGCCAGGAACTCTGACTGAAAGGTGGCTCCCTGTCCCTCTGCCCTCACACAGCACAGATGCCACCATGGCCTGGAGTATGGAGGGAGCAGAGTCCCCAAGTGCATCATCCCCATCCGAGGACTCAGAAGCACAGAGGAACCTGCAAGAAAGGACTCCTGCTCTGAACATGCTCCAAAAGCTTCTCAGAGAAGTGACAAAGAACCTTCTCATTTTAAAAACTGCCCTGGCAGCCTCCTCAGTGATGTTTGCAGCCACACCATGGGCATGGACCCTGGGGGGCTCTCCACCCTCTGCCTGGGGTGTTATCAGAGTCCCCCCGAGCTCTGGGGCACTGCAGGCATAGCCCAGGCTCCTTCTGCTCTGCTTCCTCTCCTGTTCTCCCCAGTGAGCAGCTTGCTCCACCCAAGCCATTGCAGACCATCCTGCCTTGCCCAGCACCCAGGCAGCTTTTCCCAGAGCACAGCCAGACCCAGAGAGGGCCACTGGCCACTTCACTGCCCCCCTGCCCCCACCCCACACCTCCCCTGGGGATCACAGCGCTGAAAGAGATCAAAGACCCTGCTACAACTGCAGGTAATCCATGCAGGCAAGCAGGCAGAGGGATTCACTCTCTGTGACAGACTTTATCTGGCTCCAAGGAGGATAAACCTAAAATCCTCTGCTGTATTTGCCCTCCACTCTCCAGTCCAGAAGATGTAATGTGACATGTGGCCAAGACCAAAAGGCAATGTTTGGGAACATGCAGGGCTGGGCTGGGCACCAGGGAGAGCCCCATGATGGGACAGGGAAACTTTCACCCTCAGAAGCCCAGACTGGTGGGTCAGAGGGAGAAGGGGTTTTGGGGAGCTATCCCATCATCTTCCATTCCATCCCTGGTTGAGATGGCTTCACCTCCTGCTCACCCATCACCCTGAGCTGCTGTCATGGCAACACATGCTTGGATTCAGGGAGGAACGGGTACTTCTGCTTGTTTACCCAAGAAGGAGGCAGCACTCTGGCACTTTGAACAGGAGAGAAGGAGGGGAGGGAGGCAGCAGCCAGCACGGGAGCTCACGGACAGGCTGACCTGGAGCTGCATGGTGTGCAGGGCTGCAGCCTCCTGCCACCCACCTGAGGGGTGCAGAGCTCATCCACGTGGGCTCTGCTGCTCATGGCTGGGAGATGTGCCTGTGGGGATGGTGACAGTCCCCTCATGGCTGGGAGATGTGCTCGTGGGGATGGTGACAGTTCCCTCATGGACAGGTGACGTGCTCGTGGGGATGGTGACAGTCCCCACACCACACTGGGAGCCCACATGAAGATGGGGTGATAGAGAGCTTT
Source organism: Drymodes brunneopygia (assembly GCA_013400955.1). Taxonomy (NCBI): domain Eukaryota; kingdom Metazoa; phylum Chordata; class Aves; order Passeriformes; family Petroicidae; genus Drymodes; species Drymodes brunneopygia. The sequence goes on from VZTZ01022913.1 coordinate 22,219, forward strand.
GGCTGCACAGGACAAATCTGGGACATGCTGGGTGCTCAGCACCAACCTTCCCCTCCAAAGGGGGGAGCACACCTGGGAAAGGTCCTCTGGTGCTCCCCAGGGGCTGCAAAGGGAGCACACATTGCCCAGCACCAGCAGTGCTCTGGCAGTGGCTCCTGTCAGGGGGTGCTGGCTGCCCTCTCCAGCCATTTCCCGGGAGCAGCCTCAGGACAGCACATCCAGGATCACCCCTGGACCAGGAGAACCAGTTGAGTTCCTTTGGAACCTCGCTCCTACCCGCAGGACAGGCAGGCAGTGCTTTGATTTCAGAGCTACTGAATCCAGAGGAGCCTGAGCAGGATAATTCCCCCTCCAGGAAACAGCTGCATGAGAGGCTGGTGACCTTCTACACCACCTCCACATGCCAGCCCCTGGAGAGCCTCGCTTGCAGCAGCCCTCTGCATTCAGTGCCTCACTCCTGGGATAGCAGCACCAGCAGCAGCACCAGCCCTGGCTCCCCTGGGTGCAGAGGAGGCAGGAGCTGGGGGAGGAAGAGCTGTCTAGGGAGCTCTAAAAGAGGCCCATGCTGGAGAGCTTGGACTTGCCTCCAAACTTTCCTGATTTTCAAGAGATTTGGGTCCAACCAGCCCATAGGAGAGACACAATGTGGTCAGGACAACAGAGCAAGGCTGGAGCTTGCCCCTGCACTTCTCACCTCTGGCACACAGATCTTCTCACCAGGTTGAGCCTGGTGTCCTTCCCTGGGCCAGACCCTGGGCTCAGAGCCAGACCCTCTGCAATCCCTAAATCCACTGGTCCAAACTCACACGGGCCTTGTTTGCAGCTTGCTGACCTAACTCAGATCTGGAGAATGGGCAAAGCCAGAGGGTCTCCTGTGCTGCAGCCTCCATCCCTGCTGTCCACAGCCCGAGCAGAGGTGATTTTGGGGCTCGCTCACTACCAGCAGAATGGCCTCTTCATGAACACCTCAAGAGAAATCAAAAGCAGGCAGCCAGGAGGCAGCACTTATCCCTGTTGTGTCCTGGCAGGCTCTCTCCATTTTCTCCAGCTGTGAAATGGGTACTTGCACTTCCCAGAGGTCGATGAGAGCTTTTTCTGGGTATCATCCAGTGACGATCGTGTCATTCCTGGAAGCGATGCTGGCAGGGGAGGGGAACCCAGTGTGACACAATGCAGTCATGGCTGATTCACCTGAGCATCCCAGTCCTTTTCCTGCAGCTCTGGTACAGGCAGGCCAGCTCTGGAGGTGCATCCTTTGATAGCAGAAAACATCTGCTGCAGATGTCAGGGGGCTTCCCTGCTATGATGGGTGGCTGCCTGCTGAAGTACACATTTCCCCCTGACATGACCTCTCCCAAAGTCAATATGTTTGCTCCATATTTGATGTCTCCCATCCCCAACACACAGCTGAGAAATCCCCCTGTACCACAGAAGCTATTTTGGAGAGAGATAAAAGAAAGAAATTATTAATAATATATGGACAAGGCAGCTCAATACATTGGGCACGTCTCTGCAGGGTGCTGAGCAGACCCTTGCAGTGGGGTTTTCCTCCTGGATGCCTCTGGCAGCCCTCTGCTCCCCATCTCCAGGAGAGCCTTAGGGAAACCACCTGTAAAATGGGCAGCAGCCAAAGCTGGATCTGCCGAGCCCCGTGTCCGCTCTGCCGGGAATTTCGGCAGCCTGCAAGTGCAGCTGTGCCATTGTGTGCTTCCCTCCAACATCTGCCCGTCCTGCTCACTGAAAAAAATCATGGAGCTGCTGCTAATTTCATTAGCAGGCCCGTCAAGCGGTTCATCAATCCATGATTTCCTGGCTTGCCGCCTTGAGGAAACAAGCGGGATCTGCTCTGAATTCACAAAACCATCCCCTGGAGTCCTTTGTCTGAAGGCTTAAAATTTCCCCAGTGCATTTTTATCGCGGATTAAAACTGGGGGAGGGAGGGGGCTTGATTGGTTTTTCTCCCCATCCCCGGGAGTGAGGCAGACCTCCCTGCGCTGCCAGCAGCTCCCGACCCGCGGCAGGAGCTGCCCTGAGCGGGGCCGGGGCGCAGCTGCGGAGCGGCCAGGGGTGGAAGGGACAGCGGGAAACACCGTGGTGGCCTTGCCAAAGGCTCGGCTCTCCGCGCCGACGGGCTGCGAGCCCGCACCGAGGGCCCCGCATGCAGGGTGCCACCCGCCCGCACGGAGGGTCCCGCACAAGGGGGTGTCCCCGCAGTAAGGAGGGTCCCGCACAGAGGGTCTCGCACTCAGGGTCGCCCCGCCCGCACGAAGGGTCCCGCACAGAGGGTACCCCGCAATAAGGAGGGTCCCGCGCAGACGGTCCCCTCGCCCGCACGGACCGTCCCGCCCGCAAAGACGGTCCCGCCTGGATGATCCCCCTGCCCGCAAGGAGCGTCCCCGCCCGTTAGGAGAGTCCTGCACAGGGAGTCCCCCCCCTCATAGAGGGGCCCCTCGCCCACCCGTAGGATGTCGCACAGGGGGTCCCACCACGCACTGAGGGTCCCCTCGCCCGCCCTAAGGATGTCGCACAGGGGGTCCCCTCGCCCGAACAGAGCGTCTCACCCGCAAAGACGGTCCCGCCTGGATGTTCCCTCTGCCCGCAAACAGGGTCCTGCACGGAGAGTCTCCCCCGATCACAGAGCGTCCCCTCGTCCGCCCGGGGACCCCCCTGTGGGATCCCCTCTCCCACCCGGAGGATGTCGCACTGAGGGTCCTCGGCCCACTCGGAGGATGTCACACTGAGGGTCCCCTCTCCCGCCCGT
>VZTZ01022913.1:25019-56418 GCA_013400955.1 Drymodes brunneopygia
GATGGAACGGGCAGTGCGGGAGGGAACGGGCAGTGCGGGAGGGAACGGGCGGTGTGGGAGGGAACGGGAGGTGCAGAATGGAACGGGCGGTGCGGGAGGGAACGGGCGGCGCGGGGAGAACGGGCGGTGAGGGATGGAATGGACGGTGCAGGAGGGAACGGGCGGTGCGGGGGAGAGCAGGCGGAGCAGGGAATGGGCAGTGCAGGAGCAATGGGATCTGCAAAGAGCCATCTTCAAATCCAGGATCGATGCTCCCAGGAAAGGGGGAATCTGGGAGCCGGGGCTCGTGGCATTTTAAGGAGTAGCAGAACTGCAACCACGCCGACTTCAGCCAAGAGCATCTTGATCATAAAAGGGAAAAAACTCAAACCCAGAAAATCTACAATTTAATTCAGAGATGATGAAAAAACTTACTGTTACCCCAAATTCTAATTTTGGTAATGTAACCGTTCCTACCCCCACAATCCCAAAAAGCAAGGATATTCTTTTTAAATGGAAAATGTTCATATGAAATGCAGAGAGGCAGTTTTAGACTGGAGGGAAAGAAAGAACAAAAGAAATACCCTCAGTTTTTCACTATGAACCCTTCAGGGTTGATATTGCCCCATGTGTCCTTCCATGATTTTAGCCAAACCCTTGGTTCAATTTGACCCAGAGCATGAATTCCCTACTCCACCAAATACTCTCCTGCTTGGAAACCAGCACAAGCCCACCCCACAGGCACAGAACAAAGAAATGAGGTGTCATCCTCCAGTCCCAGCACCTGCCGTGTACCCTGAGGCATGGGTGACACTGCTGCTGGCACTGCTGCTGCTGCTGCTCGCAGGGGTTTGGGGGCTGTTCCTGCACTGTCCCCTCCCCATCAAGCTGCTCACACCATGGAGCCCCCAGGGCTGCAGCAGAGCCCGGCAGAGCTTTGCTGGCACTCGCAGTGCTGCCACGTTTCCACCCTCACACGTGTCCCCACGGCTCTGCCACTCATCTCTCCTCCAGAAGGCAGGCGCCTTTGCAGCCTGCAGAGCCCCAAAACTCCCACTGAGTACAAGAAAACCCCCTGCCTAAGAAAATAAATGTGTTCTGCTCTCTCTCTGAGCTACCCACAGCAAAGCAAATATGGGCACAGTTGGCTCCCACCAAGGCTTTGTTCCTTAAAAACATGTCATTTCAGTCAGACCCCTCCTAGCACATCTGGCTGTTGTTAGATAGAGGAGAGAGANATACCCTCAGTTTTTCACTATGAACCCTTCAGGGTTGATATTGCCCCATGTGTCCTTCCATGATTTTAGCCAAACCCTTGGTTCAATTTGACCCAGAGCATGAATTCCCTTCTCCACTCTCCTGCTTGGAAACCAGCCCAAGCCCACCCCACAGGCACAGAACAAAGAAATGAGGTGTCATCCTCCAGTCCCAGCACCTGCCGTGTACCCTGAGGCATGGGTGACACTGCTGCTGGCACTGCTGCTGCTGCTGCTCGCAGGGGTTTGGGGGCTGTTCCTGCACTGTCCCCTCCCCATCAAGCTGCTCACACCATGGAGCCCCCAGGGCTGCAGCAGAGCCCGGCAGAGCTTTGCTGGCACTCGCAGTGCTGCCACGTTTCCACCCTCACACGTGTCCCCACGGCTCTGCCACTCATCTCTCCTCCAGAAGGCAGGCGCCTTTGCAGCCTGCAGAGCCCCAAAACTCCCACTGAGTACAAGAAAACCCCCTGCCTAAGAAAATAAATGTGTTCTGCTCTCTCTCTGAGCTACCCACAGCAAAGCAAATATGGGCACAGTTGGCTCCCACCATGGCTTTGTTCCTTAAAAACATGTCATTTCAGTCAGACCCCTCCTAGCACATCTGGCTGTTGTTAGATAGAGGAGAGAGATGCTCTCTGTCTGACTCCTGCTTGTAGCACTGCGCCTTGGAATTGCACTTGTCACCCCAGACATCCACAGCCCCAGTGGGAATCACACAGCTTCCACAGCGGGCGGGCTTGGGAACGCTGTCCCCAGGGAGGTGCAGTGCTCAGGGCACCAAACCACCTGCACCAGGTGCCCTCCTGAGCAGGAGAGAGAAACGGGCAGGGGCTGCAGGCCCTGCCAGTTCAGTGCCCAGCCTCAGCCAGGGTGGTGACCAGGGCAGTGACAGTGACCCAGACAAGCCTCTCCATTGGCAGATGTCAGTTTGGCCTGTCTTAGCTGAGTCTGGGGATCTTGTGGGGAAAGAGTCTCTGGTGCAGGCTGGGCAATGTTTGCAGACACTCACTGGGGACTGATTAACAGAAGTCAGTTATTAAGGCTGAACCAAAAGGCAATGGTAAAAGGGATAGGTCAGAGGAAGAGCCAGGACAATCCCCTGATTTGGAGCCACCTCAGGAGCTGCCATCAAGGCAGTTCCAGCAGCAGTGCCAAGGACCTGAGAGAAGCCCCTGGCAAGGTAGCCACAGGGTCTGCCTTGTGAAACAGCAAACACTGCCTCAGCACAGGGTCAGGCATCATCCAGCTGACTCTGTTCCCCCTCACTGCTTCCCAGCAGGTGAAGCTTTCTCCTCATCCTCAAACAGACTGTCTGAGCTATCAGAGAAGAAATCCTCCAGTTCCTCCTGCCTCATCTTGGCCTCCAGGGCAGTGATGCGCTGCTTGAGCTTCATCTGGGCATCGTTGTACTCAGTCAGAAGCCGGCCAAAGTGGGCGTGCAGCGTGTCCAGGCTCGAGGCCACCCTGTCCAGTCTCTCCTCCATGCTCTTCCCCTCTGTGCTTTCCTCTGCAGCTGACTCATCCAGCAACCCTTCCTTGATTAGGATCTCCCGGCCACGCTCCTCCAAGATCCTTTTGGCATCAGGATACTCCGTGACTGCTTCCATGAGATCTTCCTTTGACAGGCAGAAGAGATCAGAGTAGCCCAAGCTGCGGATGTTGGCTGTGCGCCTGTTGCCCATTTTGCTCCCTTTGATGTTGAGGATGCTGATCTCACCAAAGCAGCTCCCTGCAGTGAGCAGAGCATACTGTGTCACCCCATCATCCGCCACCACGGCCAGCTGGCCCTCCTTGATGATGTACATCTCCTTGCCAATGTCCCCTTTCCGGCACACATAATCCCCTGGGCTGAACACCTGAGGGCGAAGCTTCAGCACCAGCTCCACCAGCAGCCCCGCCTCGCAGTTCTGGAAAATCCTCACCTTCTTCAGTGTCTCCAGGTGAACGTTGATGGCAATCTCTGCCCTTAACTTATCAGGGAGGTTCTTGAGGACCTCCCGTTCGTCCACTGCCTTCTGGTTGGTCCACAGGTAGTCGAACCACTTGATGACTTTGGTTTCCAGGTCTTTGCTCACCTTGCGGAACTGCATGTAGTGTTTGATGGCGTCGATCTTGGCCTGGAACTCTGCCCTGGTGGCGTTCATGTTGGATATCATGGAGCCCACGTTGCCCACGATGGTGGCGAAGATGAGGACGCCGATGAGGAAATCGAAGATCACAAAGAGGTACTCTTCATCCCTCACAGGGGGAGGGGTCTCCCCGATGGTGGTCAGAGTCAGCGTGGACCAGTAAAGGCAGTAGACGTACTCGCGGGTCAGATGCCCGTACTCGGGGTCTGTGACATTGGGATAGACCCAGCTGTCCTCCCCAAAGCCAATGGCCTTGGAGATGGCATAATAAATGCAGGCATTCCAGTGGATGATGACCAGGATGTACAGGACCAAGTTGCTGATGCGGAAGACGTTGGGGTGGCTGGTTCTGGTCTCGGTCCTGTCGAAGAACTCAAACATGCGGGAGAAGCGCAGCAGCCTGTTGAAACGCAGCTCGGGGCAGTGCAGTCCCACCCCAAAATAGGCCAGGTCTGTGGGCAGGATGGACAGAACATCCAGCTTGAACTGCAGCGTGTGCATGTAGTTATCCCGTAGCTTCTTCAGGTCCTTAACCAGGAGGCCCTGTTCCAAGAATCCTAAAGAGAAGCAAATCACAGGATTATCTTGGTTAATGTTTGGCTTTTCTGCAGGTTTTGTCAGCACCTGAGCAATAGTCTATGGTATGCCATGGATTTGTGGGCATAAATACAGAGCACACCCAAATATTACCAGTTCCTGCTCTACTCAGTCTGTTTTCACTCAAGGCCTTCATCTGGCAAAAGCCAGCCAAAGATATAACTCAGGGGTTTAGTCTGTTGCCACAAAGAAACAGGGACACAAAGGTTTCCATCCTCCAGATCATGAATTATTGCAGCTCTGACAGAAAACGTACAGCCAAGTGCTGCCTTCCGAGAACATTAAATTCTACCATTTTTCCATGCAGATAATTCATTAGCTGAACTGATGCAAAATCAGAGATACAGACCTTCAACTATGCCCGAATACTAATAGTAATGCAGGTAATTTTGTACAATTATTCAAAGGTGAAGTTGAAAGCTGGGATGATTAATCTTTCATACTGAAACTTGCTCCATTTCTCAGATCCTCTAATTAGATTCTTTCTCTAGAGACTGCTTCGTGCTAGTGAACGCCAAGGTAGACAAAACCCTCCTTCTAATGGAACTGTGAATTAGGCCTGTCCCTTGCAGCTCAGCTGCACTCTTAAGGGATTAAAGGAAAGCCAGGATGCTGCTCCTGCTCACCTGTGTGCAGGCGGATCACTGTGTCCCCGAGGTAGAGAGCATCTGAGATGTAATCTAACACCAGCCACAGCACAAAATAGGTCTTTTGCAGGTCAGTGAAGCAAGCCCTGGAGGAAGGTCATCAAACAGGGTGTGAGACCACAAACCCCCACATCTTCCCTAACTATTACAGCTGAATACAGGCTGATCCTGAGGCACTCGACTCAGCAATAGTTTCCCCTCTGGGCACTCCTCTTCTAGGAATTAAAACTCCCCGCTCTGAAAAATCTGGCCTCCCTTGATGTGGGTAAAGGAATGTCCTGAAACCACCTCTGAAATGACCCTGAAACCATGGTCCTTTCCAGCTGGGCCAGAGGATGGGTGCTCTGCCTTTGCACCATAAAACTCTGTGACAGTGGAGGTCCCTTTCCTCTTGGTGCCCACCAGCCCCAGCAACATCAGTGTCAGATTGATCCTGGTTGAACCACAACAGCCAGGAGGGGCAGAGGAGGCAGGGACCCCACAACAGCCAGGTGATCAGGAGGGGCAGGGGAGGCAGGGACCCTACAAGCTCCCAGCTCACCTGGCCACAAGCAAACACCAGTTGTAGAGGACAGGAACTGCAATCACAGCCAGCCAGTGGTAATACCAGTCCCCTGCAGGGTCCACCACAAAGAACAGCCATTTCCTCCTGGAAGCAGAGGGAGGAGCCAGAGCTGGCTGTTTTTTCCACTCTTGTAGGTGGAAAACAGAGTTGGAAGGAACCATCTGAGCCACATCCTCCAGCTCTTGCCCTGCACTGCCTCGAACAGAGCTGCAGCCTGGGTGCCAGTCTGTAAGCCAAAACCAATCCCAGCAGTGCTGAATCCCAGCTCTAAGTTCCTTTATCCCTAAAACTGAGCTGAGAATGCAGCAGAAGAGGAAACTGAGGGATGGCAAGGCAAAGCAGGTGACCCTGATGGCTCAGCACCCCAGTGGCAGAGCCAGGAGCAGACGTGTGGAAGAGGGGGATCAGGAAGGTTCCCATGGTGTGACATGACATTGCTTCTCCCAGATGAGGCAGGGAGCAGTGCCAGGCAGATCTGAAGAGAAGATTAATTGGAGCAGGAAGGAAAGTGTGCTGCAGATCAGTGGCAGCACCAGGAGGGGCTGCCTGAGCCCCAGAGCAGTGTCCCCGGGGGCAGCTGGCATGGCAGGGCTGTCACCACTGTGCCTCCTGCAGTCTGCACAGCCCCTTTGAACTGCTCCCAAGTGTTTGATCCTGCTCGGCTTGGGACTCTGAGATAAGAAGTGTTTGCTCCACTTGCCAGATTCACTGGAGAAGCTGGGGAAGAGAAACTCTGTGCCTAGGCTGATAGGTTGAGCTGCTGCAGCCTGCTGGGGCAAAACACCCTCTCCCCCTCCCTCCTTCCCTTCCTCACAGCTTTTGAACACACAGAAAACTCCCTCCAGGGATAGGAAAACAAACAACCCACTTGCCAACAGATTCCCCATGCCCACCCCATTACCTCTGGCAGCTCCAAAGGCAGAACCCCTGCCTGGAAGTCTCCTTTGCCTGGAGCACAGGCAGTGCCCAGAGTGTGGGGATGGCACTCAGCACACAGCCAGCCCCAGACCCTCATGTTCACCCTGTGTGCACCCACAGACGAGTGGTGGTCCAGCCTCCCCGTTGAAAGGGCTTATTTTTAACCAGAAAGTGCAACTTGAACATTTGCTTTTTGAGAAAGGGACTCTGCTCCCTAGAGCACTGCCACAGGGAAGCTCTGACTCATCTGCAGCTGGAGCACGCACAAGCACCAATAACCTCAATAAAGGTTGATGTTAATGATGTTGGTAATTTCAGCTTTCAGTCACCAGGGCTGCCAGGACAGGTGGCCAGAGTCACTGACATGACACTGACAGGGCTGGAAAAGCAGGGCTCTGGATTAAACCAGGGCTTTGGGTTAACCCAGGAAGGGGGAATAATCATCTGCCTCTTCCCAAAGGCTTTGCACTCAGGCCTGGAGCCTGCCACAGCCATGAGCAGCAGCTCACACGTGGGATTACCAGACTTGGGACTCTCACCTATTAAACTGAGGACCTAGGAAACCCCAGAAGTTCCCACTGTACCCCCAGAACCCACTGGCACTGAGCAGCCCTGTCACAACACACTTCAGCTCCTTCTAGCCATGAACAGGCTCCCCTTAGCCTCACAGGACAGAACAGATTTTTATTCCATTACTAATAAAGACCCAGGTACAAGTCTCAAATTATTTTTTTCCTACAGAAAACAATTATTTCTTGGTGTTTTAATTACCATGTGTAATGGTAGGGTCCAGAGCAGTCTGTGAGCTTTGCCCTCTAATTAGCCAGCAGAAGAAAAGCCAGGTTATTGCTTCTCACCAGGAGTGTGAGCTGAGGAGATGAAAGGGCTGGATTTGAAAGAGCCTTTTCAGAAAGCTGCTCTTTGTGGGGGACACAGGCAGCAAACACACTCCCTTCATCCTGCAGACAATGATGGAGACTGGGAAATCCCACATGGGTGGGATGCAGAGGTTGCTGGGGGGAGTTTTGCATCCCTTGCTTTGTGTCCAGCCCCTCAGATGCACAAGCTGCAGGTGGATCTCACAACAGAGCCAGGGCTGGCTCCAAACACAACCCTAGTGTGGGACTGGTGTGAAACTGGGGTGTTTCCCAGCAGGGCATGGACCAGGAGAGAGAACACCCCATGGCTGAGGGACAGGCCAGGTCCTTTCCACGGGGACAGACCACCAGGTCCTGTGTGCCAGCAAAACAGCCCAGCAGAGCCAGGCTGGCTGCCAGGACAGGGGCTGGAGAGAGCAGGAGGGACCCTTCCCACACCCCACCCACCTCCTTCCTTCCCATCCCCATCAGCCATCCCCCCCGAGCTCCATGCACAGCTGATCCCCAGCCAAGGACTGCTGGCACCACAGGAAAGGGATCCTACTTTTTGTGTGACTTCTCAGCCTCCTCATCCTCGAGTTCATGGCCAGCACCTGCAGCCACTGCCAGGAGCTCAGGGCCCTGGAAACGCTGCAGGAAGGGGTCTGGCCTCTGCTGCTCCTCCTGCAGGCTCTTGTTGGCCCAGTCCCTGAGCAGCAGCACCAGCCGGGCGATCCTGGTTGGGGAGAGAGGCAGGCTCAGGAGCTGGCAGCAGAGCAAGGACAAAGCAAAAGCTTCAGAGTCATCAGAGGAGCTAAAGCTGAGAAAAAAACTCTCGCAGCTCCCTCTCAAGCACTAGAATTTCTTTTTTTACTCCTCGTAGTGATGATGTGGGACCAAAAATATACAAGTGAGACCACCCTGGTAAAGTTCCACAAGTTCTCCCGCAGTCCTGGTGTCATTCCCACAGGAATATGAGGAATCTGTGGGTGACTGAGGCAGAGGGAGGCTGCCTGCAGGGAAAGGAGCCCCTGAGCCCTCCTGGAGCCCCAGAGGGGGTGAAGGCATCCCCTCCACAGCCCTCTCCACAGGCACTGGGGCACAAAGAGCAGCATTTACAGGTGCTTATCCCTGCATCCCATGAATTCCATACTGCAGGTGGGGATCCTGACCCCACAGAAGGCCCCAGTGTCCAGGCCAGGCACAGAAGTGGCACACACAGGTACCTGGCCAAGGCTCCCTGGCCTTGGAAAGCATGGTCAGCTCTCTGCTCCCCCCCATCCAGGCTGGCTCCTCTCTGCAGCTCTGAGGAGGAGTCATCCTGGGTCGAGCAGGTCCTGCAGTGGGGAAAAGGGGGATCACATCCACTCTGTGCCACCATGGCAGTGCCACAGCCAGGAGAACTGGAGGAAGCTGGCAGCAGAGGTTGGGCATCACAGCCCTGCCCACGCCAGGCCTCCCCTCCCCTGCCCCACCACAGCCTCCCTTCAGCCAAAGCAGGGACCATCCCGACCTACTGGTGCTGAGCCGTGTCCCCTCCGTGTCCCCCTGGGGCTGGGGAGGGCAGGGCTGGTGCCTGGCAGGGGAGCTGTGCAGACCATTGCTCTTGGCTGGCATCCTCAGGCACAGCCCCTACCCCAGGGACCTGCAAAGAGCACAAAACAGCCACAAGAAAACACCTGCAGGACACATGAGATGGTTTGAGCACAGAAATCCAGCACAGAATGGGAAGAGAGGGTCAAACACCACCCCGTGTTCCCCACCCCAGTCGTGGCTGGTGCTGCAGGAGGAGTCCTGCAGGGATTTTGTTCTCTCCAAGGGATCCCACAGCTGCCTGGGGCCATGGAACATGCTCTCCTCATTGTTCAAGCTTCTCACCCATTGCAGAGGAACACATCTTTTCCCCTCTCTTCCCTGGCTTTCCCTACCTCTCCCTTGCCTTTCCTACTCCCATTGCCTTTGGGTGCTTGGCCTTGCCTGCCCCTCCATTCCCATTCCTTGCTTTGCCTTTTGTACTCCTCCATTTCCCTGCCCTGCCTGCCCCTCCCTTGCCATTCCCAGTCCAATCCCTTCTTTACTTTTCTTGCCTTCCCCTCCCTTGCCTTGCCTGCCTCCTCTGCCTCGCTTTGGATTTCCTTGCCTGGCCTTTCTGTACCTTGCCTTGTCTTACCTTGCCTTTTCTACCCTCCCTTGTCTTGCTTTTCCTTTCCTTTCCTTTCCTTTCCTTTCCTTTCCTTTCCTTTCCTTTCCTTTCCTTTTCCTTTCCTTTCCTTCCCCTTGCCCTGCCTGCCCCTCCTGTCCTCCCCTCGCTGTGGCCGCGGTGCCACTGCCGAGAAGCCACCAGCGTCCACTCACGAGCGCGGTGTCCCCCGCAGCCTTGGGCGCTGTGCTGCTGCCTCAGCGGGGCTGGCAGGGCTGGCCGGGGAGCATCCCTGCCCCGGGAGCCTCCGGAGCTTTGAAAAACACCAAGCGGAGGTGGTGGCAGGGCAGCAGCCCGGCGGTGGCGGCGGGGACAGTGCACACGCCCTGTCACCGCCCCGCACGCCCGTCCCCTGAGCATCCTCGATGCCCTGAGCAGCACGGAGCGCTCCGGAGGAGCTGACAGCAGCCAGCGGCGTCTGGGGACGAAAGGGGAGGAGGGAAATGTGCTGCTCGGGGATGCTCCATTTCCCTATGCACGTGTTCCCTTCTCCCCCCACACCTGTCACCTCCTCGGGGGCTGGAGGGACCCCAAAAAACTCCAGGACAGTGCCCAGCTGGAGATCACAGCCATCCTCAGCAGCTCTGTGTCCATCTGAGTCCCCTCGGTGAAGGGTCACTGTCCACCCAGGGACAGGGACAGGCCCAGCCAGCACCCCCAGGTGGGCTCAGGTCCTGCCCCACCAGGGGATGCACCTGGATTGCTCCCCAGGCTTCTGCTCCCACTGCCCTCCCAGCCCCCTGCCCTGGGGAAAAACAAACACGGGGATTATTTCCCTTATGTGGCCCTGAGGCTGGGCCACAGCTACTGCTAGGATGGAAAACTGGAAAAAGTAAACACATTTTAACACCTTCACATCCACTTACCTCTTCTCATGCTGGCAGAGCAGAGGACTACAAGTGCTGCTCACCATCAAAGAGAGCTGCAGAGCTTGAAGGTGATCGTGAAATGCACCTTTCACTAATTTCTGCCCTCATTTTGCTCAGGAAGTCATTCTAACACCCAGTTAGCAAAAAATCTGCATCCCCAAGGCAATAAGGGTCAGTTTTTACCCTCTCCCTCCAGGATGTAACCATTTGCAGTGGCTGAGGTTTTTATCCACCCCTGATGGGCACATGGAGTCCTGCACCTTGTGTAGGGCTGATCTGAAAGCAGAGTCTCTTTCATCTTTGCTATCAAAGGTTTACCTTTTACTTTCCCCTTCAAAGCCTTAAATCCCCCTTGTTCTGATCTCACTGAGCACCCAGGCAGCAGGGAATCCAAAGGAAGAAACAGAATTTCTCAGCCTTGGCTGGGGCTGTGGCTCCTGGGTGAGCCCCCAGCAGCACAGGATGTCACCCTGCTCTCGTCCCCACATCCCAGACTGCAGGTGACAGCTCACCAGCAGCACTGGCAGCAGCCTGTCCCCCTTGCAGCTCTCCTTTTGCTCCCTGCCTGCAGCTGCCTCCAAAAGGAACCCGGGAGCTGCAGGAGCTGCTCCCTCGGAGCTCCCTCGAGCACAGGACACTTTATTTGCTGTGCACGTTGTTGTGGCAGTGGCCCTTGGGGACACCCAGCCCTGCCACGTGTGCTGCCCTGGGACAAAGCAGCCAGCAGGAGGAGGCAAGGAGGAGAAAAAGGAAATAAAAGCATCACACTCCAATAGGGAAAGCATTCACCAGAAGCTCTTTCCTCCACATCCCCCCTCAGCCAGGGCAGTTGGGGCTGAGCCATCCACGAGCAGGTCACAGCCAAGGGAATAAACCTTACCTGTTCCCACCTGCTGGGACATCAGAATCAGACTCCACAGAAAATAAACATGTCCAGAACACACAGAGTTTATTAAAATATGCATTTTGTGGTCAGTGTTTCCAGATTTACACCAGAATTTATGCCTTACATAGAAGTCATATTGTATCTTCCACAACCTGGCAGTAATCAGCCCATGAGAACACATCCAGTTTGACCACCTCTCCTCCAAACATCTTCAAGCCACACTTTGAAGATGCTGTGCCCTCCAAAAGTCATCCCTTCTCACCCTAAAATACAGCTTAAAATAAACCCCAAACACAAGCTTCCTCCGAAATACATTAACACCTCCCAGAGGAGAGAAACCAGACAACTCACCTCATTTCCTGGCACCACTCACACCCCCTCACACACAACAGTGAGGTCCTCTGGTGACCCTGACCACACCCCTGAGCCACAAGCCACAGGAGCCACCTGTCCTGCACATCCCCCCTGCCCCAGCACAGCACACCCAGCCCAGCTCCCCATCCTGGCCCTTGTCTGCCATAAACCCCAGTGCTCTCCTCAGCTCAGCAACCAGTCCCAGGTTCAGACCTGCAATTACTCTGGGACAGTTATTAATTAGTCACTGTCCAGCTGCCAGATTTACAGTCACGGACGCTTGACGTGGTGTCAAGCAGAAAACACCCGAGCACTGATGTCTGTAAATAAGCTGTGGGGACATCTGGGTGACATGGAAATCCAGCTATAATTAGGTAGAAGTGGCACAGAGAGGTCCTGTTAAGCCTTGCCAAAACCTGCCCCCAGGGCCTGCAGGCACAACTCCAGCAGATGTGCTGCATGAACCACCAAAAACATCTCAAAGTCACCTCAGAATCAAGTGTTACTGAACTCTAGAGAAGGAAACAAATGGAAAAGCTGTTGAACTGAGCTTGTTTACAGCTAAAGAGCATCTGGGTAAGGAATCTCCCTCACCCATGTTACAGCTGGGAGCTGTAACAAATACCTATTTTCCCTGACCTGTTCAGTGCTATCACTGTTGATATGAGGTTTATAATCCAGTCAGTCACCATGGAGAGGTTTCCCATGTAAATCTCTCTGGGAAAGAACCAAGCCCCTGGATAAGCCCAGATGCCAGCAAGGCTTTTACAGTATCTTAGGTTACAATAGTGTGTATTCTGTCACCATCCCCATGGGCTGTTTGGGGCCAGGTGGGGCAGTGTTCCTCAGCCATCCTCGATGGCCCCAGAGTGGGACTCCGGATGGGCCAGCTGGTGGAGCAGGGCCAAGTGAAGTGCCTGGAATCTTTTCTGTTGATGGGCCATTGGCAGGGAGGGTCTCACGAAGTCCTCTCTGTTAATGGGCCATTGAGCTCCACTGATGGATTGCACCATTCCCATTGTGAGATGCCCCGCCCAGGGGGGGGAACCAAGCATCCCCATTCTGATTATAATTTAAACCCTGAACAGCACAGAGCAGCTTCTTCACCGGACCTTCAGAAAACTGCTTCAACAGAGCCACATCTATCCCTGGACTGCTACCAACACCCTGACCAACAGGGTGTCAGGTTGTATCTGTATCTGTTAACTCCATCAGCGTCTTTGTACCAATTGCATGTATTTTAATTTTCCTATTAAATTGTAGTTCTGACTTTGAGCGTCTCACTAATTTGCTTTCAAACCACAACATACAGTCAACTTTGGATCCGAACATCTGCAAACCTGCTGTGGCTGCAGGGGTGGGAGCTCCTGGCCCCTCCAGCTCCACTCCTGAAGAGGGGCTGTGGCACAGGAGACCTGGCAGTGTTACCTCCAGCAAACAGCAGCTGCACAAGGAAGAAAAGAAAACCCACGAGAAGTATAGAAACACTCACTCTACAGAAGATGAGGAGCAGACCACAGCAGTCAGCTGAGAACTTCTATGGGGTCAGAGTCGAGTTCTCCAAGGTGGGATGTGGCCAGGCCCACCACAGGCTGTGACTGTAACAGGACCCCACATCCACAAACACCCAACACCTTGGGCTGGCATCTCCTCTGGCAGCCTGAGGGCAACTGCACAGAGCAAACACCTCCTGTGCCAGCCACCAAGCTCTTAGGAGACCTCAGCTGTTCCCAGCAGCTTCTCACACCTTCACTGTCACCAAGGCCTGAAGGACACAGATTCTTGAGGGCCCACAGTGCAAAAAGCAGTCCTGGTCAAGAGAAGAGTTTCCCTGCTGGCAAGTACAGAGAAATGCTCCTCTCCCTGCCCTCACCCACCCTGCCAGGGCCAGCAGGGGAAGCTGGGCACGGGCTGTCATCTTCTCAGCCAGAGCCAGGTGTTGATGAGGCAGGCAGAGATCATCACGGAGTACATCAGGGCCTCCTTCTGCCTCCAGGCGTGGCACTGCTCCTCCAGCACACGCAGCCTCCCCGAGATCCTGGCCAGCTGCAAGGGAAGCAGCGGGGCACGGTCAGCACCTCAGGTCATGGGACAGCACGGGATGGAAGGAGGGGAGCTGCTGCCTCCTTCAGGGCCCCCTTTTCTAAAGCTGCAACTACCTTTGTGTGGGAGGATTGGCAGCAGCACCTCAGCTCTGCAGCAGAGCCTCAGGAAAAGGTTCTTCCCATCAAGGAGCATCTGAGCCCCTCACTGCCTCAGAGGGGTCTGGCTGTGTCCTGCAGCCCTTCAGCCCCTCGGGGTAGGAGCTCCACGGATCAACACACATGTAAGTTCTCTCCTGCTTCTCCTTAAGGTGCCTGTCAGCACCAGCCCATCAGGGCTGAGCATCTGCCCCCTGGAGCCTCCTCACCCATCTCACCTGCCTCCTCACCCATCTCACCTGCCTCCTCATCGCTGCCACCTCCGTCACCCCGGCCTCCTCCAAGGCACCCTCTGCAGCTGGGATGGGCTCCTGGGAGCTGGGGAAGGAAAGCAGAGATGCAGGTGGGCCAGCACAGCTCGTGGGCTGCAGCTGACTCCCCACAAACACAGGGAGCTGAGCCATGCAGGCACAGGGCTGCACCAGGGGGGAGCAAACAGCCCCTGCACAGCATCCACTCATCTCCCCTTAACCCCATCATGCACATCTGCACCCACAGCATGCACCCAGAGTGATCAGCACAAACAGACAGCACATGCCAAGACAGGCAACAAGAAACACATGCTTGTACTTCTTTAGTGGTGCAACAGAAAACAGATCTACTAAGCATCCATTCTCTGCAGTCCCAGGAATTCACTGAGAGCTGGATAAACCATCCTTAGAGCCAGTCAGCTAATCAGGGAGCACAGGAGCAATGCAGAAATGGAGGGCTGATCCCATTTACATCAGTGGGTGAGGGAGCTGCATCAGCTGGAGGGAGCTATCACTTTTTGCTCTTGTAGCAAATTTTACCTGCAATTTGAAACATAAACAAGCAACCCAAATGTCCATCACCTTCTTCCCTCCCTGGAAACTCAGGGGCCCCCACTGGGATGAGCTGCTGCACTGGCAGAGGCAGCACAGAGCAGTGATCTCCAGGGCAGTCCCTGGAGGCACAGCCTCACTGCAGGGACCACAGCACCGAGCCACAAAATAAAGCAGATCCACAGTGAGAAAAAATAAAAACACATGTCATTGTAGGCTAGCCCAAAATCAGCTTTTCTCTAACCAAAACTCCCCTGTGCACACCATTAACTCACACAGGCACTCACTGATCCTGGAGGGTTTAACAAGCACCCAACCCCACTCCTTGGAGAGCCTGGGGAGGAGAGGGTGTTTATCCCTGTTTGCAACATGAGGCTGATCTCGCTGCAGACAAGCCAGAAGAGCATGTGGAGATTCCCTGAATCTCTGTCTGAAACTCCATTTGTGAGATAATACCTCCACAAAACGTAGCTGCAGTGTAAAATGACAGTCACAACAGAAAGAAAATGCAATTCTCCCCAGTAGAAAAACCATGAAAAAAGGACACATCCTGCAGCTTTTGACTCAAAATCCCATCTGATGCAGGTGAACACCCTTTAGAGACTTGAAATTACCTTCTGATGACTCATACCCTTCAAGAGGTCACTGTCAGCAGATATTCCAGTCTCCACATAAAGTCTGAGACCAGACTTCACTAAAATTTCAGGACAAACAAGTCAGCACAGTCGTTTTGTTTATTTTATTGTTGCACAGGGGTACAAAGCTGTCATACTGAAGGGATGTCTGCATCTGAAAGGATGCAAAGTACTAAGAAGAGGTGTTTGAGGGTGGCTGGTTTCAAAGGGACATCAAGACCTGGGCACAGGCCCTGGAGTCATCCCCACTGCATTACAGCAGCTCTGCAGGCTACCACGGCCTCAATGCCCTCCACTGCTGGAGGCAGGAGGGAGAAGGTCTTGTGTAGCCACTAACCAGATCCCTTGGTCATTAAGAAATTAAAATGATGTCTGAAGACAGCCTCAGCCTACTGTTTTGAAGAGCAGAGACATCTCTTTGCATCATCAGCAAGCAGCAGCCAGCTGGGGAGGGAAGGCAGGATGTGCCACCGGTGATGGATGCGGTGATGGATGCTCACTCTCCTCCCTCTCTGCCTGGAGGCTTTGCTCAAGGAGAATGAGAAGTATTTAGATGTTCCTCCAGGTGCTCAGCAGCCTTGGAGCAGTGGGGACACCTTAAGGCTGCAAGGATGTCTTTGAACAAAGAGAATTTGCTGCAGTGGCACAGATAAGGGTGGTGGAGATGGTTCCTGCAGCACATCTGGAGGGACTGAGGCCACTGCACACCTGCTCCAGGGAGCACAAAGCACACCACACCCTGGCCAGGGGCACTGGCTGTGGGATGGATGCAGCCAGCTCATGGAAAGGCTAATTTAGAGTGACCAAGGCACAGCCAGAGGTGCTGGGAGCCTGCAGGAGGGGCTGTCTCAGGGACAGCACCCAGGTCAGGCTGTCTGCTCTGCATTTTGATTCCCTTCACACACCCCTCTCCAACAAGCTATCAAAGCATACAGAAAAATTAGTCCTTGCTTAGCAGCAACCCCCCAGCAATGGCACAGCAGCACTGGGTCCCTGGGGTGCCCAGGGGACTGGTGTTAAGCTGAGCAGCAGACCCGAGCCTGGCTGGGTTAGTGAGGTGCACCAAGGCCTGGCACCCAGAGCTGGCAGACAGGACAGGTGACAAAGAGAGTCCAAGGCAGCCCTGCAGGACCATCCTGCAGCCCACAGCTTACAGAGCTCGTGCCTGGCTCATGCCTCAGGCACAGGCCAGTCCTTGCAGAGAGACACAGAGCTGGCTCAGGACAAGCCAAAGTCACCTGGACGGCGCCGGGTCTCGCAGAGAGTCCTGGACACGGTGGAAGAGCACCTGGCCCAGCAGGTACATGGTCTGGAAGATGTTCTGCATGGAGTAGATCCTGCCTGCCTCCGTGAGGAGGGGGAGTGGGGCACTGGGAGCGGGCAGGGGGCACAGGTCCGGCCTGGGTGCACACAGAATCACCCCTGTTACTCCCTGGGCTGGCACAACAGGGCACAGCCTGGCACTGGGCACTGCCCCTCATCCCTGCAGCAGCTCCAAGCACCTCTGGGCAGTGCCACTGGCACCCACACCCCGATGGCATCAGCTGGGAGAACCTCTCCAGCAGCCCCCAGACTCAGAGGCAGCCATCTGATTCCTCCAAAGCCAACCGTGGCTGTGTGCCATGCTGCTCTCCTGCCACCAGGACAGCTCTGGACTTCTAGTGCAACAGCAGTCCCTGCTCCAGGATTAGCTCCATTTCCCCACTGCAGAGAGTCTGGAGCCCAAGGCCACAAGCAGAGGCCTGGGGAACAACACAGCTGCCTTCAAAGCTGCCCAGCACAAACATCTCTGGCAACAAAGGCCATGTTCCTCTCACAGATGAGCAGGACTTGCCAGGCACTGATTGCTCTGATTTGGATCCCCCCATGCCCCTCTCAGGTCACCAACACCAGAGGGCTCCAGAACAGCCCAGTGACAGGAGATGCTGCTCCCCACCCGCCCTGGGTGACTCTGGGCCCGTGCTCACCCCTCATGCTGCTGTCCTGGGCTGTGCAAGGCCAGCTGGCCACAGTCACTGGGGGTCCTGTCCCGCCGTGCCCTGCTGCTGTGATGGCCCTGTGGGAAGCAAACACAACCATGTCAGCACAGAGCTGAGCCCAGCCTGGGGCCCATCAGCCTGGAGAGAGCTGTCAGTGCTGGGAGCACTCCAGGAGCCCCAGCCTGGTGACCTGATGCTGGTGCAGGTGGGGAGACAAGCTCAGAGCAGACAGAGGGTCCCAGCACGAGCCTGCTGATCTGAACTCTAGCCAGATCAAAAAGCCTGAACCCCTGAGCCTAACCCATCCAAGATCAGCTCTCAAATTTCAGGAAGGTTAAAGCACTTGAGGAGGCAGAACAGCAGCTCCAGCAGCCAAACAAAGTCTTTGCCTGCCCATGCCTGGGACCTCTCTTTGAAAGAGTTTCACACAAGGTTAAAATCTGCTTTTGGCTCTGACCCCAGAACCCTTTACACTGCAGCAATAAACCAGGTCTGCCTCATACTTCATAAAGAAGAAAAAGAGGCTGGGAAGAGACTTTAAAAGTAGCAGCAGCAGCAGCCTGTCGTGGGGCTGCACCTACCCTAGCCTACCCCCTGCTCACAAAATGCAGTAGGACATCTGGCTGAACCAACATCCCAGCACACAGGTGTGCACAGGCTCTGGGACAGGAAGAGATCCCACCACCCCTACCCCTTACTCCTGGGAGATGAATCCTGGCTTGGGGTGATAACAGCCATGTAGAGAACCCCAGCTGTGGGGTTGCTCCCATTCCCCACCCCAGGCAGCCCATCCCTGCCCGTACGGTACCGATCGCTTGCGGCGCTGGGCGCTGGCTCTGCTGCCTGAGGGCAGCAAAGGCAGGTCCTCAGAGGGCTCTGGGGACACGTGCACCATGACAGAGGGGACCTTCCTTGGCTGGGTCAGCAGGACTGGCCTCAAACTGGTGTCTGATATCTCTGGAGAAAGGAGAGAAGGAAGAATTAAGCTGACCTGAACGGCCTCAGGAGAGGAGAGAGATGCACCCATGTGGAGAGCCAAGCCTGTGTTTAGTGCCACATGTACAAACACCACGCCCTGGGATTTTTGGACAGCCCAGAGAGGCAGAGCCACTGCTTCAGGTCAGCAAGGTTCCAGAGCTGTTTGTCAAAGACAGGGCCAAATGTCCTGCAGCCCAAAGCAGGGACCGTACCAAAGGCCAAGAGGGCCATGTGACATGGAGATGCCTCCACATTTTGCTCCTCACCTGTTGGAATCGAGGCCCCCCCAGACTTCTGTTGGTGACCTTTCCACCTCTTCCCAAGCCACCCACCATCCTGCCCTACATTCCCCAAGAAAAGTGCCTGCATTATCAGCCCCCACCCTCTCCTCTGGCAAAGCAAACAACTGGGGCTTTCTATAGGATGTTGTAGTGCCCCACCAACCTTCAGCCACCCCAAAAGACAGCCCAGGGCTTCACCTGCCAGAGAAATCCTATCAGGGATGTGCATCCGAAAGGACGCAGGGACATCCTCTGTCCCTGTCCTCCTGTCCCCAGGGCTGCAGCTCTCTGCCACCTTCAGCCTGTTGGGGACCTGCATCCTTTGGTTGATGGCTTCTGTGAAGAGCAGGTCACAGCGCACCCGGTTCAGGTCCAGTCCCCACAGCGGCCACATCTTTGCAGATGTCCTCAGGTGTCCTCAGATGTCCTGGGGTTTCACACAGAGGGAAAGAAAGCTGAAAAGTGGCAACAGGAGCAGCCCTGCCAAAAGTGACAATGGGGGCAGCTCTTGTACCTGCACAGGGACAACACAGTGTGCTGTAAGACAGCTAAAATACAGGCAGAAACAACCCAAAAGACACACTGCAGGAGCTGTCTGGGAGAAGGGGATATTCCACAGGGCCCAGCTGGCAGGGACAGGGCTGCAGGTGTCCTAGGAGCCACCTATGAGCTTAGCACCCCCTGTCTGAACTGATAGCAAGGAAAGGGCTCAGCACACAGTTCAGTGTACCCTAAAAACTAGTGAAAAGTATTCTTTTCCACCCACAAGTAACTTTTTTTGGAGGGCTGGGATCACATTTTTGTGTTCATATACACCTCTGAGGAAAAACAAGGTTTTCTAAAAGCAGAACACACATTTTGGTGATGGGCTTCCAGATTACCTCAGGAAAGGCTTTGGTGCTCAGTTTTTCCCCCACACACACGTTCAGTGCTGTATCCCCAGGGCCATCCCCATTCCCCCCACGATCCAGCACTCCTCAGGTGACCCACATCCAGCCAAGGATGGACTTTGCCCTGGGCAGAGCTGCCAGATGCTGAACCACCCTCCCAGAGGGGAAGGAAAAGCACACATCCCCTTCCTCAGCTTGGAGCAGAGCCCCCAGCTCGGCCTTCTTCCAGCAGGGGACCAGCACCAAGGAGGGACACAGCCCCCAGTTCTCACTGCTCCTGGGAGCAGCCAACAGCAGCACCAGGACATGGGACACAGACACTGCCTGGGGCTTTGCAGCTCTCAGGACACACAGTGGCCCTGTGCCTCAGTTTCCCTTTTGCCAAGTCCCAGGGCTTTGAGAAGTGTTCAAGTGTCCCAAGACTTTCACCAAGTCATACAAGCAGAGGGCAATCAATGTGCACTTTTGGGAGAGGAGCCCCAAAAGTCACCTTCCTGCCTCCCAGCACATGCACTCTTTATTCTTTCCCAAAAAGCTGCAGCTGAGGAGAAAACCCCAATGAGAGAGAGGTGCTGAGGCTGGCAGACTCCAGCCTGACCCCAGTGCTGCCCAGACATGCATGCACAGCACTCCTGCAGCCTCCTCACTGCCACATTTAGAGCTCACCATGGCCAAAAAGGTTCTTCTTTGCTTCTAGAAAAAAATCTCCACCTTAAGAGGGGCCAGCAGTAGCCAGGGCTGCCCACCACCCCCCCTCACTGCTGCTCCTCAGGGCACTTTGGACCCTCTCACCTTCCCCAGCCCCCTAAAACCCTTTAGGATTTCACCCAGGGTGGAGGAGCAGAAGGAAATCCCTGGGGAAGGATCACGGGACCTGTCCCCTGCAGCTGCCAGGCCTTGAGACTCTGGGTGCAGGAGGGTGGCAGAACCAGCTCTGCAGCTGCCATAACCAGCACTCCCAGTGATCACTCACCTCGTGCTGCTCCCTCCTCCTCTGCCATTAAAACCCTTTTAATTACACAGGGATTTGCTCAGCATCAGCAGCAGTGATTCCCTCCTTCCAGCCTTGCAGACACTGCATCCCTGTCCCTGCACTGGCTCTGTCCTGGAGGCACTGCTGGGGACCCAGAGGGGGCCCCACACCATCCCCACCACCCTGCCCAGCCCCACCCCGTGGGTCTCATAACACACACACCCCCCTGCTTCTCCCCAAAACCCCACAGAAAGTGGATTTCTGCAGGAACCCACAACTTGGAAACAGTCCCAGTAATTCCTGGGATGGTCCCAAAATGTGTCAGACCTCCAGGAGAAACCTGCATCAGAGCCCCAGCCATGGGACACAGCCATAGGGACCGCCAGGTTCCTCCTTCACATTTTTGGTGCTTCAGAGGAGTGAACACCCCGTGTTGCATTCCCAGCCTGTTCTCTGGGAAACCAGCATATATTAATAACAGTAAATCTGGAGAGGGCAGATCGGTTCGTTTTCTAATCACCTGTGAAACCACTGCAGCTCCCAAGGAACAGAGGGATGGGAGAGGGTGAGGAGCAGGCTCTGAGACTAAGCTATTAAGAAAGGGAAAAAAATCAGCTGTCAAAACTCATAAGAACAAAATGCTTAAGTGGCTGGATTTCCTCCTTTAACTTTCTTTAGCGCCTTTTCGAGCTCTCGCCAAGCAGCCCCCCACTCGCCCGGAGAGGTTCAGCCTCTGCTTTGGCACTTCTTGGATTTGCAGCGACAGGGAATTTCCGGCTCACTAAGCCGGAGTAGGTTTAAGTCCTGCAAGCCAGGAAAACCTGCCCTGGGGAGGGAAACTACACAACGTCCCTCTCTCCGTCCCTCTCCAGCCCAGGACACCCCAAACAAGGCAGGCGGGGGACCAGCCAGGTCCAGCACCCCCCGCTCAGCTCTCGAGGTGGGGAGCTGGAGGGAGCAGTGGCTTTGCTCCCAGCCTTGCCCTCCGGCTCGGGGATGCGCCTTGTCCCGGCACAGAGCGATCACCGGGAAGGAAGGGGCTCCTCCCCCGGCGCGGGGTGAGCCCGCTGCCCCGGCATGGCCCCGGGCACCCGGGGGGCTGAGGGGACACACGGGAGGGGACCCGGCCGGGGAAGGCACAGGGGGGGTCCCACGCCCTCCCGGTGGGGACATCCCGGCCCTGCCCCGGGGGACGGACAAGGGGGACACTGCGGGGCGGGGGAGGGACACTTACTTTTTTTCGCAGACCGACGCAACTTGTCGGACCTGTAAACAGCCGCGCCCGCTGCCGGGACGGGGCGGTGCCGGCGGGGGCAGCCCGGCCCCCCCCGTAATTGGCCCNGTTAAAGCCGCAGCCGGTAATTAACGCGCTGTGCCGGTAATTAAAGCGCTGCGACTCATCCCGGTGTCACCTCCCCCGGGAGCCCCGCTGTCCCCACCCCTGCTCAGCCGCGTGCTGGAACACAGCGATTGCTCTGGGCAGGGGCAGAACCAAACCCGGGACCTTCCCCGTGTCCCCATGGCCGGGACGTTTTGCGGGCAAAGCCCGCAGCCCCCGGGCCGCCCTGTGCCGCAGCTAATCCAGATCTGCCCCTCCGTGGCCATAAAATGATCCCTTTGGGATTAACGGCAGTTTTACTGAATGGGGACAGGGTCCGAGACCTGACCATAAAATCTGGGTTTGAAAGGACTTAAAATAAATCCCCCGCTGCCCTAGTCTTGCTATTTAAAGGGGATTATCTAAGGGGTTTAGGAGCACACAGAGGACGGCAGGACAACCTGTGCACCTCAATCCTCTCAAAGACCCTCGGAAAACCTTTCTGCACCTCACCTGCCGACTGCTCGGGGCTTGCAGGACACCCTTCAGGTCTCTCAGGTCTTCACCACATGCCCAGGTGAAGTTCAGTGCTCCAGTTGGATGTGTGGGGTTCACTCCCACATGCTCCCATCCTCACTGGGAACAGTCCTGCAGCCATGGCAGGGTTATTGGTGTCATTGTCCCCTGCAACACTCTGTGGGAAAAAGCCACCCTGTGCCACTCAGACAGTGAGGGTTTTTTAATAAATACCTTTTTTTTCTTTTTTTTTTTTGCACAGAAATATACCAAGTTTTACAGAATACAAACTGCAGGGATAATGACCGAGCATCAAAGACAGAGGATGCAGAGCACCCTTGTGCCTCCCTCCGGTGCTCTCCAGGCTCTGACCCTGATGCTCACTGTCGGGTCTGCCCATAACCCCGATCTGGGGAGGGGACAGACAAGGTGCCAGCATGTCCTGCCTCAGGAACAGCCACGCTGGGCAAGCCTCAGCTCTGGGCTGAGGGCACCAGCTGCGAGAGCATCCCCGGGGCAGGGCGGGATGCAGGCCACTGATGGATGGACAATAGCCTTTCAGTGCTGGTGGAGAGACTGGTGCTGGGTGGACACCGGGTGGTGGCAGTGCTGGGAGTTGCTGGGCTGCTTCTGGGGGGTTGGAGCACAACCCTTGTTTTAATCCATCAGATATGACTGGGGAAGGACAGCCCCGTTGCCTGGACCCTACAGGCAGCTGCCCAGGAAAAGGGGACACTGATCCCACAGCAAAGCACCTGGCTCTGCCCTGCCCTGGCAACACAACCACTCGAGCTGGGCTTGGCCCTGCTTCTGACTGTCAAGGCATGGTCTTGTGGCTCCCATGTCAGCAGGACTTCCATGCCACAGCCCCGGACACCAGACCAGGTGGGGCCAGGAGGAGAGGGGGGTCTCCTTTAAGTGGGCATTGCACTTTACCTGCTCTGGAGGACAAAGAGCTGCAAAGAGAGGGGCCAGGCAGGGCAGAGGGGTTTGGGATAGGGAGAGGGGAGGTTTGGCCTGTCTGCAAGCTCTCAGCTCTGGGGCAGACACCAGACAAGCCACACTCCAGGAGAGAGTTGAATCCCCACTATTAAAGCCATGAGACCACATGTGGCTGGGGGTCAGAGATGACCCCCTTGGTCAGCTCTGCAGCAGCCAGACCTCCAGCTGCTCAGCACCCACAGGGGGAAAGCAGAGAGCATCAGGAGAAGGCCCTGCTACTCCAAAGTCACTTACCTCAAGTACAAGACCACCACGAGCCCTTTCTCCCTTTCCAAAGAGATCTAGGAGATCAGAGAGCACCTTCCTGACTGCTCCTCCCTGATCTCCACACAGCAAATATTGCTACAGGCACAACAGCATGGCCCAGGCTCCCCACTCCCACTTGGCAACAAATCCACATGGGGGAAGCACCATCTCCCCAAACACAGAGCTGGCCTGACCAGCTGCGGGGATGGACAAAAATTTGCCACACCAATCCTGCATCCCCAGCTCTAATCAGAGCCCTCAGCAATAGAACAGGGCCCAGTGAGGACATGGGGTGAGGCTGAGCAGCAGCCCAGGGGGGCAGCGAGGCTGCTCTGATCATGGGAAATGTTATGTGTGTTTGAAGGGGAAGTGAGGAAATCAAATGCACCGTGAGGAGACCCCTGCATCGAGCCAGGAACAAGCTGCTGCTCTGCTCTGGCTGCTACAGCACTTACGTGAGTGGGGAGTGAGGGGCAGGAGATGGCTGCCTGGCTCCAGAGCCATCGCACAGCCCTGCCTCACCCCACCTGGGGACAGCTATTTTTGGTTAGGAGGGTAAGGCTATTGTGTGATGGCACCAGATTGTACAGGTGACATGGTGGCCCGACGGACACCTGAAGGGGTGTCCAGGCACGGCGAAGGGAGGGTGGCTGAGTGAGAGTGAGTGTGTGAAGAGGCAGGAGGGAGGCGGAGCCGCTATTTGCCCCCGGCAGGGGCCGTGGCCACGATCTCTTCGTACTTGGGCGGAGGGTCGTTGTAGGAGATGCTGGTCTCCTCGCCGCTGCTGCTCTCGGGGTGGCCCGTCACCTCCTCGTAGGAAGGCGGGGGGGTGGCACTGGACAGTCTGGAGAGGACGGAGACAGAATGCTCTGGTGGGCAGAGGGTGCCGTCTGGCTGGGGGGTGCCCGCGGCTCTGCCATCCGCAGCCCCCCGGCTGCTGGCTTCCCGCTGGTACTGGGTCTCCCCTTGGCTCTGTGACCGCTCCCGGTACACCATGACCCTGGGGAGGCTGCGGCCCGTCCGGCTGGCCAGGTAACGGTTCTGGGCATAGGAGGGGCGGTGGCGGGTGGCCTTTTGCAGCTGGCACCTCCAGATGATGAAGAGGGCGATGACTATCAGGAGAGCCACTCCCAAGAGGGGCACCACCACGTACATAGCGTCAGAGCGCTCCGTGCTGTGCCCGGGGTCCTTGACAGAGTACACAGAGCTGGTGTAGCCTTTCCAAAACTCCATCTGCGACAGGAACGGAGAAACAACCGTCACGTGCTGCAGGTGGGAGAAGGACCCCCTGACCACCACCAGCAATAATCACTGCCCTCCCCAGGCCCACAACAGGGGCAGCATTTTGCATGCTGCCCACCCCTTCCACCTGAGGCACTGTGGGAACCAACACATAAGGTCATGGGAATATCCCTCAACAGTCCCCACACCAAGTTGGGAAAAATTTATTCCACACCAAGCCCAGCCTAGAGAATCATGGACAGCAGCACAGATCAGCCACACGTGCCATGGGAGCACCAGCTCAACCTGCAGCAGGCAAGGGTGTCCTGGCAAAAGCAAGGTGAAGCCATTGCCTGGGAAGGGAAAGCCATGCTGGGAAGTGAGGCCACAAATGCTGCCTGCAGACAGAAGAGGACAAAGGGAACAGGAGAGGCTGTTCCCCCTGTGCTTTCCTTCTGTCTCCAGCCTGCTGAGGTGTGAGCCCTCACACGTGCACCGGGGAGCAGGGCAGGACAAACGCACCGTCTTCTCCTTGTTCTCAAACACCTCCTTGACCTCCTCGTAGCTGCAGACCTCCTCGATGCACTCCCGCTCGATGGTGCCCTGCCGGATCTCCTCCAGGAAGCCATTGGCTCTGGGAAAGCGTTTCAGGAGCGAGTGGGCATTCCTGGCCCCCAAGAACACTGCAACACACAAGGCAGAGACATTCTGAGCAGGGACAGCCCCATACCTGGCCTCTGCCCAGCCAAGCTTTCCAAGCCAGCTTCCTGACACCACATGCATCCCCAACACCAAAAACCCAGGGCTACAGTCAGGTAGGACAGCCAAAGGAGCACAGGGCTCTTGGGGTCTGCCCAGAGACATGTGGCACCAGAACCCTTCTGTCAGGGCTGAGGTGCTAGAGACATATCAGAAGCAGCAGCTGCAGCCACACAGGGCAATTGAGGAAGAGACAAAAGTCTCCAAAAATACTTTTCAACCTTCTGCCCCTGATGGATTTCATCTTTCTGCCCCTTTGCTGCAGGGCAGTGGAGATCCCAGCAGGAGAGCAAGACCCCACAGGGCTGGAACACAGAGCTCTGCCAGGACACAGGGCCAGCACCCAGAGGGACTCAGAGCACACAGTGCAACACATGACAGCCTGCTGGAAGCTGGTGTCCCTGCTGCCAGCTGCTCAGGGGCCATGCAAGCTCAGGTGGCATCAAGGACTCTGTTCAGGCCCCAGAGAAACCAGTCTTCTCCCATGCCCTGGACAAGAAGGGCAAACATCCCCAAAACACAGGGACAGCATAGGGGGCTGTGAGTCAGGAGCCTGAGCAACCTCTCCTCACATGGCATCACATTCTCACCCCCACTGTGTTTTGATGCAGAGGCCTCACAAACTTTCCCCTGCTCCCAAAGCCTGGGAGACTCCTCAAGTCTTCCCACAGCACATGCAGTCCTGAAGGCAGAGGGAGCAGGGACACACCTTCCTGCCTGCAAGAGAGACATCAAACCTCTCCCCCATATCCTGCAGGAGGGACCCCTCCATGGGGGCAGGGGGCAAGCACCTGCCAGGACCTGCAGCAGCACAGGAGGCAAAGCTGTTGCTCAGAGAGCAGAAACTTCACACAGAACATGATCCTTCCAGGATCCAAACACGCATTTCATGAATGAGTGTTTCCACATTGCAGTTCAACACACTCAGCTATAAGCTGGCTCCAGCTCTTCCCACCAAGCCACAAAATCCTGCTGCTTCCTTTGGGAAGATGAATCAGTTCAGCTGGGTGATCCACAGAAACCTATTTACCTCCTTCACACTCAGACTGTCTTCCACTGGATCAATAAGGTGAACTCATTCACACAGCAGCAGCATCAAAGGAGGCAGGGGACACAATCTCCCATCTGACCTTTTTGTTGGCACTAACAAAACCCCAGCTCCACAAGCAAAAGAGTCAGTGAAAAGCCACCAACTTCTTTCCTTAGGAGCTTTTTGCCAGGGAGAAAGGCAGGTTTCCTTCTGCCTTACGTTCCATGTATCCTGCTGCTGAAACAATACAGCAAGGCATCTGTGAGAGTATTTGGGAATATTGACAGGGACAAGGTCATGGTATAAGAAACAACTACTACTGTGCTACACCATCCTGGGCTTGGAGGCACTGAGCTCCTTTTGTGCTGTGTAGGTGCATTTTCCCCTCGTGATTTATTGATGCCTTGCTCCTGTGAGAGTTTGCAGAGGGCTGAACCACTGAGGTGTGAATGAAGAGCAGCATGAATGATGTGAGTCACAGATCTTCCCTCAGAATCGACTTTATTATGCAAACCATTTTTTTTTACAAGGACAACCAAAAAAGCATTTTCAAGAGGCACTGAAGGCATCTTGCAGAAGGGCAGGGATCAGCTTGCCTTGGCTTTCACAGTTGAGGAGGGCTATCCTGGCTGCAGAGGGAACAGGCTGGCAGGCTGACCTTCTCTTGAGCCATTCCAGAAGGAGATGAAACTTTACAGAGACAACATTCATTCTGCAAATGTCCCATACTTTGCTGGAGCAGTCTGGCCTCATCTCCTTTGTCTCCCACCTTGATCAGGCTGTGGTATAAACTCTCCCCTCCTTGGCACTTGAGCCTGAGACTCAGATTTCAACTTCCTCAGCACATCTTAGAGCAACAAGCTTGGCTGCAGATCTCACTGTCAGGGTTTTCCATCTCTGCAGAAAGCAGTCACTGGACCCCTTCCCTGCTTTGCCATGCTGAGCTGGCCACTAAGGTAAGAAATAAAAACAGACACACAGGCAGGCAGGTATCACAAGCACTGTCCCAACTGCAAGCATGCTGTGACAGAGGTGTGTGTCTTTCCCCACATGCAATTCCTCTCAGGGACACAGAAATGGCAGCAGAGCAGAAAGTGAGTCACTGCTCCCTCCCCTGAAAGTGCAAAGAGCTCCCAAGTGGCTCGGGACCAGAGCAGGAAAACCCCTGGCCCTCAGGAAACCAGCCTCTCATCTCTACTGGATCCCCATGTGACACGAAGAGCAGCCAGCCAAGCAGGTGCTGTCCCCAAACCACAGGGCTGAGGGGCCCTTGCAATGCCCAGCAGCCTCAGTGCTGATCCCCAGTGCCTCTCCAAGCCTCCCCACACCAGCTGGAGAACCGGTGCTCAGGAAAGGTCAGAGCTTTAGGCAGGGGAAGCAGGAGCAAGGGCTGCGTTCACCTCATCCCTGCTGGGTTTCCTGGGGTGCTGCTGGCCCCTGGTGGACACCACCCCCCATCTCAGCTGCCCTGCTTGGGGGGGACACCCTGGGGCTGCTCCTCTGGGGAAGGACTGTGGCTGTGCCTGCAGAGGAACAGCCAGGGCTGCCAGGGAGTGTGTGATGGTGAACCTGCCCATTGCCACATCTCCTCCTGCACATCAGTCACCATGTAGGGGACAGCTTGGCAGGGGACACCTTCCACCACCAGGAAATGCTGGTGAGCCAGCACCTGAGCTCTGGGAAGGAGAGAAGGCAGCAGTGGAGGAAAGCAGGGACCCAGCTGGGCACCCTCCTCATTAACTGAAGATTAAAGCAGCCTTTTAAAAACACTGCCTGAAGATCTCTGCTCCCTCCCGCACTGAGCACAGCACAGATAATGGAAGAAGGCATACCTGTCATCCCTGGGGTCTCCTCCTCCTCCTCCCCAGCGTGGCTACTGCCTCCACCTTCACAGCTGGCTCTGGTTGCACTCCGAGCAAATCCTGAGATCCTGGACAGATGTCAACATCTCTCCCTTCACTACTGCTGTCCTTAGGCTCCCATCACAGCAGGGCACGCAGCCTCTGTGCAGACTGCCCAGGAGAGCGAGGGGGAAAGCTTGAGCCCAGCTCTGGACAGCCCACACATCCCTCTGCACCCTCGCCAGGCTCAGCCCATCTTTAGTGCTGGCCCAGCACTGCTCCGGGTGTGCCACAGCGAGCTCAGGGTGGGGCTGAGCTCAGCAGCTCCCACAGAACACAGAGCCCCGGTGCCACCAGCCACACAGGGCAGTGTGGCCATCAGGGTGGGCACTGGCAGGGTGCCAGTTGTGGGCATGAAGAGCACTGTTGGTGAGAGATGACAGCGCAGACAGCCCAGAGAGCCCTGGGGAGGCCCATCCTGAACAGCAAGAACCACACAGAGACAGAAATGCTGCAGCCTCCGGGCAGTCCCGGAGAGGTCAGACCTCCAGCACCTCCTCTCGACTCCCACCTTGCAGAGGGGAGAGAGAAGCACAAGTCAGGCCAGACCTCAGAGCTCACCCAGGGCTAGCAGCCGATGGCCGCTGCTCCCCACAGAGGATAACATGCCCCAAAATGCACAGGCACCCCTTTCTTGAGAGGTGGCTGTCAAGCATCCCCCTTCTCTCCTCCAACAACACCACCACCTCTCCAGCTTGCCTGGGAGCACTTACTTGCCATGCTGCCTCACTCGGCCAACGGGGGCTCCTGCCTACCTGCAGGGAAGAAAACAGGAGAGTCACTGACAGCTTAAATTTCCAACCCCTCAAAGCCCAAACCCCCAGTGTCAGATTCATGCAGAAAGCATGGTGCTGAGTACTGGACCAACAACAGATCCCAGCCAAGCAGTGTCCCTGCAGAGAGCCAAGGATTCCAGCTGCCTCCCTGCTCTTCGCCTGCCTGGAAGGGCTCAGGGCACCCTCAGCTCCCAGAGTGCTGGGGCAGGTCCCAGGGAGGAGCAGGGCCCTCACAGACCAAGAAAGCAGGAAAGGAAAACCTAGATGAAAGATAGAGCCCATTTCTCACCAGCAGACGAGATGACCTGCATGTCAGAGACTGCTGGGAGCAGCCTGGTGCTCTTCCCTTCCACAAGAGATTGATGGATACAGGTGAAGCAATCATCCTATTTTAGAGCAACTTCACAGCCCTGCCAGCTCCCACTTCAGCAACTCCTACCCACAATCTGCCTGTTGGGCCAAGCTAAGGGCAGCAGCAAGAGTGACAGAGCCCCCTGCACACCCAGGACAACAGCTCTGCTGCTGGACCAGCACCTTTTGTGCTTCAAAAGCAAAACCAAACTACACAAAACCCCACAGAAGTTAAACAAAGCCCTGCAGAAGCAGAGGATATCTGCTTGTTTTCCATGCTTTGTCTTCTCCCTTTGCTCAATGCCCCACGGATCAGACTGCCCTAGGCTGACTATTGCTGTGTGTGGCACTTGCTGTGGCAAAGCCACAGCTCTGTCAGGAGACAGAGGGGACAGGACTGCCCAGCTCCTACAGGGATTTACTGTGGATGAAGGAGCAAGCATGGTTAGAAACAGCAGGAACTAAACCCCACACTGGTCTCAGGTCCAGGACTTTAGATATCCAGTCATTCCAAAAGCATTGGATCTGCTCTGCTGGAGTGAGGTCAGGGACAGCACAGAGCTGCTCAAGGGTCAGCAGGGATGGAAACACAGCTCTCCTTTCATATCAAAGGCAGGCACACAGAAAGGCTGATGCTGCACACCAGCACACCCCACAACAGCCACCTTCCAGCAAATGGAACACCTCTCCCTGCCAACATCAGGTTTGCTGTGCTTCCCAAGGTTCCTACACTGTACATGGCAAGAGGGCATGCAATCCTGGAGCTGTGTCCAGAGGGAGAAAGCAGCTTCTTCCCAACAGTTTGGGAAGCTCAGATTGCAAACCTCAGTCTGGAGTTGAAGCAAGAGCGAGGGAAAGCAGCAGAGCACCAGAAGTACATGGAGGGGTCTGCTGCCTCCTGTGCCCCACAGCCCAACCCCACTTCTCTGAGCCCTTCTGGAGGATGTGAGAGGCCTCTGCATCCATTAATTCTCCCACAGACACTGAGCAGGGACCACCTGACCCACTCCTGCTGTCAACAGTTTTTACAAAGAGACCCAAAGCCCCAGGATAAAAGAAAGCACAGCTCAGAGAACATGCCACAGTTTGCACACAAACCCTCATTGTTACAGGCATTCTCCCCCTCTGATGGACAGGAGAACAAAGACACAGAAATGAGGATGTTCCCACGTCACACACCAGGCAACAAATTTAATGCTGTTTAATTTAATTTACAATCTCTTACTTTCTTCCAAGTATCTGTGTCAACACACCCAGTGCCACAACCAGGGAGGTGCACACAAGCCTCCAAGCACGAGCAATGCCGGTGAGAAGGGCAGACGCCCCAGATGCTTATTTTTAATTTCCACATGCAAATTCCCGGCCACCTCCCCCGGCTCCAGCGAGGAGGAAAAGCTGGAGCACCGCACACGCTGACGCCAAGGGGAGCAGCATCCCTCCTGCCCCCACGCAAGATGAGAGAAGCCTGGAGCTGGAGGCTGACCTAACAGACGCCCACCCATTCCCAATGCCCCCCCTCTGGCTTCCCATCCTCTATAAATACCCCATCGATAGGAGGTTGCCAAGGCAACCGTGAGGAGGCGCGAGGGATGCGGCCATGGGAGTGAGGATGCTGCAGTCGCACATTTGTGTCTCCCCCAGGCTCCCCCCATCTCCGCCCCCGCTCCCGTCACTGATGCCAGAGGAGGAAATCGTGCCGGGAAAACGCGGTGCGCGCGTGGAGCCGGCCCCCCGCGGACCCCGAGGGGACCTGGGGGTCCACACGGCGAGGTGGCACCTCCTCGGCAGGCCGGGGGGCACAGGGACAGGTCGGGGGGATCCACAGCCCCAGTGACGCGGCACGGCACGCAGGGAGGATGCTGACTGTGCCAGCATCACGTAGCCGCGCTGCCAGCGGCTCAGCTGGATCCCAGCGATATTGGGGGTTTTCCGTGCCAAGATCCACGGCGAGGAGGAGAAGAGGCTACGCCGGCTACGCTTGGCAGGGCAGGAAGCCTCGCCCTCCTAAAACAGCCTTCACACCCCATCGTGCTCCCTGGCTGCTCCTCACGCTGCCCTGGCAGCCCCCAGCCCGGCCCCTCTGTGCCAAACCCAGCTCCAAATCACCCCCACTGCGCTCAGCATCCAGAGCCACCCCACAGCAGGGACCCCCAGCTCATCTCTCACCCTGCAGCAGGGACCCCCAGCCCACCTGCCCAGGTGTGCAGGGGCTTCCCAGTCCCCCCTCAGCTTTCAGTGCCACCGTACGGCAGAGCCCCCCAGCCTACCTATCACCCCAT
>VZTZ01022913.1:56736-73912 GCA_013400955.1 Drymodes brunneopygia
TCCTCCCCCAGCTCGAGACCGACCGACTGCCAATCAGAGCGGGCTGCGGCTGCCGGGCGGGGCCGCGGGGGCCGCTGGGAGTTGTAGTCCTGAGCCTGCCGTGGTCCCGCGGAGCGCGGGCGTGGCCCGGGGGCGGCCCCGGGAGCTGGCCGGAGGCCTGGGGGGTCTGGCCCCGCTGCCGCACGCAGCGCTGTCTGCCTTCCCCTGCCTGTCGCATCACGCTGGCCTGCTGGGGCCGGGGCTGCCAGCATGCCGCGGGTGTCCCGCGGTCACATCCCCTGTAGCCTCCTCCTCTTCATCATCCCCCTCCTCTTCTTCTTCTTCTTCTTCTTCTTCTTCTTCTTCCTCCTCCTCCTCCTCCTCGCTGCCCGAGTCCTCATAAAAGAAGAGGGTGGCCTGCACCGGGAAGTTCTCCAGCAGCTTCTCCCCCACGCTGTACAGGTGGTCAAAGGCCTTGGACTTGGGCCAGAGGAGCCTGCGTGGGGAGAGCCGGGGTGAGCCCCCGCCCGCCGTGCCCGCCGCGCCCTCCCGGGGCCCCGGGGCCAGGCCACGTACCTGACGGGGTGCTGGAAGAACGCCAGCGCTTTGCCGGGACCGCCGTCCCCCTCCGCTGCCCGAGCCCGAGCCTGAGGAGACACAGCCAGGTGGTACCGGGGCTCCCGCTGCCCCTCCCCGCAGGGCGCACGGGCTGGCACCGGGGTGCCCAGCATCTCCCTCCTCCCCTGCCCCTGAGCTGAGACGCTCACACCACCGCGAGGAAGCTGGCATCTACCCCCAGACCCTCCCGACAGGCTTTCTGCCAGTGTAATCTCTCCCCCGTGCTCGAGAGCTGGTGCCCAGGCATGCCACTAACCCCCTGAGGAATGCCCGCCCAGCCTGGAAACAGGCGACCCTTTCAGGCTCTCGTTGGGGGGGCTGTCGTGGCCGTGTCCCCCTCGGGGGGTCAGCCTGGCCCTGCTCCAGGGAGGTGGGCACTGTATGGCCGTGGGCAAAGGACTCCGGGTGACGGACTCTGGAGCAGCAGAGGGCTGTTTTTCTGCCATCAGGGACCCCAGCCTCATGGGCATGGGGACAGACACAGCAGGGAGTGTCAAACTCACGGGGTCCATCTCCTCCCGCCGCGTCCCGGCTCCCTCCTGGGCTCGGGGCAGCCACGGTCTCCAGAGAGGAAGGGCTCTAGGAGAGAGAGCACACACAGAGTTCAGTGCCACAGTCGCTCACCCTGGCCCGCTCCCCTTTGCCTCGCTCCCCCACACCGCAGCCCCACGGCCTCACCCGCCCGACCAGCTCTCCCCGGGTGCCAGCACCCTCTGTCCCACCCATGGCCATTGGGATCAGAGGGGTCCCCAGCTCCTCAGCCTTCACCCAAACCCAGCTGGAGCTTCCCCATCCCACCTTCCACACCCCCCAGCCTGCGCAGCACCCCGTACCTTGCCCCTGGCTCCAGCCCCAGGGCTGGGCAAGCACTGGGCACAGGCACTCGGAGCCCGTGGGCAGTCAGGCAGCAGGCAGCAGCTTGCATGGTGGCAGAAGACACTGTCCCTTCTGACACTGCAGACCCTTGGTGGGGACACATTTATAGCTCTGCCTCGGCCGTGACTCACAAATTCTTTGGGGCCAGGGGAGAGAGGGGCTGNGATGGGCACGGGATTGGGATAGTACACTGGGCATGGGATGGGACTGCATGTGGGACGTGCCATGGGGACATGGGGCTTTTGATGGGGACAGCACAAAGGGCATGGTGAGGACAGTGATGGGCTATGGTGGTGGCAAACACAGAGCGACCAGGATGCACATGATGGCTCAAGAGAGGCTCAGGAGCAGACAGGGAGGGAAGGCATGAGGCAGGGATGGACCCCAGGCACTGGCAGGGCAATGGTCTGGCTCAGGCATCCATGGCCCATCACCCCAGGGAGATGTCAGGTCCCATTTCCACCCATGGGAGAGCACACACTTGCCAGTGCTCCCTGCCCTCTCCTTTGAATTTTTGAGATGTGGTCCAGACCAGGAGGTACAGAAAAGCTCCTCGATGTGAAGGTGCAAGGCCCCCCCTCCCCCGGCCCCAGCAGTGCCATGCATCCCATCCCTGCCCACTGCTCCTGCCCAAGCACTCGAAGAAAAGTGCCACTGGCAGACCAGTCACCCCCTGCTCCTGGGAGAGTTTCAGTTTGGGACCAGGAAAGAAAATAGCAAATGGTAGCTCTGCTATCAGCATCCAAACACTGCTGTCCAAACGCTGGCCGGACCCTGCTCAGCTCCAAGCACAATTTGTCACCAGAGGCCCTCCCTGCCCCTCTCCATCTGTGGCAGCCGGTGAGCAGGAGGGGGCACGGGGCCAGCACAGCTCTCATTACCTTCCCCATTTGCTCCTCATTTGGGCCAGTAGTCTTACAACAACAAACCCCGTGGAGGACAAGCAGGGCCAGCAAGAGTAAACCAAAAGCCCAGGCTGGCTCTGAGGAGTGGGGACCTCAACCTGCTGGTGTTTCACTGCCCCTCAAACCTCAATACAGGCAGGGCAGCCCAGAGTGGACTCATGGATGGTGGCACAGACACTAAGGCTGTCCAGAAGGATGACAGCAAGCCTCAAAACTGAACTTCTTAGGTGAACCTATCCTGATAATTGATAGGCAACAAGCAAAGCTAGGCATCCCAGCTCCCCAGTCCTTCCCGATGCCCAAAGGGTTTAATTCTGATCTGCAGTAAGCCTCTGATCCAGGCAGAGATTTGCAGGTGGATTGTGCAAAGCTGTAGCTGAACAACTGCAGCCCCTGATCCCCTGGGCTGGGGCCCTGGCTGCTCACCCTGCTCTGAGCAGCCGCCTTCAGTCCTGGGTGACCCCCGGCTGCAGCCACCCTGGATCCCACCCTGCACCTCCAGCCACCTCCGTAAGTACCGCAGGGCTCCCTCCTGTGCCTTTCTGCCCGCACCCTGAGCACCCCAGGTGTTTCTTTTCCAGCAGCTGAGACGTGTGGGAGGTCTTGGTTAGCGCACAGGAGAGGAGACAAAAGCTGGGAAACATTGGTGCCAAGCATTTGAGGTGGCAGCAGGGGGGACAGAGCCGAGGGGAGGCCCTGGGTGGTGGCAGCACGCTCAGCCAGGAGCGTTCCCAGGGTGAGGGAGGCCACTGCCCGCGGTGCCGGGGCTCAGTCCGGTTTCGCAAGGCACCGCAGGAGAAGGAATTTTTAAACAAAGCAGAGGGAAAACAAACCAACCCTCTCCGCCACCTCTGCCAACCTCCCCCCATCGCCCGTGTGCAGGGCTGCAGGCAGGAGGTGGCACTGGCACAAAAACCCAGTATGAGCTGTACCCTGAACTGCTCACCCCTCCACAGGACAGGTCGCCCCACTTGGCTGGCATGCTTCTGGGAAGCATCCCAAAGGAGATGCCAGCCCTGATGTAATTCTGCCCTCCATGGGCCTCCAGGTGCCACTGTCACATGCATCCCTCTCCATCACTGTCCCGAGCAGCACAGAAAGGCTGATATCCATGGTTCAGTCTCAGGTGGCCATGTCCCCTTGTTCCAAAGGAGCCTCAGCAGCTCAGGGTGGGTCGTGGGTGGCTGCAGATGCCTTGGGTGAGCCCCATGCAGATGGGGACGAGGTGCCATCCTCTTTCCTCAGCTGGGGGAGCTTTGGGTTCACCACCTGAAGTCGCCTCCAGCAGGTCCCAAATAAGATGGTGCAGCCATAGCTTTTTGGCTTCCTCGGCTCAGGGCGTCACAGAAAACAAGGGACCTCAAGTAAGGCAGCGGGCACTTTCCCCTCACCAGCAGCTGGCTCTCCATCGCTGCCCGCAGCGTCAGTGCAGGGGAGGGCTTTGGCGTCCTTCCTGGGCAGTGCTGCTCTGCCTCTGGAGCCGGGCTGGGGAGATAGCGGAGGTGAAAGGGCGCTTGGCGCTGCTCCACGGGCTTGGGTCAATTGTTAATCGGGGAGGGATTGCTTTCCACTCTCGCAGGTAACCTCCCCGCGGCTCCCACCCCGCACAAAACCAGCACCCCCGGCAGCGGGGTGGAGCTGCAGCGCTGCGAGCTGAGCTTCTCGCAGGGCCATGGGAACGTGAGCACACGGGAGGGACCTGGGCGAGAAGCCGTGAGCCTGGGGTAGGTGACAGAGGTGACAGCCAGCCCTCACCATGGTGTCCATGGGGCTCCAGCTGCTGGGCTACACCGTGGCCTTCCTGGGCTACATCGGCACACTGACGGCCACACTGCTGCCCAGCTGGAAGACCAGCTCCTACATCGGCTCCAGCATCGTGACAGCAATCAGTTTCACCAAGGGGCTGTGGATGGAGTGCGCCACATACAGCACGGGCATCACCCAGTGCGACATCTACAGCTCCCTGCTCAACCTGCCCGCCGACATCCAGGCAGCCCAGGCCCTCATGGTGAGCTCCTGCGCCGTGTCCTCCCTCGCCTGCCTGCTCTCTGTCGTGGGCATGAGGTGCACCGTCTTCAGCCAGGGCTCGCCAGGCAAGGACCGGCTGGCGGTGGTGGGCGGCGCTGTCTTTGTCCTCGGGGGGCTGCTGTGCTTCATCCCGCTGGTGTGGAACATCCACGTGGTGCTGCGGGATTTCCGCAACCCCGTCCTCCCCGACAGCATGAAGTTCGAGCTCGGGGAGGCTCTTTACCTTGGCATCATCTCCTCCCTCCTCTCCCTCATCGGCGGTTTCATCCTCTGCGCCTCCTGCCCTGCCCGGGACACGACAGCCGCCTACTCCAGCGCCTACCAGCCCCAGCTGCTGGCGAGCAAGAGCCCCCGGCCCTCTGTCAGCCAGGTGCAGAAGACGAAGAGCGAAGTCAATTCCTATAACCTGACAGGATACGTGTAGTGGCTGCAGGTGGGAACCAGGCTGGCACCTCTCCCGGCTCCCCAGAGTGTCCGGGCTGGCACCAAGGGAACGCGGTAAGAGCAGAGGACATGGCGGCATCGCCCGTGCTCAGCCCTCTCACGTGCGAGGGGGGGTTGGCCCCGCTCTCTCCCTGGGATTCTGAGAGCCTTGTGACTGCTTGGAGATCCCAGCTGGTGGCTTACGTTGATAAAGGATCCTGAATCTGGCTTCTGTTCTTTACTCCGTGCTGCCAGCTCGTAGGCAGCCCTTGGCACAGCGGGACCCCAGCCTGCAGCCCCAATGAACCTGCCTGGAAAGGGGAGTGGGCTTGTGGCCCCAGGGACCAGCCCGCTGGCCATGGAGGCATCACAGCAGGGTCAAGGGCACGTGTGTGGGTCTGGAGTCGCTGCTGGGGGGGGTTGAGTTCTGGTTACAAACCGATGTCGCAATAAATTTGTCTTTCTAGCCAGACTGTATCCGAGCTTTTCTCTGGCACCGAGGGGCCAGGAGTGGGGCTGTGGTGGGGGCCAAAATGTGAAAAGTGCCCCTGGCCCTTGCTCTGGCCTGCCTCCCCCACTCCACAGCTCATGGCTTGTCACCCCAGAGCCCAGGCAGGTGAGAGCACTGCTGAGGGGGAGGAGGGCCACGCCCTGGCACAGTTTGTCCCTGGGCACCACGCTGAGGGGTTGCCATTCACCACTACTGCCAGGGTGCCAGAAGGGCAAGCAGAGCTCCCTGTGGGCTAATAGCAGGCAGCACCTTCTCTCTGTCCCCCCAGCCCTTCTTGCTTCTAGGAGTGTAGGTGTGATGAGACTGGGGTGCCCACAGGGGAAGTCACTGCCCCTGTGTGTGGCACATCCAAGTCCCCAGGCCGTGGGGAGCCCTGGCATTCCCACATCCCCATCCCAGTGAGCACTGGCACCCCTGGGGCAAACATGGCCCCAAGCACCAGAGGCAGCTCCTGGCTGGGAGTCTGAGCAGCCCAACTCAGCTGCAGGGAGGACTCACAGGCAGGTCCTGAGCCCCGAGGTCCTTGAAGGGTCTGTTTTGGGAGAAAAATGCCACCAGTGAGACACTGGAGAGCTGCATGGGCTGGGCAGCCAGGAGCCAAGGCTGTGGAGGGACAGGCTGTGTGGCTGCAGCCCTGCACAGGAACAGCAGCATGACATCTGCACAGGCTGCTGGTGGCACTAAGGGATGCTGGGCACCTGCCAGGGCATGGCAGGAGGAGAGGAGGTGCAGGCAGCCCGACTCCACAGCCCACCAGGGAGCAAGAACATTTTAATCCATCTGATGTAGCACTGCCCCACGTGAGGGAACCCCTGCTCTGCTGCGCCACAGCACAGGGCCACCCAGGGACCTCCTTGCCTTGGCTCCCTGTCCCTCAGGGAGCAGGAGGCCTTGGTCTACCTGCTGACCCCTCATAAAGCAATTTAGATTAGGTCATGGAGAGGAAGGGACCATGTTCCCCACTCAAACGTCATGATTGTCACCCTTGCACCAGTGAAATCATGTTTGTTGTGGGGTTAACACACTCCTGATAATGTTGGGTCACGCTTTCTCCCCTCCTCAGAGAGCAAGGAGCCACACAGGGACCCATCCCCAGGGTGATGCTCTCTGGAGGGGACCGGGGTGGATCTCAGCAAAGGCCAGTGACCTCATTTCCATGGCCAAGGGACAAAGCACAGCCTTAACCCTGGACCAGCTGACTTATTTACTCCTGCCCTGAGGAAAAGAGTGCCCTGGGGCATCTAAGAGGCTTAACCTGCTGGCTGCAACCCCCCAGGAGATGCTGCAAGGGTCCTTCGGCCATAAATGTTTTGTTTCTGGGCAGCTGGTGGAGAGAGTGGGAGAGAAATTAGTTGGTACAAAAGGTCACACCTTAAAGAGGAGGAATTCCTG
Source organism: Drymodes brunneopygia (assembly GCA_013400955.1). Lineage (NCBI taxonomy): Eukaryota > Metazoa > Chordata > Aves > Passeriformes > Petroicidae > Drymodes > Drymodes brunneopygia. The sequence continues at coordinate 63,469 of VZTZ01022913.1, forward strand.
GGCACTGGGTCCTTGCCCCCTGCCTCCCACCCCTGTCTGCAGGCAGAGGCTGCGCTAATTAAACAAAGGGGCATTTGAAACACTCAATTCAGAGCTTGATTGGTGCTGGACTTATTAATGCTTTAATTCAAGCAGCAGAAGGAGAAAGGCAGCTGGCACAGGCAGAGCTCAGAGCTCGGGTACAGAACACCCATCACACTGGAAACAGGGACCAGCCTTTCCCCAGGCCCCCATGCCACCAGCCCTGCCACAGGCAAGCCCCTGCATTAAGCAGTGGGTGGGCTCAGGGATGGGAACGTTTCTGCCCTCCAGCTCTCCTGACCTTCAATGTGAATGTACCCAAAGATGTGAAACTTGGCTGCAGGGCAAGGCAGGTTGACACAGATTTTCCACGTGGGAAGGAGGATGGAGAAGGGGAGGGGAGGACACTGGGTGCATAGATGTGGTGGCAGTGGTTATCTCTGCATCATGCAATAGTCACGTTCCTCATTATTGATAAACCAGGTTCTTGAGGGCAGCCTGGATGTGGCCCAGCCTAGGGACAGAGAGAACAGGAGCCCAGACTGCCCTGGAGGGTGGCTCTGCTGATGGTGAGCATGAGTGAAGGGATGGAGCTCAGCCAGCCAGCCCAGCACAGAGCCAACCTCTCAGATGGCCTCTCGCCCCTCACCAGCTCAGTGGCAAAAGCTGAGGGTGCTCCAGGATTCCCTGCAGGAAAGGCACAGGGGAGCACAGCCAAGCTCAGGACAAGATGGCAGTCGGGGAAAGCAGGGGTAGGAAGAGGGCTGGCTGGGGAAGAGCTCTCTCCATCTCGAGCCCTTGCCTTGCAGGATGGTGTGGAGGAGTGGGGAGCCTTGCAACCCCCATTGGAGGGCCAGGCTGCAGTGATCAATCCCCTGTCATAAGGAAATGAGTCCTTCCCCTCTCCTCTTCTTGCTCTGGTTGATGCCTCAATGGAGAAAGGGGGTAATAAAATATTAACGTGTCCTTATCTTCAAAAGCAATAGAGGCACAATAAATGCTCTGTACACCCTAACCCTGGACCATGGATTGCAACCTCATCAGCTGGTCATGAGAAACATGCAGAAAGTCACAACTTCTTCTTCCAAAGAGGGAGCAACACAGCCCATCTCCAAGGCCCTTGCATCCAGCCCTTGCCCACCAAGCACTGCCCCAACAGCAGGGCCCTGCTGCTGCCAGGTGCAAGCAGATCCTCTTCTGGGCAGGGATCCCTTCCTGTAGGGAAAACAGGGCACAAGTTTGCCCCAGACCCAGGAGGATCACACACCTCCTGCCTCCCTGGAGCCCTCCAGGCAAGCAGAGCTCTTTCAGGTATCCCCAAGCTGCTTCTTTCTGCCTAGAACAGCTGACCTGAAGTAGCAGCAAACAGTCCATGCAAGCTCTCTGGGGAGTATCAGGCCATGTGCTGGGAGGGCCCCTCTCTGCCCACAGCCCCCAGAAATTGCTCAGATAGGAGAGATGGGAGGGGGAAGAAAATTCAGGCCAAGTTCCTGATGGGCCGAGGCACTTGGAAAGGACCAGCACATTCCTCCACCCTCTCCCCAGCCACAGCACACTCCCAGCTGCCTCCCACGCTGGGTCAGAGCCTCCTGGCCCCTCAGCAAGCCAGGGCTGATATGGAAGCTTGCCCATGGCTTTGCAGCAGCCCTTTCAGGAGCAGCAGAGGATACACAACTGAAAGGGGCTGCTCCCAGACATTTCAAATCCTGACTCCCAGGCTGGGCTCAAGTCAGGCACTGGTGAGAATGGGAAAGGTATTCTTTGCCCCAGCTATAATCCACATTAAGCCCAGGAAACAGCCCCATGGATTTACCTCTGAGCTCCTCTTTGGAGAAACACCTTCCCTCAGAGCAAAAACTGGTGCACAAACTCATGGCTTTCCACAGCCTCCCAGAGAAAACCTATTTAAAGCCACTTAAAAGGATCTTTCAGTCTTGAAGGGAAGGTATGAGGCAAACAGGGCAGGATGAACTCCATGGCACTGCAGGGGACAGAGGCCTTTGGGTGCACCAAAGGAGATTGCTAGAAAGCACCTTCCTGTTTGAACAGCTCAGAAATCTATCAGGAGGGTTATAAAAGGTGTTTATCTCAGAAAACCTGATACCCATGGAGAGGACACGGAGGTTTGATCTTTCAGGCATTACATTAACATCACAATCAGATTGTTCCATAATAATTTGAGTTTAATCTCTACTGGAGGAGCTCCAGGTTAGTGATCTCAGCAAACCTCTTGTACATGCAATCTGTAGCAGCAAAAAAAGGCTTTGAAGTAGAACCCACACCACTTCAGTGAGCAAGACATACTTTATAGTGGTACAAACATAAGCTCTTCGAGGGATTTTACAGAAATTTTGGGGAAAACATATTTCATCTCCAAAATCTGCATTGGAGAACTGATTTAGAGAATTGCAGATAAATTGTCCTGCACCCTTGACAGCTCCACTGCCAAGTGATGGTTCCACAGGACCAAGCTGGACAGAAGAGAGGAAGACCAGAGGATTCCAAACACCTTTACATGAACAGTGAGCTGCACCCACCTTAGCAAGTCTAGGGAGTCATCCCAAGCAATCTCTGCCACCCTGTCATCTAAATGCTTGAGGGCAGAAGCATTTTGGCAGCTGCTAACAAAGGTTCATATCTAGAAGAGGGTCAGATTCCAGGCAGAGCTGAGCCTGTCCAGGCTCTCTGCTAAGCACCAGGAGTTTGGAAGAAACAAATCATCCCCTAAGCAGAGAAACCAGGGGGCTTCACCAGCTTTGAGGTTGCCTTTTGTCTGTACTCAGGATTTCAGGGTGTGCTTTGGATGAAGTTTTTCCCACACTGGCAAACTAATCTTTCCTCAAGTCAGGTGTCTTTTTTCACAGAACTTAACAACACCCTCTATTTCTGGGATGTCCAGCCTGCTAAAAAAGGCTGAAAGCAGAACAAGACTCACGTCAAAGCAACATGATTGCCTCGAACTCGCTTTCCCAGAAAAGCTGTCTCTCTAGGTTTCTCAGGTCACTGGAGCAAAGTCCCACAGCACCAGCTCTACCTGGCAGGTGCTCCCAACCTTTTTCCAACAGATGCATTTTCATTACCCAGATTTTAGGCCCTTTCCTTTTGTGGGCATGGGCACAATTTCAGCCTTCAGTATTTTTCAAGGCACAAAAAAGCCCAGAGACTCTGCAGGCATTACAGAGATCTCAGCTATCCCTGAATCCACCACTGTGATGCTGCCATGCCCTTTGAACCATTCCAGCACACTTTTACAGGAATGAGGGCACTGCTCTTTGCCTCTGGTTCTTCCCCAGCTGCCACAGAAGCCAGGCACACACCTCACAGAGCACTGGGAGCCTCTGATCCTCCCACGACTGAATGCCTCCTCCTCAGCCTCCTGCCCTTTCCAAACACCCTTTATTTTAACGGTGTTTCCAGATTGTGAACTGGCAGGATGTTTCACTCCAGGCCTGGCTGCTGGCCGGGACAATGCTCACTCCACCTCCGTGCTGCCCAGGGAGGAGGCAGGGAAGAGATATCGGGGGAAAAACAATTAGCTCCTTGTTTTGAAGGCAGGGAGAGTCTTCAGGTCCAGGGACATCCTCGGCAAGGGAAAGGACCTCCCTGTGACAAGGCAAAGTGCCTGGAAGGGGAAAGTGGCTCTCAGAACAAAATCCCCTTAGCCCATCCCAGGGAGCTGCCAGGATCCTGCTAACACACAATAAATTTTCACCTCCCTAGGCAGACCTGTCCCTGTGGCTGACACCCCAGGGCCTGCTCACAAGCAAGGGCCTTGCTGTTGGTTATGGCCTCCTTCCCAAAGTTCAGGTAGTCCTATCTCCCAGATGTGCTAGGGTGACCAGCATCCCAAGGGGCTGATTTTTGCCTTGGGATTGTGCAGCTGAAAATGGGTGTATTTTACCTCACAGGTCACAGGCAGATGCAGCTAATCCACCCAACTTCAGTACAAGTAAAATCCTCATGGGGAATAAAAGGGAATAACCAGGGCAAAACACAGTGTAAAGGCAGCCCAGTCTTACATGAGGAGACAAGTTTACCCTCAGCTGTCCCTGAGTGCAGCTGCCCTTTCCCATGGCAGATCTTTGCAAAGCAGAGGGAGTCTGCCCAGAAATGCAGGGCTAAAGCTCCCAGCTCCGTGATGGGATGAAGACAGCCACAGTGCCTTCAGCAGCACGAGCTGGGGAAAACACAGCGCTGCTCTTTCCTGGCTCCCTGCACCATTCTCTGCTCCTGCATGCCCCCCATGCAATGCTGGGACCAAGGGCAAGACAGGCTGGGTCCCCCCCAAGCCTGGCCAGGGCTGCTAGCTGCAGCCCCAGGATTTCATGGGGCACAGCATGGTACTGGCACAGTGGGCACTGAGAGCTCTGGGAGGAGAAGGCTTTGCCAAACAGCTTTATCTCTGAAGATGCCTTTCTGACCTCCTCACCTCCAACAAGTGTTTATCTCTACAACACAACTTAATCCCTCCAAACTACTCTGGCAGCAACTCCTGGCACAGGCATCCCTGAGAGAGCTTTGAAAGATGCAGAAGAGAAGTGCCAGGTTTCAAACCCAGGTACTCTGATACCAGCTTATCTAAGGAAAATTAATAGCTGCAGTTTGCCAAGCTACATCCATTTAGGAAATGCTCCATCACAGAACTATTTCATGTGTTATTTCCTCACACTGGGGGAAACAAATCAGCTCAAGAAATGCCAAAAGACCCATGTATTTCTGTAAGGAGCATATATTTTTATCTTGCTGCTGATGTCAGACACAGAGAGGTGAGAATATGAAGCCTGCTAACTGTTCACAGGCTGTTGAACGCTTCTGTTGGCTCATGGATCTCTGCTGATGATGCTTGCATCAAAGCTGGCCTTTGCTCACCACCTCCTCATTCAGCAAAGCCCATTCCTCTCACTAACGCCTGAGTGTCTGTTTCCTGTACATCACCGTGCTGGGCTTGGCTGGGTAGACTTAATTTCCTTCACAGCAGCTGCTGTGGGGCTGGGTTTGGCTCTGTGCAGGAAACAGGGCTGATAACACAGGGATGTTTGAGTTATTACTGAGCAGGGATTACACACAGCCAGGGCCTTTCCTGCTCCTCATCCTCACCAGGGAGGAGGCTGGGGGCACAAGGAGCTGGGGGGGACAGAGCCAGGACAGCTGATCCCAACTGACCCCAGGGTTGTCCCAGACCATACAGCATCACCCTCAGCACATAAAGCTGGGGGAGAAAGAGTAAGGGCAGACATTCTGAGTTTGTCTTCCCAAGTCACTGTTACACTGATGGAGCCCTGCCTTCCTGGAACACCTGCCTGCCATGGAAAGCAGTGGATGAATTCCCTGTTTTGCTTTGCTTGCACACACGACTTTTGCTTTAGTTATTAAACTGTCTTTATCTCCACCCACAGGTTTTCTCACTTTTCCAATTCTCTCCCCCATCCCACTGGTGGGGAGGGAGTGAGTGGCTGCGTGGGGCTGAGTTGCCGGCTGGGGTTAAACCATGACAATCACTCAAACATGTTCTCCTTTCCCTGCGTGGCAGGAATAAACCAGGAGACAAGTTTTAGCCCAAGGGCTCGACACATGCCATGAAAAACACTGGGGAAGTCTGTGAATAATCTCCTGAAAAATAAGGTCAGCTATGTTAGGGATAAAGTTCAGATCATAGAGCTACTTAAATGGCAGGGAATAAAAAAAGATGCAAAGAGGAGGAGCAGCAGCAGCTAAGATTACACATATGTGCCGAGAAGAACATTGAGATCAAGTCTGAAGGAGGTGTGGACTTTTCCTGCTTTAGAAGCAGCTTTGGAGAAGAAAATAAAGGTCTGTCTTTTCACCAGCCCAGAGTAGATGTTTCAAAGGATGATTGGCTTTTGGGATAAAACTTCCTAGAATGGTCAGAAGCAGGGATACTCCCCAAGATCATTGGCTATTTTGTACTTCAGAAACCATATTTCATGCAACCATAAAAACTAGTGCAAGCATCCCAAACACATGTAGAGTAAAACTTTGGCTCATTGCAATATCCAGATTCAATCTCCTCAACAGCTCTGTTGAAAACTGAATATGATTGGAGTGTAGGCCTGTGGTTTGAGGATCAGCTGGAGAGATGATAGAAGTGAAACACCAAACATGAATGAAGGTAAGAAACACTACTTTCAAACCATGAATGGAGGGAGATAAGGGAGCTACCTTCAATCTCAAGTGTTCCCACCTGCAGCACTGACCTGAAAACACAGTAAACAGCACAATCTGAAAATGTCAAGAGAGGTCACAGAAACAGCTCTGAAATCTTTAAAGATGAGCTGGAAATGAAACAGGATTCAACCAAGCAGGAGATCAGGAATGGTAGACACAGAGACACGTCCTACAGACTGTAAAAAAACCCACAACTCTATAGACATGTCCTTTCTGCTTCCAATAGCAACAGAGAAAGTCCCTTCTGTAGTAAGGTGTAAGTGCAGCCCTGGGGGAAATGACCTGGCACAGTCCTCACCACACAGGATGGGGCACTCTGTCCACATCACTGTGTTGCTCAACTCTGACTCTCAGGCAACACACACGACACACATTTGGTGATACCACCTCAGCACTGGTTTCTGTCACGTGGTCTCATGCTTTTCCAGGTAAAATGAAGTGTTTGAGTCAAAGGAGCCACGCTGTCGTGGCCACCCACGCACCCTCTCCTCCATACCCACGACCTGAGTGAAAGCATGTACTTCAGGAGGGACAGGGAATGTGTGGCTGTAAGGGTGGGCTCTCCTCAGCTCCTTAGAGCCAATCATTTTATGGTATAAAGGAGGAAATCAGGCTTCATTCAAGATGCTTCTGTGCTAGAAATAAGCACAGGCTTGAACAATATTGAACTACTTGCACTTGTCCTTGTTTTCTTCTCATGAACCATATCCTGCAGGCAGCACAGGGAGTTGCAGCATCTTTTGGGTGTGACAGCTCCCCTTTGTCACATCTGGCTGCTCCCAAACCCTCATCTTCCTCCAAACACCCCATCATCCTTGGCATTTCCCATGTTTACAGTACAGTCATGCTGCTGGCTAAAGAACAGTCTAAGAAAACAAGGCTAAACAAGCCAAGCTGCCAGGCAGGACAGCATCAATGGAAGGAGCTGGGCTCAGCCAGGCTAACCCAGAGCCTTGCAGCAGATCTGACGGCGAGCCCAGCGTCACCACCCCGCCGGCTGTTCCCATGGCTACACGAGAAGATAAATTGAGTTCAAGGAACCTCGTGTCGCTACATTATTTAACAAACAGACAGTCACGCTCAGGAGGAAAACACAGGCAGGGACCCAGTTTAGCAGCTGCGTGGGCTGATCAGACCGACAGATGCCTGAGCGCCTCACGGAGTGGAAGGGCCCAAATCCTGAAGCTCAGCACCACGGCAGGTTGTTAGCTATGAGGAGAGTCCAGCCTGGCCATGGCCATGGCCTGGCCAGAAGAGCCATGCTGGTCCTGCAAGACCACAGCTGTTTGTCCACAAACACAACTAGACCTTGCACCTGACCCATTTATGACACAATCCAAAGCCTGACTTCAGGAAAGGAAAGGCCACTCCACCTGCAAGTCTGTGTTCTGGCCCAGGCCCTCGGATGGATTCTCAGCAGCACTGGGCAAACAGGACAACAAATGTGGGCACAAAGAAAAGCACGGGGGGGGAAGAGTATGGAGGAGTTATAGGGGTGTTGGGAGAGATGAACAGGGTTGGAGGGCAAAGATATGAATGGAGCTTGCTGGACGTACTGCGGAGAGCTTATGTTTGGAAAAAGTGGTTCAGCATGGCAGCAGTGAGGAGAAACAAGAAAGGTCTGGGGAAGAGCCAAAGCCGGGAAAACAGGAGCAAAAGGAGGTGTTTGGCCCAATGACTGCCCTGAGCCAGGGAGGGATGAGCAGGACTGTTCTCACCACACAACGTTTTCAGTGCTGGTGTAACCCAGCGCCCTTCCCCTTCCCCAAAATCGTGCAAGGAGGAGCAGTAGGTGACCCAGATCGGGCTGTGATTCACCAGCCAGCTGCAGAGGCCCACGATTCTGTGACTGTGTGATTGTGTGAGATGCCAAGGTGCACTGAGCTGTTCTCAGGCCAGCCCAGCAGCCCCACTGCGGACCCTTCCCCGGGCAGGCAGCGGGGACACGGGGACACAGCCAGGCCAGCAGTGCCACCGTGTGGGAGCGGGTCACCTCGTTCTGCCAGGACACGGGCAGCAAGGGCTCCCGGAGCGTCAAAGAGAGCAGTTGGAAACACATACACACGTACATGTATAAATAATCTCAACTCTCACCCTCCCCCCATCCCAGAACTTAAAAAGAATAAGAGACTTACCCAGAGAAATGTTCTCAGCCAGAAATCTGCTCCTTGCTGGAAGCCAAAAGACTGTGTTGTCTCTCAAGTGGTTTTTAATAATGCCCAGAAAAATAACTCTCTTTTACCAGGCACTGAAGTGAGACTGACAGGACTGTAATTACCAGGGTCTTTCTTCCTACCCTTCTTGAAAACTAGGACTTTGGCCAGCTTCCAGTCAGCTGGGATCTCTCCAGACTCCCAAGGCTTGAAAAATAATGGATAGAAATGCTGTGATGACAGGGCCAGCATTTTCAGTACCCTGGGATGAATCCCATCATACCCCAGAAATTTACGTGCATCCAGCTGGAGCAGCAAGCCTCAAACAAGCTCAGTTTTGGCTGGGAATTTATCCTGCCCCTAATCACAGCCCTCCAACACAGAGCTCTGGGGGTCCCAGGGCCCATCTGATGCTAATGTCAGAGGTGAAGAAAGTATTAAACATCTCTGCTTTGTCCATGCCCTTATTTGTGAGGTGTCTGACCTTGTCAAGTGCAGACCGAAGTTATCTCTGATCCTCCTTTTGCTGTTAACATGTTTTAAAAAGTCCTTTTTGCTTTCCTTCACAGTGCTGGCCAGCTTGAACACTAATCAAGCTCTGGCCACGTGAATTTTCTCCCTGCAGTGGTGAGCAGCATCTCCCTAATTCTCCTGTGTAGCCTGTCCTTGCTACCAATGTCCACACCCTGGGCCTTCTGTTCTTCTCAGAAATGAGTCCCTGTGACAATAACCTGTCGTTCTTTTCTCCATAGGAGTGATTTTGATACGGAATGCAGGTCAACTTGACCTTGTTGACACCTCCAATCTCGATGGTGCATAGTCCTCAGCACTTGTTCTGCTTGCAGAGCCTGGTATCTCTTACCCAAGGGCACCTGAGAAGGTGGGGTAATCCCAGAAGAATGCACAGAGAAATGCAGTGTAACCCTTGTGTTACACAGCACAGACCACCAGGAACAGCTGATTCCAAGGGAAGGAACCAGCACAGTCAGGACTTACATGGAAACAGGGTTAGGAGAAGTTCCCTCTTAGGCACCACTGTACATTTGCTTTGATGCCCTGAAGCACAAGGTAAAAATCCAGCATGTACAGGTTTAAACCAGAAATGTAACTATCATTTTTCTGGCAGCCACAAGTAGTGCACAGGTATTTTCATTGAACTGTCCAACACATTCTTAGGTCTCCATCCTCAGACAGTGCTGCCAACTTAGACATTGCTTCCTTCTCTGTTGAAAAGTGCCTTTATTATCTGGTTTCTATGTTATAAAAACTTACATCTTGGCCTTCAGAGCCAGCTGATTTCCTTTCTACTTAATGATAAAGGCTATCTTATCTGGCTTTATGGAATGCTGAACTTCAACAGCTAACAGCCATTGAGCTGTATGAACCGGTTGCACCCTGGAATTTGTTGATCAGAGGAAAGAATTTTCCTTCGGTGACATCCAGATAATTGGTCTCAGTCCAAACTCTACCAGTTCTTTCCACTTAGCATTTGAGCTGAAATTTTTGGTAAGGAAGTAAAGCTTTTTATTCTCCAACATGTCAGGAGTTCTCAACAAGAAATTTATTTTGCTATTAGCAGTTCTGCCATTGGACTGTAACTCAACCAGCACATTTAACTAAAATACACTCAGTTCGCCAAGAACACTCTAATTTAAACAGACAGATTCCTCTGGAATCAAAGGCTATTATTTCAAACAGGAAAAAAGAGGTCAGGCAGTGACCAAAGAAAGCAGGTGCGGAAAAACGTTCTGTGTAATTTAACATTGCCTGGTTTAATGAGAATTGTATTGACAGGTACGTGTCCCTTGTCCCGGTGCCCAAGGCCTGGTGCCCCTGGTCCTGCACCCTCAGCTCCAGGCCCGACCTGGTGCCTGCTCACTCCGCACACCCTGTCCCACACCCCGGCCCGGTGTCCCCTGTCCCTAACCCTGTCCCTCAGCCTTGTCCCTCACCCCTGTCCCTCACCCCTGTCCCGCACCCCTGTCTCTGACCCCTGTCCCGCACCCCCATCCCTCACCCCTGTCCCTCAGCTATGTCCCTCAGCCCTGTCCCTCACCCCAGTCCCGCACCCCTTTCCCTCACCC